>VXBI01011035.1:1126201-1188386 GCA_013397375.1 Toxostoma redivivum
AGCCAGGGGCAGTGCCCGGCGTTCCCTCAGCCGGAGCCTGTGCCCGGCGTTCCCTCTGCCAGGGGCAGTGCCCGTCGTTCCCTCATCCAGGGCCGTGCCCGGTGTTCCCTCAGCCAGGGGCTGTGCCCGGCGTTCCCTCAGCCGGAGCCTGTGCCCGGCGTTCCTTCAGCCAGGGCCTGTGCCCGGCGTTCCCTCAGCTGGAGCCTGTGCCCGGCGTTCCTTCAGCCGGAGCCTGTGCCCGGCGTTCCCTCAGCCGGAGCCTGTGCCCGGCGTTCCCTCAGCTAGGGCCGTGCCCGGTCAGGACCGCGATTCCTGCGGAGGTCCCGCACAGCCCCGCCCGGCAGCCGCTCCAGGCGGGGAGCTCCGGCCGGTGGGCCCGGGTGTTCCGCGGTGCTATTGCACCCCTGTTCGAAGCGCAAAACCGTGAGCTGTTCACTCCCCTCTAGGTCGTTCGTAACTGCCCGGCAGCTGCAAAAAGTAGAATAGCTTTATTTTTAGAAGTAGAATCCGAGATTTGAAAGATGAAATCAAGTTGGAGTAAATTGAAGGAATTGGCATGCAGCATCACTTAGTGCGGGTAATCCTTTTGCCATAAATAGATATGTTATGTCTATTCCAATCATTTTTCCATTTTCTGTCTGGCACTTTTAAGATAGCGACATTTAACTAATAAAATAAGCTTTTCTATTGCTTTTCAATTCCCATTATAATAAAAAAAAAATTCAGTGTGAGCTAAACTAGAAGTAAAAACAGGTACATGGTGAGATGTATTATTTTCTTCTCCATAGGACTGTGAAATTTAGGAATCTGAATAAACTAAGGTCACATAATTGCTTAAATAAACACCTGGATAAGGTATAAAAAATATGATTGAATATCTTATTCCACCTTATTCTTCATTTAGAAGAATGTACTAGTAAACTCTCTTAAAATTGTGCCAACTTAAATCTGAAAAAAACACAGTATATCTTGAGTTTTTCAAATTATTTTCCTTTTGTTTAGTTCCTATCATCACTCTCAGTTTATATTTACTTTCACTACCAGTAGCATCACTTATGTAGTCCTTCTGAGCCTCAGCAGCTGCTGTGTTCCTTGAGAATCCAACCCAATGCAGGAGGAGCACTGTATGGAACAGAGATGCTCTAAGACTGCATCAATTTAGTATTTAATGTGTGCACTCAAAAAGTGAGAGGTGTAAGCCAGAGAGGGATGACCCTCTGTTTCCCCCTGGGCTGCTGGAGTCAGCTCCATCCCATCCCTACTTCTTTGTGCCATGGCTGCAAATCCCACTGGAGCTGGCTCCATCCCATCCCTCCTGCCTTGTGCCATGGCTCAGCTTGGAGTTTGGATATGTGAGTTCATGGGGATGTGTGCAGGCTCCTGTGTGGCCTGGACAGGCAGGAGTGACACCACAGGCTGAGCCACACCACAGACAGAGCACTTCCAGACAGCCCAGCCAGGTCTCAGACAGCTGTAGGAAATGTTTCCAAAGCTGCAGAGACAATCTGCATTGTCATTTTGTGGTGTTTTCAGAGAGGTCACAGCACAAGGTGACTCTTTCCCCTTGCCAGCAAGACAGGATGAGGGAAGGCCCTGCTGTGCTGAGCTCCCCAGGATTTCCCTGAACAGGGTCTGAGGAAGGATAAGGCCAAACGTGTCAGGATGAGATATCCAAATACAGTAATTCTTGTTTCCTACCCTACAGCTCTGAGTTAAAATTCAGCAGTGTGTGCAGAACAGCCCTTTCATTGTGGTCTGTCCATTTGAAGGGTGCAGCACACTTGAGACCATTTCTGGGAACATCCAGTCAGGATCAAATATATGAAACAAAAAGAGCCAAATTCCCTTTCTTGTTTTGCTCCACTGCAGGCAGGGGTGAGGTAGTGATCGGGCCAGAGGGAAGTTAATTTGCTTATACTACTCACTTAAAGCAAAACAAGGAAATTCTTAAAACTGGTAGTATTGGTAGTCAAGCTGAGTAATTTCTTACCAAAGAAATTAAAAACCAGCAGTGATTGTAGATTTTTGCTTGTGTTGGTTGAAATGTTTAGATGTGTGTTTGTTCAGGACTTAGCAAGATGGAGATCCTGGGCTGTGACTTGGGGTGCCTGTTTGCTGCTGCAATACAAACACTAGTGTAAAGGATATATTGTCGATGCACATCGAGTTGGACACTGGGTACTCACTGTAAAGGGGGATTGCTGAGGAAGGTGTTTCCATGTCCAGTTTTCCCTAGGAAGGGAATTAATGTATATGTAGTGATTGCTAACATATAATTCTGCTCAGTGCAACCTCATGTGTAACTTGACATTGCTTTTGGTGGAAGTAGTTGTGAGACTCACAATGAACACGTGATAACATTCAATTAAATTATTACATTTCTAATGTACACATTAACAGGGCATGAAGAAACTTCGATTGTGGTTCCAATTTCATCCCATCTTCTTAATTGTATGTGCAGTAACACCACACCTTGACATTTGCAAAGTGGCATCAGATCACCCCGAGTTTGAAATGTGATTCCCAGCCCATGATTATGTAAAATTAAACTGCTGCATACGTACATTGGGAATTTGCAGGACAACCCCTGCATCAAGGGACAAGCAATTAACAACTTTATGAGTGCTTTCCAATTTGTTTTTAAAAATGTGTAGAAGTAAGAAATAGTATTGTGTAGATATGTGTTTTGGTTTGTTGAGCCTATTTCTGGATACTATTTTGAGCACTTCCATCAGCTGTGTAGTAGTAGACTTCACAAAAAGGTGTACTATAAATCACTCAGGGTGTTAGAGCTGACAGCTTTAAATAAATACAGCTGACAGCTCAAATAGCTGTTCAATTGACAGTATGCAGTCTAAATGTGTTAACAAATGCGTAGACTCAGCAGTTTGGGATTAGTTTAGCAAATAAATTGCAAAATAATGCTGTGATCCAGCAAAAAGCACAATGCCTGTGTATCCCTGGTCTGTACGCTTTGTTGACACTGCAACAGGCTTGTGGAGCTGTGTGGGAAAACACAACAGTGCAGCTGGAGCTGGGTTCCTGCTGAGACAGCCTTCACATCCCCCAGACTTCTTAGTGTGATGTCAGGGAATGTGAGCAGCACTGGGGGTGTCGTGGTGAGTAATGGTTTAATAATGGACGCATTTGCTTTTCAGGACCAGAGATTTCATAAAGGAAGGCAGTAACTTCACATTAGTTTTGGTTATGATTAAGAATACAAAGTTACTGAGTAGCAATTGAAAAACTGCTTTCATGCAAAACTTGAGCTATTGAAATGTTTTTGTTTGTTTAGTGTTACTAGCTTGCATCTGAAGAAAAGCTGGGAAGAGAAGACAAGGAAGGGGCTAGGCAGTTAAAATAATTTCAGCTCTGAAGATGGATTATATTAATATGCTAATTATTTCCATTCTGAGCACTGCAAAAACTGAGAATTACATTAAGAATGATGTCACAGTTTGACACATTTAAGGCATGGCATTTTTCTGCTTAGAAGTTGAATAAAGCTACTGGGTTTTTTTGTATCTTAATTTTAACTGTCCACAGACAGAATAGACTGGCACAAGGTGTTGGGGAGTACATAATGTGAACATGGAATAGCACTCTTGAGACCTGTAATTTAAGGGAATCATAAGTGTTCTGATGTTTTCTAAAAATGTATTTTTATAGTAGTTGTGTCTAGTGAATATTTGTATGTAATGTACAACTGGCAATTCTGATAACAAGTTGCAACTTCTATTGCAATCTGTAAGCATGATTGCCGGTGATGGCTGATTTCTGACTGCTGCCTTTCATGTCAAATTGTGCTGAATGTAGTAGATTGATTATTATTTCCATTCTATTCAAAAATATATACTTACAGTGAGCATCCATATCCATATGTTAAATGAGGGTTAAAAATGGTCAGTATGTCTAGTTCTTCCTACCTTGTCAGTCAATAAAACCCTGGGAGCTTTCTCAATTGCAGGGCCCTGTCTGAAGCAGTGGGAATTCTACATACCACGTCTCTAGGAGCTTTACCAGTGGTGTTTTGTTTTAGTCTAGGGAGCAGATAAGTATCTTTATCAGTGAATAAATTCAGTTTGAGTTGTCACTATCACATGTTTATAAGAGTATTCAAAAATATGATTTCAAGGATCCCGGGGAAGTGATGTTTGATTTTAAATGTTTCTTCCTATAAGTCAACAAGTTTTCCCTTACTTGTATCTTCTGGGGTTCGTGCTGCACTACTTGGTTTTTAAGGTACTTTTTTCCTGATGGAAAGCATGGAAACATTCTTTAACTGCAATACCTTGGATGTTTGAGAGAATATATCAGAATATCTTGAGTAGGGCAAGTGTATTTTTCTGTTTGGTGACCTGCTCCAGCATCCTGTTGCATCTCAAAGGAGAATAACAGAATTTGTGCTTCGCCTCCAGGTTTCTTTTTCAAAGTCCACAGTGCAAAGGCTGAGACATTGAAAGGAACTAGAGTTCAGAGCGCAACAGCACCTGGAAAATTCTTTATTTTACAGACATTTGCCTGCCTGATGTAACATGATTAGTCAAGGTCAGGACACTTAATTGTCAGTGAAATGGAGAGCAGTTTGTTTGTTACTTACATGTGAACTACTCCAAGACCCTTCTGTCATCAGGCTGATTTCATTGCCAAGAACACACTTTATTTCTTGTGACTGTCCTGTGACATCCATCTGATGTTCTGAGAATGGCCATGGGTCAGTTCCTCATGGGTCAGACCCTTGTGTAAATCTGAAGAGCTCTGTTTAAGTCACTGATATTCTAGAGATTTATATTCTAGAGGAAATTTCGTAATGCTAAGAAGTAGTATCAAAATCCAGTGTTCATTTTTTATCAGTTTGTATTATTTTTGTACAATAAAAGGAAAATTGTGATGACCGTATTAAATGTACCAAGTCTACCAGCTTAGAAACAACTTGTATGGCAAATTAGTCTGCTTGAAAATGTCTTGAAATTATACAAGAATTCTGTTTTCAATTGTCAACTGTTAAGAATTGTATCAATATGTACTTTTTTTTTTTTAAAAGGTGATGGGTATTTTTTCTTCGGCTTGCCATTGCTTGGCTCCCAAAAGAGTAGGTAGATGCAGAGAGCACAGAGGAAGAATCAGGGAGAAAACATTAAGGAATTGTTTGGATTAAGGTGTCTAGGCTGTCTCAGAGGATGGCACTGCATGAACTTTTCTTCACAATGAGTACAGGAGAATTTTAATTTATTGAACTGCTTCTGCTTTGGTGATGAGGATGTTTTAATCAACAGAAATTTTTAAAGTATTGTTTTATTAGGTTTGCAACACATAGGCTGGGAGAGAGCAAAGGCCCAGCTTATGGAAGCATTAACTGGATGGACTCTGTGTCTCTGGTGCTCTGAAGGATACATGGTCCTTTGCACAAGTCCATTCAGACTCATTAGTCTCTTGCCCAGGAACAGTTGGTTATCTCATAAACAGTTCCCTTCTGGGTTTGGTGGTTTTGTGCACAATTACCATTATTCATTTCTCTCTATTGAGAAAATAAGAAAATTACCACCAAGAAAATATATTGCTTCCCCTCTGCTTCTTAAAGCCTCACAGTTATCTGAAACCTCAAGTCCTCATAGGTTTTCCTTTTAATTCTCTCTGCAGGAAAGCATATGGTTTTTGCTTTGCTCATCTATTAATTGGCTTATGTAAAAGAGTGGTTTAAAACTGCAGCAACCCCATGCAGAAGCCACTTCTTAAGCAAAAATAGATGACTGCTTTTCACTTCGAAGTCAGTGAGAGATTTTACACTCACCTATCTCACAACTGTATCTGAGCTCCTAATCTTTGATGAAGATCTGAGTATTCTGAGAACTTAAGCTTAATCCAGAAGGGCTATTGTAAACAGAACTCTCACTAATTTCGAAAGATGTTCCATATATAAAGATCTGATAAGATTAAGATCAAGATCGTGGAGGGATTAATTCTCATGTTTCAATATAGGAGTCAAAAAATAGACACAGGCTACAGTATATGATTAATTTTTATTGGATATTTTTGAGGGAAGTGTCTGCTAATGTAGAGGTTAAAACATGGTAAATAGTCCACACAATGAAAAATTCAGTAATTAGTGTTTCATTATGTTGCTAAGGCAGTGAAAAGTAACAGACACTGTCAAGATAAATAAGGGACTCCTGATTTTCAAGGTTTGGGAGTATCTCGTGCAGATTCATCCCAACTCTATCTTGTTTGGTCCTTCTGAAGCTCTAAGCCTGCACCATTTCCTGGAATTCTGTGAAAGATAAGAGAATATTTACATGAAAGAAATATTAACATGAAAGTACTAGGATTAGTAAAGGATTAGTGGCTTATCAAGAGAGTCAGAATAGGAATGAACAGAAAAAAAATTATTTGATAGATGACCAGAGAAGAAACATGTGGACGAGAGGCAACACTTAAACATCCTCTTCTAAACAACACATGGAAAGGCAGTGTGTTCTGCTGACTTACAGGGAATAATTAAATATTCATGGTAGTTTTGGCTTTCTCTCTGAGTAATACTGATCTTAGGCAAAAATAATGGAATAGCTATATGAATTTAAGTAAGAAGTATTTAAGAGCACAAGTAAAAAAAAATGAAAAAGCAAGTTCAGGTGTTTTATTCACTGTTTGTTTGAGAACATTGAGAAGTGTTGATGTAGAGCACAGTCTAAGGCTAAAAACACTATGCAGTTCCATGTGGTATGATCCCGGGGTGTTGGGTTGTGCAATAAGATACTGTTATTTTAAAGATCTTTAAAATGTTTGGCTTCCATGAATTAGAGTATTTGATCAGTCCCAGCCCTGAGTGAATGTATTAATATACAGATTGCTTCATATATCATGTGTGTTTATTCTGGCATAATTCCTAAGGAACTGGATTTCATTCTTTCCAAAGAAAGAAACAGAAGAGTTCTGTCCTGCTAGTGCAGTGAGCTGGGGAATCTGCATGCCAGCACATTCCCTTCATGCTATTCCCTAAGCCCCTTTCATGCTCATCTTAGGCAGCTCACTGCTCTCATGGGGCAAGTTGCCATTAGCTGCAGGCCTTTTGTGTGTGTGCTTTGTCTCCAAAACAGGGCACAGAAATATGGAATTAGGAGATCAGAAGTTTTCTGTACTGTGCAGTCATTAAATCACACCAGAGTTTCCACGTGGTGAGTGTAGTGTGCTGCTTCCTAAAACAGCTGCTCCTTCCTATCTGGTCCTTAACCTGCCACCGAAGACAAAGTGCAGCCACCCCTGTTGTGGGTTCTCATACTGGGGTAGTGACACTTGATCATTCTGTTATCCTTATCATTCAAAACAAACACAGAACTACATGCTGCATATTGAGAATTATTTCAAGGACCATTGGAATTTCTGTGGGGCAGTAGCTGCTGGAAACAAGCTGATGTATGAGCTGTTTGTTCTCTGTGTACAGCTGATTCTTTTGTCCTTGGTTTTACATTTGTGTATTCCAAGTGATGCCAGCACTGCCTTACATTAGAGTAAATGGGAGGAGAAATAGGGGACAGTTCTTTTCAGAACAACTTGAAATACAGGAGTGAGTGGCAACAGGAAAGTTCCTTACGTTTTTTTATTTGCTCATGCAAAAGGAGTTGCAGAGATGAACCTGTAAGATCAGGGACCATTTCCACCCTCAAACAGGTTGCTACTCAAGGGTTTCAGTAAAATCACTGAGGTACATTAATGTACCATCATTATAAAAGAGAATCCCACATCACTACAAACATCCTGAGGTGCCTCATTCAGTAATTAAAGCAGTCAATACCTTCAGCACCGATTTTACCATCCCCATCATGATCTGCAGCTGCCAAGAAGGTCTTGGTTTCTGAGGTGGTTAACACTCTGGCTCCACACTCAAACCTCTGAAGGAAATACCTTGGGAGGAAACAATTTGGATTTATATTTTCACACCATCATATTTTTTATGGTTGTATAATCAAACAGATAACTATCTCTAAATAATTTACCACAATAGCCAAGTTCTTAAAACACTGCTTTGTTTGACAAGCTAAATCTCACTTGTATGTATTTCTGCTTTATAAGTGCAACCCCAATTGAATTGATTCTGTCCACTATGAAAATCCAGCCCCAGGGTGTTCTTGTTTTCTATACTGAACATAAAAGGCAGGTATTACTAATTTGCTTTCGTCTGTAAGGACTATCTATTTAAATATATCTTTCACAATCTGCTGAAGGTTTTATCAACATTTAGCATAAATTGTGTTCACATTTACTGAAAGTTCTGGAATGGAAAAAGTGCTTGCTTTTTGATATCCTCCAAGTAGTTAAGAAAATCCTTACTTGAGCTCATCTTCCTCAATAAAGCCACTTTGATCATTGTCGAGAATCCGGAAGATCTCCTTGAGCTGGCTGCTACTCTTTTTAGACATCCCACTGATCTGAAAGAATTTTTTGGGACTAAAGGAATCTGGAGCTGAAAATAAATTAATAAAGAAATTAACCCCAGACCACTGCGTTCACTGTTCCTAAACGGTCTGAGGATGATACTTCTCTACATTTTAATTTTCTAAACATGATCAGTAGGTGAAGCCTGTCAAAGAATGAATTTGCAATACTGCCCCATACCCTCCTAAACATCCAACAAAATCATGCGGGGATAAGCTTCAAATTGACAATATAAACCAGTTATGAACAAACATACTGTGACAGCTGAGTAAAGAGTTTACAGAAATCTGTTTAAAGTATGCACTTGTTCAGTATTCCTTTGGGATTGAGTTAAACTTGCCACGGGTTACACAAAATAAGAGATTTTGAGATTTTTAATTGTTCTCTCACCTTGGCAGTCCCGCAGAGCAGCAGCGATGTCAGAAGGGCTTAGAATGTCTGTAAGGCTCATTTTAAACCTGTGCAAAATAGAATAATGCAAACAGAGTTTTGAAATGCAAACACATTTTACAACAATTTGGATTTTTTTGTGTTTTGAAGATTACTATAAAGTCAACAAGAGTAGATCAATCTCATTGATCAAAGTGATATCTCTGGTATTCCTTAACAAATTACAAAATTTAGTACATTACTTTCTTGAAAACAGCAGTGTGGAAATCATGCTTGTTAATGAGATGGATTACATTAATCATGGTGTGAGTTGATGAGCAATATTTTATCATTTACCTGCAATCTATATATATACAGTACATTTTTAAACTCTGTGAAGCTGTTCATATAAAAAATCATCTTAAATGCATGGAATCTGGCAATATAAGTAACAATAAATGCAGTTGGAAAAGGAAAGGTAAGAAAGTTTACTCCTATTATCTCCCTCAACAGCTCCGAAGAATAAAAAGAAAACTGATACTTATCTATGTAAAGTCCATCCATAAGTAATTCCAGCAATTAAAATAAAAACCTTAGAACAATGGTTATTGTACTTACTAGTGGTGCAGCTCTGCACAGTAATTTTATATAATTAATCTCAAGTCACCTGCTCACCTTTAGAGTTTTCTCAGCTAGGTAAAGGAAAAGTAGCTGAGGAGATGCCAGGCAAAATAGTAATGTTGTCTCTGGCTTGTCACTGTCTTATAAAGGATTCAAAAGGTGACAATAACCACTACTTAGGTTACACTTTCATGGATCAAATGTTTGAATTGAGACCTGGCTCAAATTTCTTCCTTAACTAATTAAACTTTTCTTTCTATTTATATCTTAAGATAATATGGACAAAAAGAACACTTTTTTAAAAATAAATCCACTAGTGCTTATAGTTAAGTATAACTCTGCCATCAAAGCAGCCTTTCAGCTCCAAATATGTCAACAGGTAACGTCTGCAGCTGAAAGTCACTCTTTGGAAGACAACTCCAGCAGTCAAATCCTTATGAAAAGAAATGAATTTGTCTTCCCTGGGACTGTTGATCTTTTGGAACGTGTAAAGGAGGTTGGAGATTACAGATCAGAGGTGACAATGTGTCATTCTGACAAAGATAACTTGTCACTAGGGTAGAGGAAAGCATTTTCTAATTTGGATGATCTTTCTACAGTAAATTTCATTTTGTATTTCCTGTCCAATTTCTGAATTACAGAAACAGAAACCAATGTCTTCTGTGACAGAAAACATGAACTAGTTAAAGCTGAATAAACTGATCTTGTTGTCAGTATTCCTTGGAAGATTATGTATAATCAGTTGGCCTACTTAATAATCCATTTTGAATATTTTTAATTACATGAAATCAATAAACAGGCTTGCTAGTTGTAACAAGTTCTATATGTTGTAAGAATCAGACTTTGTTAGTGTGGAAATAGTTTTATGTACATTTTATAACACACCCTCACAATCTATTTCATTAATAGTGAAATTTTAATTGTAGGTATAAATAAATGAGAGTTTATTATATATTTCAGGAGTATTTATTTTAGAACAAAAAACCTTAGGAAAATTCGTAACAGCAGATAGAAAGTTTTTCTTCTCAGACAAAAATCTATTTCTGTCTTTAAGGGGGTTTTTAAGACAAAATTCTAGAATGAATTCCAATAAAACTCACATATATTTTGCTTAGTACTTACTGTGTAGTAGTCAGTTGTGCTATCTAAACTGATGTTCTCTTAATCCATGAGCACTGTTTTATTTTTAAACAAAAGGAAAACATGGTGTGTCAGAGGAAGTATTTTTTTAGTAGCAATGGTCAAAATTATACTGTGGAGTAGAGTAATAAATATATCTAAGCCTTGATGTTAGTTAATGGACTACAGTAGGTTTACTCCTGCTTGGTTTAATGACAGTGAAAAAAGTGTCAACCACAGCAAATATTGCATAGCACTGTTTGAATTTGGATAGAGAAATACAAAGTATAAGTAGCACAAAAAGCAGACATAATTTAATGATACTTTTAATTTTCTTGCTACCTATTTTGTACGTGAAGGAACATGGCATAATCACAAATATTCAGACTTACCTTTGGTCCCAAATACCAGCTGTCCATGAACAAACAAATGTTCCTTCTATTGCTTCCAGCAGGAAAACATTATAGTGACCTGGAAGAAAACTTTACTGGTAAACGTAAGAACCTGGGCTATTGTAAATTGGTATTTCATGATTAAAATAACTTGAATAGTGCTGATTTGTACAAGCTGAAGGTCTGATCACAGATTATTTATCATATTAATTCTGTGCTATATATTCATGCTGCTTTCTGCCTGAAATTTCCATGGTATTATGATCTGTCAGGCAGTGGCCATGGGGATGAAGTTCATTCTGTGCTTTCTCCAGAATCATCCTGAAATAACTTTCATTCTCTTAGGTGCTTTTTTATACGCTGTTGTAGTTTCTCCTTTATGATCATCTCAAGTTGATATGAGTTTGAAGAGAAGGTTTCTTTTTTTACTGCCAAGATGTTTCTGGAGAAAAATATTTTTTTCAGTCCTCTGTGACAGTGCAATAGGTGTTCCTTTACAGGAAACTTCCTTTGTTTCTGCTGGCTCCTACACAGTACTCATGGAACTGCTCTCTTAGTTTAACTTGCCATACAATAATAATTATTGACAGCTAATGAGAATGAGGGAATTGAAATGGAGGAAAATGACAAGATCAAGGTGAGCATATAATGCTCAATCTCAAAATATATCTGGAACTAATTTGGGCATTATTTAAAAATAGAAACACCAAATGTTCAAAGAAGGACATCTGGTTACCTCATGCACTCTGTCATGGCATAGCGTGCTGAGCTGGTTTTATGTGTATTCAACAGCTGTAAGATAGCCAGAATTAGTATTATATTAGAATATGATCTCAAATAAAAATGAGATAATTGCTATGATTGCTTTGAAGAGATCTTTTAGTATTTGAAATTCAACGCTGACAACAAAAGTGATGCTAATCCTGGCTGAAAGATGGTTTACAAAAGCCTAAAAGTGCTGAATTTCAGAATCAAGTTGATGTCACTGGACATTGATACAGGTGGGAATCTAGGGTTACTGGGTTTTATTTATTTATTAATGACACTTCATCTGAAGTACAGGTTTCCCTCCACTACAATTAGAATGCAATAATCAGGGGTTAGTATATTAAGGGATATTTTAATGAGATAATCTATTTTGCATCTAAATTATCTACCTGTTTTCCTTCTTTCTTGGTTATGTGTTAACTTAGGTAGTTGTAATTACTTTATGCATTCAAAAACTGAGATCTATAAAAGTTGGTTTTTTTTTAAAGATGCTATGCAAACAATGTAACACTATAAAGAAAATCCCTGATAATTAAACCAGAACAACAGCTACTAAATAATAGGTGGTTAACAACAGTGCAAAATCTGTCACAGAATCTTAGTATTGCACAGTTTCCAGGAATGTTTAGCACTCGTTCTTTTGAAATTCAAGAAAAAATATTAATTTTTGTTTGGTTGTTTTGGAGATTTTTTTTGCTCTACGAGTGACATCTGAAAATTCTATTGGGTTGATCATCTGAATATTTATGTACCTGCAGACCTAGTGTCATTTTCACCTGAGGTGTCTCTATTTAATAATATTAAAGCAATTTTTTTCAGACTTCCATAATTAAACTTGAAGGTGTGATTCTGAGAAATACAGAGTATTCATATTGATAAGTTCTTGCTAAGGTTCTAGATTCTTTAGGAATCTAAACATATAAAACAATTGTCTTCAAATCAAGTGCTATTTACTTCTCTATGTATCAGAGAAAAGCTGTGTTTTGGTAAAACCTTGACAGCTTGAGGACTAGTCTTGTACCCTTTGTGTTCTGTTTGGCATAAAGTAGAGTTAATTAGCAGTGGCAATCAACCAAAGCCATGACTTCGAGCAGATGCAAAAGAAACATCAGCAGTTGTCTCAGGTGAGATCAGAGGAGAGGTGTTAACCTGAGACCAACTACAACAGTGTAAAGAGATGCTGCAGCAGCTGTTCTCAAACCCACACAACTCCATCTTTCAGCCCTGGTTGTGTCAGGGCCAGTAGTATCATGATCCTGGATAACAGATTCTGCCTTTGTAATGAGTTTGGAAGCAACTAAAATAGATACTCAGTAACCTCTGTGGTTGATAGTAGTGTTGATGTCTCAGTGGTGACAGCAGAGAATCTTAGTGTGTTCACAGCTATAATCATTGAAAAAGACTTTGGCAACAAAATGAATTATATCCTGCCACTTCAAGTTGTCTCTTAGGGCAAATGCTTTAATCATATAGAAATAGAGAAATAATTGCAGCATTTAATTTCAATTGTTGCTTGGCCCATAGTATTTTGCTATATTTAACAGAGAAGTCTGAGCACATGCTGTAGTATTTGACTTTCTTGCTACAATGAAGGAGGAAAGCCAGGCCCCAGTAACAAAGCTTTCTTTCCCTGCAGCAGGTAGAGGATATTACCCAGAGAACTGAGTGGAGATCTGGACAAGAGAACCCAAGATACCAGATAGATTCTGCAGCACTGTGGGTCTGGAGCTAAAGGAAAACAGGTACTTCTCTCATGATAGGGGAAATACCATGTGAACTTTCCTCAGTTCAAGTGATGCTCTTACCATTCTGTGGGAATGAATTTGATTTCTGTTTGAAAATGGCAGCAGAATAGACTGACATAGCTGAGTAATAGTGTCACTAATTCATAGAGTCTGGTCTGATAAACTTATTTTTTCACTTAAAAAGCTGTCCTGGAAGATCTCTGACAGCATTTGATATGTGTTTGTCTTTAAAAGCACTTGGAAGCTCTTCTGAGACTCAGCAATGCAATTTTCTGTCTCTGACCCTAAATGTAATTGTCTAACATGTTTCTGTCTGCTGTCAGCATTATAGACCGTGTCAGATGGAGTGATCTTTAAAAATCTACATTGTTAAGGGTTTCTATCTATTTTAGAAATAACTAATGTTGTAGGCTGTGAAATAACCTGGATGCTGCCTCTTGTGCCATGTGAAAGACAAGTACAGTCCTACACTACTGTTACCAAAGGCTCTTTGCACATGGCTGCATTTTGCTGTGCCCCATGATGTAAGGACCACTGCAAAATAAACCAAATAGCACTGAAGTGCAACTGCTTCTGTATTCTCTGCCTGTCCTCATTGATTTCAGTGGGAGTTTGGCCATTAATTTCAGCAGTAGGAGGATGTGTAAACCTTAGTGAGGTTTGAAGTAAAATTACCCTGTAACTAGAGCTAACTTTATCATAAATAATCATCAGAAGTTGCTTGTTAAGCAGAAATGGCCTAAAGAAAGGAGATTCAGACAAACTGTTAAACACATGCACCAAGCATGTGACAAAATTTTACTGGCAAGAGGCAATCCCTTATTTAGGGTCTCAGAACTCCAAATGTCTGATTCCAGCACAATGTTCTTCGCTCTAAAGGAGGTGTTTGAGAATGTATGTTTGTGATCAGGCAGCAGTATTTCCAGCTGAGGCACAATTTGAAGAGCTTTCTTAAATCCCATGGTAAGTAGTTACAGAAATTTCACAGTGCCTGACAGCCTGTGTGAGTGAGAGGCAGAGAGGAAAAGAAGGTGAGTGAACGTATTCTTGTGCAAAGAAAACAGCATTTTCTCCTCTGATCTGCCTATTGGTAATGCTGGAAGAAGGAAAGGTCTAAAAACCTCTCTAGTCACAAGCTCTTCTTAACTTTCTGGAGTGATCACAGAAGCTGATACCAGACTTACCTTGTCATGAATTTTTTACTGTTCTTAATGGAATGGTAAGTGGTGAAATTGTCTTAGATTTGTAGGCCTAGCAGGCTAATCAGGGTGGAAGTAAGTGTAGTTAAATAAAGGAGCTGCCTGCTATCTCAGAAGTTATCTGAGCTGTCTGTGCCTTTCTCTCTTATTTAGCCATTAATGTTGGTACAATGCTTGAAAATGTCTGGGTAACCCATATTGCATGATGAAAACATAAACTATAATATTAGCTGAGAAATGCATTTTCTGAAAATAATGAGAGCTTTTAGCCCTGCAGTCAGGCTGCAGTTATTAATTCTGCAAAATTTCCTTTTTTAATTGCTCTTCTGAGATGATATTGAAATAATGAATGTCAATTTTCTTGATGGATAATTCTTTTTTCACTCTTAGAGAAAATTCTACAATATTAGGACTTGATTCATTCAGTAGAGTTAATGGAAATATAGTTTTGGCTAATGTATAGAGCATGAACACATTATTGAGTATTCATTGAAGTCTCATAGATTGCCTTAACTTTGTGTAATATGATGATTTCCCCAACAATGTATTGATATTTCCTTCCTTCTCCATAATATCTCATCATAAATATGTTGTGCATCAGAACCACAATAACATCATCAGGCAATTCTGAAATTAAGATTTTTGATCTGCAAATATTGAAATATCTTCTTAAATAGCTCCAACAAATACAGTATGAGACACTCATACCAGTTTTTGCAAGATTATTGTCCAAGAAAAGACTTTTCAAGAGCTCCAAATTTATTTCAAAGAGTACTTAGGAGCAACTGTAGTGTTGGAAGTATAATGTTTGGGATGGTTAAAGCCACCTAGATTTTTTAAAAGACTGTTTGGCTGTGTGTTTATTATGGTCACATATCTAAGACAAAACCCTGATACACTGCAGTGTTTCATTAGGTACTATTAACAATAAGTTGATTTTTGTAGCCCAGTTTGATTGCTCTGTGTGTTTATACTACAGCAAAATTGTGGTGACATCATCACGCCCACGCTTTTCAACCAGTACCCTAACCTAGTGCACAAAATTAACTTCAATTAGTGAGAAACTACTCAGAATTTTGCATTCTCCCCATTCCTTGTGTCCATCTTGCTATTTCAATGTGTCTGTAAAGAAAAAAATATTGATTTCTTAGCATTTTTTTATGGCTCTCTTCATTTTATTATACTTCCCTCACAAACATTGATGCATTTTACAACCCTGTGAGATGTGGTCATTATGTTATTCTCAGTGCTGAGGAGAAAAGCAGCAGAATGTTGATTATTTAGGCAGCATTCCCCCATTTGCTCTTATAGAGCACTGGGGCCTTGTTTTTTTGAAGTGCTTTTTGCAGAAGTGGCAGGTGGGACACGAGGAGTTTCTGGAATTTGAGCACACAGAACACTGTTTTAGCTTCTCGGCAGTGGAACAATAGTGCCATCGGGTGGGCATGAAGGTGAGGGATTCCTCGGGGAATTTTGAATGTATTGCTATTTCAGTAATCTAAATTCCCCCTGGAGCCAGTTGATCTTAAATTGATGACTTAATTAGTGCAAGGTTCTGCAATATACTTAGTCTCTGAAACACAATCACTTGCATAAAGAATGACAGAAAAACATATTGAATATTGAAATGCCTCTTGATTAAATACTACTGCTATGGGTTACCATAAACATTTTACACCTGGATATTTTATTAATTCTAATTTTTTTGCAATATATGCTAGCTATTTATGCAAACATTGAAAATTCAATGGCTCAGAGAGATACTTTCAATTTCTCCTCTTAATATTTATGTTTGTATCTTTAATATCCTAAATTCAGATTTGAGGAGTGGATTCTAGTTCAATCCCTCAGTGGCATAGACCTTTTGCTTAAAACACCTGGCAGTGTGGCTTAAGCACTGCTTGTACCACTTCAGATGTTTTCCAGCAATAAGAAACCACTTGCTAACAAGTGTTCATGATCTTTCATGGTACAAAATGTGTAAATAAATGGTAGGTTTGCAATAGGTAAGATTGTTCATGGCACGAAAATCTTGGTCTTTATCTTGACTGCTGGTTATGATTTGACCAGTGATTGAAACTCTGAAAAAGAAGAAAAAAGAATAATAAAATGGGACTTCTGCTTGTAATTACACAGTCAAAAATTTCTCTCTTCTTCTGATAATCATTCCTTAAAGGCAGCCCATTCTGTATTCATAACAATAGATACTTAAGGTAAAGGAAGTGTTGCATTTAAATGTCACATTGGATCACAGTTCACTAGCAAAAAACCAATGAAATTATAGGCTGAATTTATGTTCCAGTCCTGAAAAAATATCCATAGATGAGAAAAGGGACTGACCACTTTAGCCAGGGGCAGAATAGAGATCTGTTCCTATATTAGATCCTCTCTGTAACACAGCAGATCTGAGCATCTCAGCATCAGATCCATAACATCCAGTACATGGAGCAGGGCGGCTGCCTAGAGCTGCCTTTAGGAAGTCTCAAAGGCAGGTATTATAATTTTAATAAAAGCAGTCTTACCATCCACTCCAATTTTACCGTCTCCATCACTGTCCCCTGCTGCCAGGAAGGCCTTGGTCTCAGCATCAGTCAAAGCTCTGGCACTGGCTGAGAAATTTTTCAGGAAAAGTCTGATAAAGATGACAGAACAAATGAGTGACACATAATACTGAAAATGTTCAGGGTTGGGGTTGGTAATAGCTGCAAAATTTCAAGTATGATTCAGTTCTTGAGAACTATTTTGATGGTAAAACTTCCTCTAACTTCACTGAGAGTGAGGGTAAGGGAGTAAGAGGATGCTGCTTCACAGCCTATAAAAATCCTTGATGACTTCTTGGTTTCATTGAATTAAAAAAGCAAAATTAACACTGACTCTGTAGTGGCAGGATTCATCTTCCCTCACTTGTTATCCTTCTTTCTCCTAAGAGCCAGAGTCTCAGCAGCAAGAACTTCTCTAACCTTACTTTTAACTTCAAAGTCAGATGAATGTGATCTGGAAGGTAGAATTCATGTGACAGGAAGAAAGATGAGATAAAAATGGCCCTTTGAATTCAATCTGGTAAAAAACCTTGCAATAATAAAAAGCAGCTATAGCAGAACTGCTATTTTTATCTTCACAGTCTGTCAGTTATTGCTACATGAAATGAGTATTTTCAGTGCTGTCAGTTTCCCCATTGTGATCCAGTCTTGCCTTTGTTATTTGACTTGTAGCTCCTCCAGCACCAGCACGCACACACGATTGTCACTCATCCAAAGGGCCAGGAGGAAAAGGAATATTTCTGATCTTATCATGCATTTTTAGATGATAAATCACAACCCTGTTGGTAACTTTTTAATTTACTTACTTAAGTTCCTCTTCCTCAATAAAGCCGCTCCTGTCCTGGTCAAGAATTCCAAAAACTTTGGCAACTTGGTCTTTGGACTTGGAGTTCAGACCCACTTTGATAAAAAAGGTTTTGTAATCAAATGAATCAGGGGCTGAAATAAGCAGATGGAAACGAGGAGAGATGAAGAAAAGTAGTCAAAAATCTCTAACAAAAAAATTAGATTTTTGATCAAAATGCAGCAAACTATTCTGCAGTACAGTGAGGGTAATTACAAATCCTAAGTAACAGTCTGATTTTCCTGAGTTTATATCAGATAAATGGGACTTTTCCATCAATGATGTCTCTCAACTAGGAAGGTAACAAAATAATCACTGTGGTCTTCAGAATGAAGAACATACTCTTGTAAATAGACACTTCACTGAAAGGTATTTGTAGTACTTGATGATCAATATTGTGCTTGTATTGAAATCAGCAGTAGTTCTATTATTATTCTCTGAAAAAATAGGATTTCTGATGCGGGATTCAGCCTTCGGATTTTTTTCATCCTTACAATTGCTGCAGTGCACATATGATGGTGAGTACCTGTAGCTTGGTTGGCCGAGATTAAAACTTGCATTTGTTCCAATACCTTGCATCCTTTTTCTGTTTTTAGTAAGAGCGTTTTCTGTTTCCATTGGAATTGGCACTTTAGGGTAGCAAGGACAAAGGAATTTGATAGATAAGCTGCAAAACCAAATTTAAAACAGAACTATTACCTTGACAGTTCTGTAGACCAGCAGCATTTTCAGCTTCTGTCAGGATACTGGAAAGATCCATATCAAGAATACTGCAAAATGAAAAATACTGTTGGGTAGAGCTGCCACTCTTCTTGCTCTCTCAGCTGTGGAGGTGGCTCCGAGCTGAGCCCAGGTCCCAGGGCAGAGCAGGCGTGCTGCCCTGCAGGAGCCAACTGCTCCGTCCTGTAGTTCAGATACACACCGTGCATCTGAATCACTGGTATTTCCAGTTAATTCTTCAGGTGGACAAACTGAGGACAAAGCCAAATGTATTTATAGACCTTCCCAGCATTGGGGCATCTTTGGTTATTTCCATGCATTTTTTGTGTGAATTATTGTGATGTCTTCTAAAGCTCCAGAGGAAAGATTGAACTCACCTGGCCACTTAATTTTCCCCAGGCCAAGAACAGAAAATATTGTCAGGCAAAAGATCTTGCAGAGTCCTCTTGACTTAATTCTTTTTCAAATGACATAAAGAAGGACTTACATAGACCTTAGTTAAGTCCTCTTGACCTTTTAAAGAAGTCCTAGAGGCACGTGATGGCTCGGATACCCCAGGGGATAAGTTACTGTGGCTGACAAGACCTGCTTGCTAATCAGATTGATATTTATATCCCAAAGGAATGTGCATGGTGTTTTAGACAATATGTAAGTTTTAGAGTCATATGAAGTAAATCCTTTCAGCTTGCACCTATTTTAGTGAAATGAATTTTTTAATGTATAAATAAAAAAATACATATACTTTTAATTGCTTAATAATAAAAGAAATTGACATCTTCAAAGTAGACTTTTAAAGGCCCAATCCTGATGTTAATTACCCATGAAACACTACTCCTGCAGTTGCCCTAGTAGTCTTCAAAACATACTAATACTGATACATTTGTAATAGATATATCTGATATACAAGTACAAGCTCAAAGACAAAATTTCTTCAGCCCCAATTACTTTTAATAAGTTGTTATATAAGCTTTGGTTAGCTATAAAAGTCTAATCTTGACAGCATTTGCTCAGCAGTAATTAATTGCATGGTGCACATTTTAAAATCATCCTAGTAAATGTGTCCATTTGCAGAATGAAGGTTGTCAGTTGTTCAGCAGGACACAGGAGGGTGAATGAGTTATGGCCAGGAGGAAAACAGAGCAGTGAAATTTGGTTCTTCCCTGCTGTGCTGAGAAAATAAACTTCTGTAAGGTCTCAAACAGCAGCTAAGCTCAAACTGCAGTTTTTCTCTTACTGGATATTAATAAGAACCCTGGACAGTTATCTCATGAAATTTATTGGAACTTAATGGCCTTGAGAATAGTTGAAGTTGGCTAGTGGTGTAAAAAGCCATTGGGAGATATTTCACGCTGACACATATGTAAACGTGGCTGGAGTATTGCTTAGGTTTGAATAACATTTGAATGCTGAGAACACTTAAAATAAAGCCTATCCTCTAATCACTATAGCATAAAGCTGCTGTCTTTCAAAAATTATGTACATGAAAATACAGACAAAACCTCATCTATCTCAGTTCCTCTTCCAGAAAAGACTTTTTAAGAGAAGCATTGACCATGTTATTCTAAACCCATGCTGTCTGTGTGGTAAATTGAAAACTAACTTTTCTGGATGATATATGATCAACTGAATAAGTTACTTTTAAAGGCATTTTATCCCAAACAGGTGGGAATCTAAATTAAATTATTCAGTTTTTCCACTGAGAATCTAGCTGTGCCTTTGGCTTGGGTCTCTAGGAAATAATCAAGAGTATGGCCTGATATCAGAGACAATCTGGTAATTGTAAGGGAATTATTGAGCATTCAATAAGTAATCCTTGTGACGATCCCACACTGAGATTACAAAGCATTTCTAGCGAAGAGCTTTGGAGTATTTCTGTGGCAAACCACCACTTGCCCGAAGGTGGCACCAAAGACAGGCAAGTCCAGCCGTGACTGCTCTGCGGGACTACGGGTGAGGAAAAATCGAGGACCAGGATGAGAACAGGATAACAGGTGAGTGTTCATCAGAGGGGAGGAGAAGAAGGAACAGGTGCTTGAAAGAAAAAAGGTCTAGCCTAGCGAATAACTTGAAAGAACAGGAATATAAACAGAGTAAACTGAAAAATTTGAGATAATTCCTTAGGACTTTCCTTTAATGATGATTTAGAAGAACAGTTTATTTCATCTGCCTAACCAGGGTTTACTGTGCTTATTTTTATGTTGGTTGAATTTTACAGTTCATTATGGAGATCATTGCAAATATATAATAATTTTTTTCTGGAAGCCTGGGAGTCAAAGCAGGAAGTCAGTGTCTAGAAAATGCAGCCAGTTAATATGTCATTGTGATGGAACTGATATGATTCCCTTTGAGTCAAGTGTTTGCATATTTTAATTGGACAGAAGTTCCCCTTTGAATTTAGGGTCAATAATACCTTTGTAACGTCAGGGAAAGGCGTTGTCCAAGGGTGCCTTCTTTTTCTATTGTAACTGGAGTGGTGATCTGTTTTTCTCTTCTGAAGCTTGACATACAAAACTGATTATCTTGTTTTCATGAGTGTAGGACATGCTGACAAGCAAATCAAAAGTTCTGCAGCAGCCATATCTCAGCTGCTGATGTGCTCTATAGATCTTTGGTGCGGAAAGTGTACCATAAAGTCCAGACCAATACAATGGTATCTTTCTGTGCTTACAATCAAAACTAATGTAGAAATTAGGTTGTGCAAAATGTGAACACTTTATTTCATGCTCCACAGTATCCTCTTACTAAAATGTTTTAAAATACATTAAAAATTGAGCATGAAAATTTTAGGTACATGTCTGTTCAGGGATTTACTCAAGATGTATCTATTTCAGTAACCCATTCCAGGAAATTAATCCATCCTTGGCCCCCTCTGCCCACACTGTTTGTGTGAAGAGCTCCAGGCACCTCTGATGATGCTGCATCAAAGATTTTCCACATGGGCTGGCTGCTAACTCAAAGAAGAAACTGTACCAGCCTATGTGTGCAATGAATGTTCTGACATCCCCTTGCCCTTTCTGTGCTCTCTACTTGTTAGAAGATGACTGAGATTTCAAACAGTTGGAGAGCTGAAATTGAATCTCAAGTTTACAAATGGCTTTTGGATTGGGATTTCCAAAGGGTTATGAAGTTAGGGGGCAGCCAGCTTCCACTAAATTCCAGGAGGTTTTATCTCATATATGGTTCTACTCCTCTTTCAGGGCAACCCAGAACTTTGGTTTAAGAGCGATGGTGAATTCAGTGGCTAGAGCACTAGGGTGGGTTTGGGATATTGACCCTGACCCTCTACATCCTTTTTCTAGGAGCTTGTGTAGGACAATAGATTTCTTTGTGTTTTGTTCCTGCTTAAAGGGATCATGGTACGTCTTTATTTCATAAGAAGTATAGGGAGGATTAGAGATTAAACTGCTCACACAGGGTGATCAAGGGACTGAGGTGTCTGAGTACTCACAGTCTTTGGGCCAAGTGGAACTCAGATCTACCACTCTCAATTTGGGCAGCTCTTTAATTGTCTTAAATGAAGGTAAAACACACAAACCACATCTCTTTTATGCTGGGAGTTATGAAGCAGTTTTATACTCAGTATTATAGTGCGTAGGATGGTTTTACTCTAAACCTGAGAGCAGGTGAGCAGTGTCAAAATACCAGGGGTTGTTAGATTCTTTCTAATTTGATGTAGCATAAACAATTTCTAACAGAATTTTTGTTTTACAACTGTGTACTCAGCAGTGTTTTATTTGTTTCATTCATTAGTAGCAGCTTGATGCAGAGGATTTAATCCTTACTTATCAGATTGCCCAGGGAGGTTATAGAACTTCTATCCTTGAAGATACTCAAACTCATCTTAGAGCAATGTGCCCCTCTGAGGCAGTGACTGGACCAGAGACCTCAAGAAAGCCTTTCCATCAGGAATTACTCTCTGGTTCTGTACCTTAATTATGATAATATTGTGATACCAACCATGTGTCTCTTTGGTACGTCAGTTGGCATTTACATAGACATCCTGCAATTGAAGCTTTTCTCTAGCATGATGATGTTGTCAAGTTCAAAGAACATTCCATGATACTTCCTAAAATCTGAAAGCTGCCACTGACTTAATTAAAATTATCCTTGCCAGAAAAAAAAATCACATTTTTTGAATTTGTCTCCTTTAGTTAAAAAATAACCTTTTCTAATCTGGTTAAAATGTGGATCTAAAATGTGGATCCTAATGCAAACAGAAACCTTAATAGAGAGTAGGTGGTATTTTTGCTGAAGCCTATGGGCTTTTCTTTTTAATTGGGGACTTCTTGGAATTTTATTATAATTCCTTTGAATTAAGTGGCTGGATGATTTTAGTGAGATTTAAAACACATCTTCTTGCCACTATTTAAGAAGTCACTATTAACAGATTTTCTTACAAGCATAGGTGAAGTTGCTGAACACACAAGGATTTCCTGATTCTTGGGAGTGCTTCACCCCCTGTGGCATCACAAGGCAGTGATGTGCAGTTGTTCAGCACCTCTGAAATACAGGATAGGCCACTGTGCAGTCTTGCATTTCTTGCATTCCACATGAGAGTCTCAGAGGTGCGAGGAATGCAGTGTCAGGTCTGACACTTCTGGTACTGTGTGTGCCATCTGCTTGAGAGCTAGTGACAGGATAGTTCAGTGATCAGTAGTGTGAAGAGCTAAGGTATATATTACATCTGGATATTGCTGCAGATCTGGGTTGCCCCAGGCTTTTTCTTCACCAGGGAAATAATTAAGGTAAAAGGAACCAGTCTCTCATCATTATGCAAAATATTTCAGTGCTGCAATTAACAGCAGCTATAATATAAGCCCAGATTTAACATCAAAGGCAGTGGGGATAGAATTAGGATTTATATTCATTATAATTCTGCCAAGGCTTCAGTGAATCTGATTGCTAGAATTCCTCTTTTGCATTAGCTATCTTAAATCTGTTGACCGGCTCTCTTACATGCCAGAGAATGAGGGAGCTGTGCTTGCTCACATAATCATCTTGCAATTCATGGAAATGCCAACACTGGCTGTTACATAAAAGTTACAGAAGGCTTTGTTTCTGCTCTTCTTCAAAACAGCTGCCAAATCATAATTATCATCCAGTTTCAGCAAAGAGTATTAAAGTGACAGCCTGCTTGTGAGCTGGAGCCACAGCATGGGACAGCATGGGGAAGGAAACAGCTAAATCAGGGTGGGGAAATTTCTGGGATGCTCTGCCACAGATTCACAGATCTACTCATCATGCTGACATCTGCATTTAGCCATGAATGTTATTTACTTTGTCCATTAATGAAGAAAATGCTGTAACCAACTCTAAATCCTGTAAGACACTTATCAAAGGGAAGACTAGTTCTTAGTTTTCAGACTGAAGAAAACCGCTTATATTATGGAACATATAGATAATTATTCATATAATAAATGAACGACTTGAGTTATGTCATTATTTTACAATATAAGAGCTTTAGTGTAATCAAAAAGCAAGATTGGCTGTAGTTTCACCTGTAGAAAACACAGAAGTTCACAGATGTGGCAAATATTCTTGTTTTGTACGTGTTCAGAGACAATAAGCAGCAGGCTTATGATTCATGGAAAAAACTCCAGGCCTGTGGCCCAGGTTGTCAGGGGACCATTACTTGTGACAGTGTCAGAGTAGGATTAGACCCTTCTCCTCTATCTCACAGCTGCCTTAGATTTCATGAAGATAAATCTTCTTAAGGGAGAGTCACATTTTAGGCCATAAACACTTTCTGACTATACGATTACCCTGTAATCTATTACTTTATTTTGAAAAATTACCCACAAACTTATTCTGTGTTTTGAGCTATGTGTGAACGCCTCTTAAGTGTTCAATTTTCTTCTCATATTCGCAAGGTTGGGACTTAATATGAATTATTTTTATCTATCTTTTCAGCATTGCTTTTCCTTAAGTATCAGAGAATGAATCAGAAATAAACCTCAATTAAATCAGTGCAATTAAGCCTGAGAAGATATCATGTGGTTTAAGATCATCAAAACTGTGTCTGGCGCATCAGCATGCTCAAGTATGAGGATGGAGGACCTAAACAAAATTTTTAAAAGCAGCTTTTTCCCCCAAGAGTCTTTTTGTTTAGTTGATTTTTTAGTTGTTTTCTCCCCTCTCCCAACCACAATTTCAACATTATCAGTGGTGGAAAAATCACAAAGTGCCTTCTTTACAATGGAAATGTAACAATGCCATGTGACTAAAACATTGCAAGATTTCTCAGCAACCAGGTGTGTGAACTTCATGTGTGGGGAATTGTTAACGCCTGAAACAATATAAAAATGTACAAACACATGCTGAGTGCGAAGTGCTTGCTGGACGAGGTAATTGGCAGAGTTAGTCCAAGGTTGCCTTTGGTCTAATGCTCTTTATGCCTTCACCAGAGACTGGAATTCTGTCAAAGAAGAAAGTGAGAAAAGCAGGGAATAAAACTTGTTGAAAGTAGTTTTTTGACATCTTTAAAAAGATAGATAAAAATGACTGAAACTCCTAGGCATGGAGAGCTCCCAAAGTTATTATAACACTGCACAAGCTACTGCTAAACTGAGATTCTGGGGGTGTAACAGATTTTTCACTCCTTAAAAAGAGTAAGTGCAGAGAGGAGGAGTGTGTCTGTAAATTCGTATTTGTGGGAAATCCTGACTTAAAGGTAAACTATCTTTACCCCATTACAAACTCTGATAATAGCCAAGGAAAGAGAGCCTGTAGCTCTCAGCAAGAGGAAATTTTTTGAGTTTTGTTATTCCAAATAAAAAATATCCATAGTTAAGTAATTCCAGGGTGGGAGATTCAAGGTTAAGGGCCAAGATCTGCATAATATAATGCCCTATTTGGGGCTCATAAACAGAAGCTGCAAAAGCTGCTGCTAAAGCAAATTCTTCCAACAGTGTATCTCTCTCTCTCCTCCCAAATCTGGCTAAGATTAGCACGTGTGCCTGTTGGAGTTATTGCCACCTGTCCTAGTTCAGCTGAGACAGCCCTGTTTTCAGCAGCTACATCTCTAATACATGATGCATAATGTCCTATTTTTCTATGCCGCAGTTTCTAAAAGAAATATCCTGGCTAGTTCACATTATTCCTGTGAGGTTTTCTTCAGGAATTTGATTGAGTTTCTCAAAGGACAGCCCGGTGAAATGTGTACTTATCAGATAATTTTCCAGCACAAAATCCTGTGCTGCACTGCTGCAGTTGCAGCCTTGGGAATCAATACCAGTTGTATTTTACATCAGTGAATTAAGCACCCAGTAATAGAGGCCAATGTTTGATAGTGGAAGATGAAGAAATAAGTTTCTTTAGGTAGAGATGTGTTTAAAAATTGAAGTGTTGTATGGCCAGAAGTGCAGAGCATCTACTGCTGAAATGGAAATTCAGAGAAATTCAGGCGTTCTGAATGTTTAAAAAAAAAAAAAATCTAGAACACTGAGTCTATAGATCAGACACACAGCAGGATTAATCTCAAAGCTGTTATCATTGATTGGAAGACCAGAGTCTACGCTGGGCCTAAATATTCTGTTGCTGCAACAGAGACCAAATGGCAATAAACCTATGAAAACAAAGGAGTATTTGCTTATATAAAAATTGTGGCTGAAAATATCAGGCCGAAGTACTCGTGTGTATTCCTCATGCCCCAGTTATTTGCAGCCTGAAATTAGTGCATTTTAAACCACAAATTTTATCAATTTTCCAAAGTCTTACCTTCCACTCCAATTTTGCCATCACCATCAGTGTCTCCTGCAGCCATAAAAGCCTTGGTCTCTGCTGAGGTGAGGGCTCTGGCACTTGAAGAGAAATTCTTCAGGAACAGCCTGAAATAGAACAGGATGCTGTGCTTGAGTTTTGTTCTCTGAAATGTCCCACAAGGTAATGTCTGCTCTTATTATCTCAGAGAATCCACACAGATTCAAGGAAAGACAAGGATTTGTGTTTTATTTTTAAAATAACATCAAGGGTTTCTTCAACCACACCAAGCAAGTTCAAAGGTTTTTGTTATTTAAAGAAATAGAGCAGCTGAACAGTACTTACTGCAGCTCTTCTTCTTCAATGAAACCACTCTTGTCCTGATCAAGGATTCCAAAAACTGTCTTTATCTGATCAGGAGTTTTGCTGGATAAACCCACCATGGAGAAGAAAGACTTGTAGTTGAAGGAATCATCAGCTGGAAGAAGCAGAAATTGTTAAATATTTTCCCTTGAAGTCACTACTACTGTGTGTATTCCTTGTAAATATGTATGTCTTTCCTTAAGCATCAGCCTGCTTCTCTCGTTCCCTGATGTAACAAAAGAGCAGATACAGTGGATAATAATTTCCCTTTTTAATCAGTCTTTGCCCGTGGTCATGTTTCCTTTCAGCCAGTTTGAAGTTTTCTGCTACAATGCACATTCTGCTAAATCAGGATTTATGCAATGTGTCACATGCAATTAAAAATAAATATTGAGAGTGTGCTGTGACTTGCAAACGACTCCTGTAATTCTTAATTCATTTTCATGAAGTCCTTACTTAGGTGAAGAATTTGATAGAGGAATAAGTAATTCACAGACAAACCAGATCTTTTGAGTATTTGGAAAATTGACTTGATCTTACTGAGCAGCTCTTAAGAGAAGTGAGACTGATCATTGCTTCACAAATGACACTTTCATTCTGCAAACTGAGGCTTTTCCTGAAATTTTGAAGGACAAGGCTAACTTTAAAGTCTTTAACAGGTTTAGACACTGGCAGCCTAGTGTTAAGCCAGCACTAACTAAAACTGTAGCCCTTTAGTTGCTGCTCACCCCTTGTGAGACATTTTGAATTTAAGGGGCTATAGTGTAATGTAGCTTAGAAAGAGATCTCACAGGGAAGGAATCTAAGGGGAAAATGATAGGCATGTCATCTTAAGGCATGAAAATGATACGCATCTTCTGTCTGCAGAGCAACCATTCCTTACCCTGGCAGCTGGAGAGAGCAGATTCAATATCTTTAGCTGAGAGGATGTCAGTGATGGCCATTGTTGAACTGTAAAATAAATTAAATGTGAGCTACTTAGTCATTAAAATGACTTCTCCCCTACTTGCATGGCTCTATTTGAAGTTGCTGCAGTGACAGTGTATGATAGGGGAGACATTATTCATCTGATGGCAAGTGGAGCATGCTGTAACAGATGTCTGCAGCAGGTGCTTCCACTGAAAGCTGGGAATGAGGGAGGAATTCTGCACGCGGGAGCGTGGGGCTTCAGGAAAATCTGATGCCTCTGCTGCACTGGGAGAGCAAATCCAAGGTGTCCAGCACCACAGAACTTCATGACTTCTGTGTGGGTTTTCCTGGAGGTGGATTATTACTCAGTAAAACCCAGAGTGTATTTACAGCACACATAATAGATAAGGCTGGTATGTCCCCTAGAATTGTATCTGGAGTAAGTGTAATTGGCATGTGAAAAATCAAGTATTATTATCAATAGAAGTAGTGACCTTCACAAGGAACGGAGATATTAGTGCAGAATTAGTAATAGTAATTTTACTCAGTTAAATTTGGAGGGTAAGTTCCTCCCCTGTTTAGTTGCAACAATAAATGTGTCTTACATCACTGCATCACTGAAAAACTACATTTCACGAGAGCTAAAAAAGTTCTGGCAGTATTTTCTGCAGTTTTTTTCTTTTTGCATTCCATATACGTTATAATAAACAACATTTTTGACCAGATTTTGGTATTTCAGTAGATTGTTGTCTTTTGTACAGAAGTATCATGACTTAATATTCATTCTTAGTAGAGTGGAGGAGGTGTTTTCTTCTGACACAGTAGCATTTCATTTGAGAAAAATACTCTGTCCCATTCAGCACCAACAGCTGCAATAGTTTGCATCACTTAATAATGTGCATCAC
The DNA here is from genome assembly GCA_013397375.1 of Toxostoma redivivum. NCBI lineage: Eukaryota > Metazoa > Chordata > Aves > Passeriformes > Mimidae > Toxostoma > Toxostoma redivivum. Next base: position 1,154,824 of record VXBI01011035.1, read on the forward strand.
TTAACAAAATGCTATAATGCCTGAATTTCTAATAAATTTTTAGTTCATTGATGCATTTACAGTATGGTAAACTGCACACAGCAGTGCAGGCAAGTTACAGTTTAAAACTTGCAACATTACTCTTAATTCATGTTAGTGAATAGGCATAGAAAAGTTATTCTTGAAAGCCACAAAAGAATAGAACTATCTTTTCATTAATCCCTAACTGGTCTTTAGCAACATCATTTTTCCTGTCTAAGCACAGCCTGAGAAGGAATCAACTGGTGGTACCCATTTACAGTCTGCACACTGGTTTAAGATCTAAATGCAGGTTTAAACTTTCTCTAAAATATGAAATGGCTGCCTCTGTTCCTGTTGGTTTGAAGCAGAAAAAATTGTCAACCATTTTAGTCCCTTTCTGAATATCTCAGAAATGGTTAAGAAAGTGATGGCACACATTCCCCCTGATGGCAATGGATCCCTCCCCAGCTCAGGCAGCTGGATTACTTTTCTTTTACTAGCAATTATCTTGTCCCAGTGGGTTCTTGTGCAAAATATTTCCCCCTCTCAGCATTAGGCAAGATAACTTCGAGCTCAGCCATTCATCTAATTCACTGCCAACAGGATTAAAAAGGGGAGGAGTTGAAGGAAAACCTAAAAATTACAGCATTTTTTACAAGGGGCATCATTCCTTTCTTGCTCCATCCTATGATCCAAATGCTGATTCTATTCTATGTTAGCTTGTAAAAATACAACATGCTGGAAGCTGAGATAAGAATACATACTTTAATTGCTTTCTTTTAGGGACCATTTTGCTTTTGTGTTTCTTTGAAAGCAGAAGATCTAATCAGCTTACCTTTGTGGTCTTCTTGACTGGATAAGGAAGCAGTCAGGTTGGGATGAAGGTACTTGCTGTGTGTCTCCAGCAAAGCTGAACTTGCATATATATACTTTAAGTTGTATACCATATACAGATTTTAGATTTCAGCGTCACGAAGGGGGAATGGTGTCAAATGAACTTGCCTAACTAATCATCTTGCACTATTTTTATCTCAAGAGAATACATATGATATTTGCAAACGAAACAAGATAAGCGGCCAGATAGGCAAAAAGAACAGAATCATGTCAAATTTCCTCTGATTTAAGCAGAAAACACCAGTTTCTCCATGCGATGTAGGGCAAGACAAAAACCCCCACTATCTGATATGCTTGATCTGAGGAGTCAGATGAAATGACGCACAAAAACTTCAGAAGAGGTGTCTTTAATGACTGTTTAGATATGATAACTTGTTATCTTATCTGTAGACACTCCATGTGATAGAGTTTCATCATTGCAGCACTAAACAAAAAGAAAAAATTAGAAGTATCCTGTTCAGGTATTGTTTGCATAGCAAACCAATCAGGGGAAATAATAGCCATGTTGTCTCCAGAATGTCTGATCTGTTGGTTTTTGGAAAAAATACCACACAGTGAATTTGTTGCTATAGGAAGTAAAATAATACTATGTCAATCCATCAGAACAGTTGGCTGGGGGAGGGTATTTCATCTGCTCTTTTTCCAGAGAAAATCTTACAATTCTGCAAGATTCTGACAACCTGTTTAGTCGGCTATGTATGAAGCAAAGGGGTTGTGATCTGCCCAGCTGTCTCTGAGACAAAAGTCCCTGAGCCCTACGTGAAAGATCTTTGCTTTCAGAATAGAGAGAAAAATTTCAATAGCAACATCATCGCTATAATATCTGAAGAGTGTCTTTTCAGTTTTCAGCCTGTCTTCAATCTCTTTCTGAGAAGTGATTATTTTCTAGAATTGTTTCACCAGTGCTGTTTCCCAGTCTTCCTTTGTGCTAGTTACTTTTTTCATGGATATAATTTGATCATCTCAATTTTCCTTCACGAATGTTTTTAGCCTAGCTGGGTGAGGAACCTGTCATCTTGGATCTCACTTGTGCCTTGAGGTAACAGAACAGTGAAAGACAAGTCACATGGATGACAGCACAAGGTATCATTATGGCCAGGATTAAGAGATGGCAAAGGATGACAGTGCAATTGGCATCACAGCTTGAGGTGTGGCACAGTAAGAGGTGACAGTGCAGAGACTGTCTTAATGTCAGAGAGAATACCAAGGCATCTTTTTTTCAAAGCATTTCCCTCTTAGATGGAAGACAGATCTAGCCAGTCATTGAAGCCAGCCACTAATAAATCCGGGTGCCAGACAGAAAAGTGACAAATGGAGAGTGCCTACGAGACCTTAGTGCATCCAGCACTGACAGCAGCTGATCAAAAGGCAACAAAAGACTTTTGCAAAAGACTCTCTCTGCGGTGGAGGAGGTGCTATTTCATTTGTAGTATATAAGAAAAATTATTGCTACAAGTTTTTTTTATTATTAAAAATTCTGTCCTCCACATAAATGTTTTAGACACAGATAATTCTTTTGCAGAGAAGAATCATTGGTTAAGAATGGCTGTGGAAGATTACAGTTTTCCCTGTTTTCTGAATGGGTTCTTGACCAGCTGACACTGAAAAATTTCGAGAAGAATTTGATGGAGAGATATTTAATACTGGCTCTTGTTGTCACTGGTGACATCTGATGGGGTACAAATACCACTTTCCCCCCTCAAACTCTTCTCAGAAATTCTATTTTCTCAGAATTTTATTCTAAATGGGAAAAAATTCCTCTGCCTTTTACACATACCACTCTTTTCTCCCTCTCCAATTTAGAAAATTGTCTACATAGTGCCAACAACTGATGTGCAGTACATAGGGTGTCCGACATAAAAACTGATGGCATGATATGACCTCATAAAGCTAAGTTAAGAGGAAGGCCAAATTCTGCTGAAACTCTTGGACTGCAGGAATCTGCAGGGGAATTTGGTCCCTGGTGTCTATTTCAGAGAATGCATTTGATTTTAGATGCAATGGCTTCTCATTTTGCCCAGAGCTAATTCCACATATGTTAACCCCTCGCCCCCACTCTTCCCTTTAAAAATAGCATTGATTGTTGTTATTTCCCTTAATGCCTGTGGGCTGTTGCCATTAGTTTGAACTTTATGTGAAGCACATAAGGATGCAGTCTTTAAAAGTGTACTTTGTTTTCTAAGAGGCTTTGACAAGGTAATTCCTTTTGTGTCCTGAGATTTTAAGGGTAAAGCATGTAGTCAAATTATTTATGGCTCTGGTCTGTTCAGCTGTATTCAGACTCCAGCAAATTTTGGAGTCACTTTTGCAGTAAGATTGGAGGCACTGGAAATCCAGAACATGTGCACTGATGAAATGCAAGGGGATCATGTAACTATTTACAACCAGCCTCCAAAAACCATTTTCTTTTCAAGCCCTGCATTAGAGATTGCATAAACATCTGTCTGGTTGCTTTTACTTTCTTAAATCATATACTGTTAGGAACTTTGCTGCTGCCATCCCATTTGGCAGGGGAAGAACTGGGGAAGTATGAAAAAGTAGGGAAAATATATCCCTTTCAGCCAGTCAGGTTACTACTAAAAGCAGTTTTAAACCCTTGGGCTTGAACATTTGTCTTTGCTCAAGGCTCTTTGCCTTCTGGAGGCATGGAGTTGTTTTATTCTTCCCATTTTTAACCTTAATTCTTTTAACATCTGAAGCTACTTCCCCAAGTGGAAAAGCTATATTTTAGGTCATCATAAGTTCTGTGATTGTTCTATAATCTGTTCTTGTCATTCTTTGAGTGCCAATGTGAATCATGTGCAGAAGAGTAACAAAAGTGCAGAGAAGAGTTGTGTGAGTGCCTGCTTTAATTTAAATAAGTGTGATTTAGTGCCTCGTACATGCCTGAGATAATTATCAGATGAATAAGATGAACGATTCTGATAGGGGTATCCATGGTCATGAGTCAGGGAACAGGAATCACCTGACAAAATGTGTTTAACCTATTGTTAAATGGCATGTGAGTAGTGAGAGTGGAATATTTATTTGACTTGTAATTTGCTTTAGGAATATACAAGATGAAATAAATTATATAGATGTAACTTAGTGTAATTGTATTAATGCATCATGTTCCAATGAGGAATGTAACTCCTGGAGAGATCTAGGAATATTTGTGAGTGGTTATAGGTTTATATTACTTAACCTACTATCTGTAGACACCTCATTACTACCCCCCAGTAAAATGCTGAATAAGGAAAAATGCTGGAAGGGTTGCTATGATGGGAGGAGGCTGTGTGTGGGAAACATAATAACATCTGGTTTATTTTTGCAAACTTGAATGAATCACAAAATTTAAGCAATTTACTTTTCACCAGCTATCATTCTAATGCCACATGGGTTCAACCTCTGAGGTAGATTTTCAGAGATTCTAAAAATTTACAATGCAGCTTTTCAGTTCCTAGTGCCCCATAAAATGTTAATGTACAAAACCTTTTCAGTCATATTTTTCTTACATGCGTAGAACATAATTTTTAAGCCAAGTAGCTGTTTTACATAAATCAGACAATTTCTGGTCCTGCATATCTGAAATGGGAATTTCGATCCTGATTCTAAAATTTGAAAGGAATATGGACCAGATGTAAATTCTATGTGATTTCTGAAGCTGTAGCTCAAAACTTTTATTCCTGAATTAAACCTTTCCAGTTCACTTACATTTCTGTTTCTTTCTAAAAATATTCATCCAGTGATGCAGAAAAAAAGGGTTTTTTTAAAGAAAGAATTCTCACAGACTGATTTCTGAAATGGTAGATTCTTGGGTGTGTTAAATATGGTACAATCATTCATAAACAGACAAGATACTTGAATCTCCAGATGACTCCTTCCATAAGTCTAAAATTACTTGCAGTAAGTGTCAGAAAACCTATAGAATCAATTTTCTTGACTTAATTCTGAAGCAAAAAGCTTACTATTTTTGAATGTGTCCAAACAAAAATGGCAATAACAACGTATGTGTAGGACTATCATGGGTTTTGAGTAGAAAATCAATTCTGCCAAGGCAATCTTTTCTAGCTAAGTTGGAAGCAAAGACACATGCTGAAAACAGAACTTCTGTTCAATATTTGATCTACCATATTCTGTTCTTGAGCTGTATTCTTCAAATCCTGTATGGTAAAATCCCTCAAGGGGATCTTTGTTACAGGAATTGTAACCTTAGTCTGTGTGTTTACACTATGTAGCCTGGTGCAGTCCTGCTCATGACTGTGGTTTATAAGCACTATAAATAATCCTCAGTTGCAGCAAGCTTTCAAATATAGATGTGTTTGAAATGAACTCAGATGTTTTTCAGCCTCTCTGTATGTTCTTGTATAGTTGTTATCCCACTGTGTAAACAGTGGGTCCCACTGTAAACAGAAACAGCTCCTTGGGTTGCATAATTGCAGGAGCGGGAAGTAAGAATTGGGTCATTATCTGTGCTTATGCTGATCTAGTATTGATACTGCTGAATAAAGCAGGGCCTTTGATGCTCCTGGCAGAGCTGCTTTTCAAGGAGGTATATATATATGCACGTATATATTCCAAGGATACACAAATTTCAAAAAGCCCAGATGTTGACTCTGAGAGATGTTTTCTCTGTGTGTGCACAAAGCCCAGACCCAATCTAATTTACAGGTGCCCAGTGAGATGTGACTTAATTCCCTACTCCTCCATTTGCTGAGATTGGGAAATGGTCAGGACTTGTTCCAGCTCCTTCCAGCCTGGGGTGCTGGACTTCCTTTCTATGCAAACTAGAGCGTGATAAGGGGCTGATGTGTGTTTGGGTATTGTCCAAATGTGGAGTCTCCAGGGCACAACACCCAGAACTCAGAAGCATTCCTTCGTCCCTCATTAGGGTTGCCAACAACACTGACAATAATTAGAATGAGGACTATAGAAAAGTAAGCTGAATGAATATGGAAATTTGTACTAGAGACATAACAGCATCAGATATGAAAGCATTAAGTCTTTACAAACAAGAAGCCATTGAGCATTTGAGAGCTGAGCCTGGTTTAATCAAATGGTGCATCAATTAAGTGATTCCACCGTTCAAATATTTGAAGGATCAGTGGGACGAAAAGACAGAAGCATGCATTGTTCTTCCTATACAGTGCTGGATTTGTGCTGTAGCTCCTGAGTGATATCAGTATCCAGATAGTCCAGTGATTTTAAGCTTTATTGTATAGCATAGAACAACCCAGACAGCAAATGCAAGTTCTTCTTTTCCATTTATGGACAAACCACATTATATTCACTGTGGATTTTATTGGCAAATTGCTGCAGTCAGGTGTAAAGTAAATTACTTCAAGTTTGTTGCTCTGAATGAAAAATTAAATTTATTGTATTAAAGTCATAAATTCACTTAACAGTCTTTCCTTGAATTGTAGTAGCCTCCATCTGAGCTGAATTATAGCAGTGACTGCACCTTGCTAAAAAGGATACATTTAAAAAGGAATTTTACTAAACAGGAAGCTTAAGGAGAAAAAGGCTAGAAAAGGCCAGGTGAATCTCTAGAGCAGGAGGCCTATCTCCTTTGGAACTGGAATTCCAGCCTGGTTGTGCCTTGTTCATTGTGAGAGCAGAAAATGCCCTTGAACTGCAGAGGAATAGAGCTTGAGCTCCTGCTCACACAGGAGGAGGTAAATGGGGAGGTGCTTGATGCACTTTTGATTCTCTGAGATAACTCACAATTTTTGAAAGATTTCACTTATTTTTTTGACTTTTGCATTTGGATATACCATACAGCAACGTCCAGATTTGAAAATCCAAATGGTGAAAGCAGAAGGTATCTTGCTGATTCCAAAATTCTTCATATTGGCTTGTCCCTTTCTGAGTAGAGGTAGATGAAAACAGGTGATAAGGAGAATAAATGCCTAAGTACTTTGCTGAATTTGAGAAGTAAGAACATTTTACAAATGTATTCTATGTCTTATACTATGCTGAGATGGGCTGTACAAGCTATAGCTCTGGGCAAAATTTGTCACACAGATTTTTTTTTTGGAAAGTTAATTACTTCTCTGGCCAATGCGATGTTACTGAGATTTGATTATTAAATTAAATGTGAAGCCTTTACTAAGAAATGCTCCAAAGCTGTTATCTCAGAATACCATGGCAAGGTAATTTCAGAATACCAGATCCCAGCTACTTCCTGAAAATTGCAGCTATATAAAACCTTACTGAACAGTGATGTTGAAAAATGCATGTTAATCAGTGCAGATCTTCCTCATCACCTAACCCTGTAATTGATGGTGCCATCAACAGCAGAGACAGTCATCTAAATTATGAATGCTTCTGGTTACAAATGATGGATTATTTTTTGACATAGGAATTAAAGAGTATGCATTATTAGAACTAGTAGAAGAATTCAAGTCATGCTTTGGAGAAAAGTACAAAGTTAGACATGGTTTAACATTCATGAATATTTGGCTAATAAGCAGATTTTTCTACTAAATATGTAGGTATTACAAAACAGAGGGAGAAGCATCCATTGAATAAGATTTGAAAGTTGTTCCAAGCCTTGTTGAAGCTGATGCATAAGGCCAGCATTCTTAATTTAAATTTTTTGTAAGAAGTTATGTCAGTGTCTTTATGGATTCAAGCAACTGAAATTATCAGTCTGGTCTTTGTCAATTTGTTCCATTTTGATGGAGGCAGTCCTGGTAGGTTTCTGGGCAGTGACTCACTACACAGTGTGACCCACTGCTCTGGGGCATTTGCTTGCATATCTTCTATAATCGCCTTTATTTGCAGAATACATTTCTATTTAGACCCTGAGTATATGGGCAGGTCAGTGTTATTAACAAAAGGAAAACATGGAAACTTACCTTCTGCTGATATGGCCAGCAGGTCATCTTCCAAGAGGAGGATTTCCTTCGAGTGAGTGGAATTGGATTTCACCCAGTTTTAAAACTAGAAGTATGAACAACATGATCTGATAATCAGGCAGCACTTGTGTCTTGGTGTCCTAATTCTGCCAGTTCTTTAGCAACCCCCTAGAGTTTTCCAAGGAAGACTGCATAAACAACAACAATGGCAAAAATAGCAAGGCTGCTCTTAGAGAAACAAACACAATTAGTAAAATGGAAAATAAAGGGGCAATCTTTAGAGGTTAAAATCTGTAACAACCTTCCCACAAAAGGAAGATCTGTTCTGGAGGCTGGAGGCTGTGGGGTATCACCTGTATATTGCCAGAGAGGTGGGATTTGAGAGTACAGACTTGGGAATGAGGCCATGGTACTTTGGCTCTTGTAATCTCAGGTTGACCAGTAAGCCCAGTTGAAGCCCATGGCTCAGGAAGGTCACAGCTGTCCCTGGGCAGCGCAGAGCCAGCGCTGCACAGCCTGCTCAGCTGTGCCTCTGGGGAGGAAAACAGCCTGAAATTCAGCTTTCCCAAGAGAGCAAAACCTGTTTGGACACACTATCTCATGACTAGGCAGAGCTTGAGATTTTTCTGGTTTATTTAAAATAATCTGGGTAAGCCTCACTGAAATAGAGCAGCCATTTGTTCCCCTGAGGAGATCTGACGTTGTCCCAAGTGCAAGCAGTGCCTGTGGGCCAGTTCCTACAACAGATTTACAACCCTGCCATAAGCAGCAGGAGTAAGGCTGAGTATCCCAACCTGCTTGCTTGGCATGACATGGGCTTGATGTAAGAAATACAAAATTGAGCTAATACAGTTACTAAACTGTCTGTTGGTATCCAGGGAATGCTGAACACTTGCGGAGCAGATGGAAGAGATTAAAAAAACATGGAATTATAGATGAGAAATGTTTACAATTAAAGCAACAAACATGAGATTTCTCTGTAGTCTCTTTCCTGATTATTTTGAAGGGTGTTCAGGTGAAAAAGGCTTGACATACAAAAACTATTATTAACTTAATTTACAATCAAATTAATTTGACACAAACAATACTTTTCAAAATTATCTTTGTTTCCATTCACTCCAGCCTAGCAGAGGAAAATCAATGTGTTTATCACCACCAATTAATTTAGAACATTTTAAGTTGTCTGATGAATCTGATAATTCAGCTTGTCCTCTACTGTTTCAGCTACTAAGGAAATTCCAACTAAGGAACTGCTAGATCAGATATCCTGTGTCTCAGCTGACCCAAAATCCCCATGATGGTTTTAGCACCATTCTTAAGAGAACCATGCAGACTTGGTGAATAACAGACTTGTTTACCTGAATATGGTAGAGCATTTAGTTTAAAGGATATTGACATTGGTATTAGAAAACTCAGAATTAAAGGATGATGTATCGAATACTCTTTATTTTTACTGATAGTAGTGCAATTCATTAATAACAATTCAGTAGAAAACAAAAGAAGCTTAATAGTTCCTTCTTGTTGGTGGGAAAGTCTCTCGACCAAAATCATGAAGTAAATATCTTTCTGTAACCTTTAAATGCTTTTTTTCTAAATTCTAGTTTCTAAGGTTCATATATGTTACTCCACTGTGCTCATAACTGAGCAAAGCTGAATAATCCTGCAGCAAGAACTGGTGCTTGTACTGCTGCTCACAAGCCTCGTGGTGTGATCTTGGTGCAAAACTTGACAAAGGCCATGAATTTTACTCCAGCCCCAGGGTTTTCTAAAAGCACAGGCTCTCAGCCTAGTTTGTGTTAAGACTCTTTTTTCAGATCCCTGACAGGGTGTAAAATTACAGACTGGTCAATACAGATAAAGCTGACATATATTTTCAAGCACAGTGAGAGTTTAGGGCTATATTTAACAAAAACACTGAGTTCTGTGTTTGGGGAATACACTCTGCCTCCATACCCAAAAGAGTCACCAGAATCCAAATTCTCTCTAACTTCTTCTGTTGATCACATCCCACGCACTGGTTTCAAATTTTATCAGATTGTGCCTGTTTAGGGAAAGAGATATGTTTTTGAGGTAAATACATGGAAGACAGGTTTTTTAAATGCATATAGTGTTTTAACTCTCAAGGACTTAGTGTCTTTTGTCCATAGTGCTGCTAAAAATGCAGACTCGGATTTCCTTTTCATGCAAGGAAAAACATGCAGTCTTGACAAGCTCGGGAGAAGGGACATATTTTCTGATGTTGCCTAGAGCACATCTGTGCACAGAGCTATTTCTGCCTTTATCTCACAGCTGATAACATTAGACTGTAGAGTTAGGTTTCTGAAGGAGCTGCAGACCAAATGCTGAGTTTTACAAACCTATCTGTAAATATTGTAGTAGAATTCCCAGTACAGTGAAAAACCTGGGCAAAGTGACTCAATTCTTAACACTGAAAATTAGGTTCCTCCCCCAAACAAATGTACTGCCTATATTTTATCAACTTCTAAATATTTGCAATTAATATTATAAACTTCATTGCTTTGAATCATATATGATATGGAATCTTTCCCTGGTGGTAATGGCTATTTCTGTTCTGGGGACCATGGAGCACTTTCCAGATCATTCTGAGATAATTTGTATTATCTGACATTTCTGCAGGCAACGTTTGCTTAGTGGCGAATTGGATTGTAAATTCTACAGCTGTGAAGTTGTAGGAAACAGGAGCCTTGGCAAATTTCTAAATAAAGCTCTGGTAAGGTGTGAGTGGAAATTTAATGAATACAGATTGTGGAATCAATCTCTCAATGTGTTTTGATTAGGATAAAGTGCCTATATAATAAGGGGTTTTATTGCACCACTAAATATGACAACACTGAAATTTATTATGTGCTCCTATTTATGTTATTTGCCTTTGCTTTTCATTGTTATAAAACCTTTAAAATACAAAAAATTGTTTCTCTGTAAGTTCTTCAGCTGTGAGGATTTAAATACAAATAAAAAGTGAAGAGGCCACAATCCCAATGCTAAGAAACTCAAAGGTTTTACAAGAATAAAAAGCAAAGAAAAATATATTTTTTTAACCTGTGCATGGAAAGACAGGCTCTATATGTGTGTGGTATATCAGACTTTATGGTTTTTGTATTTATAGCTTTATAAGAAGAGCATGCTCAGAAATTTTCTCTGGTGGTTTTATTCTGCATCGAGGAGTCTCTCTGACCAGAAGGAGATTTTCTGGGTGAATGAATCAGCACATCTCACCTTGAGTACCCCCATAGCCTGTCTGGGCCTAGCCATGTCCCTGTGCCCTTCTCCTCACACAGCACAGTAACAGTCTCTGTGGCTGATGAGGGCTGGACACAGATCCTTCAGAATCTGCTGCTGTTGTTCCTCTGTTGTCTGGAGAACAGATTGCAGAATGAAATTAACTTTCCCTGACAGAAATAAATACAATACTCAGATAACACAGTGTTCCTGGGTCCAAAAGAAAGGAATTCCGTGGATTTCTACTGGGACTGGAGTAAGATTTAGTCTTGCAAGCAACACCATAATTTACAAATGATAGGGACAAATATCTGAAATTTATAAATGCCTACTATATGAGATTTTCTGTTTCAATTGAAGTCAGTGGTAAAATTCCCATTGACTTGAGTGCAAACAGGATCTGGACCACAATAAGACATGTTTCCCATCAAAATTATGTTATAATTAACATTTGGAAATTGCTTAACAAGGTGGATCTGATAGCTATGGAAGCTGTGGGTCATAAGAATGAATTGAATCTTTCTTTGTTTCTCTACTACTTAAATTGAAAATTAAGTAGCATCCTTATTTTTACCAAGATCTGTAAATTTTTCGTCCTGTACCTCATCATGGTTAAAGCCATCTTAGTATACTTTGTGACCATTGTCAAAACACATAGAAGTTTCTCTTAAGGTGATGTGGTTATTATCAGCCATAATCTTAAATTTACTTCCCAGTTCAAAGAGGAACATTTCAACACGTGGTCAAAAAAAGATGGTAATTGTCAGCAGAAGGAGGAAACAGATATTCTTCAGGCAGTGGTGGTTGCAGGATGCTCCGGAATGGCAGCAGGTATTTGGCTGAATACACATGAGTTCACAAGGCTGAGTTTAGGAGTAAGGACCTACCCTGGTAAGGGATCAAGAGGAAGCACAGGACTGGACCCCACAGCTGTACCTCTGTGGTTCTGTCTCCAGGGAATACCTGTCTTTGTATACAAATTGTTTATGCTTATCAGAGAGACAAATGCAAAACCCTGGATGGACTATCTGAATTCTATTTCTGGTGTTGATATTGAGCCTCCCTGTGGCCCTGGAGAGTTGATATTTATTGTGTGCTTTGTGCCATTACTTCCCTGTGCAGTTTGCTACAGGCATTTAAATTATAGTCTTTGTATTTAAAAAAGGGTGAAAGAAAGAGGTCAAAAAGGGAAAATTGTTGATATTGTCTCAGTGTATGTTGAACAGATTCTTGTGCTACAAACTGCTTCTTTGCAAGACAGATGATTCTAGGAATCAGATCCTACTCAGTGTAAAAATGTATTACAAAGGGTTCCTACATGTCACTTAAGATGCTGTTTCTCCATAAGCCAAACTTGGCTAATCTCTTTAATGGCTGAAAGGTTTGTCTGAACTCCACAGTTACTATTAATTATTTTTGGAGGTGAAAAATTTTATTGGAATTGGCCAGTTGGTTTCCTTGTCAGGGTGTTTTTGTTTTGGATTTTTTGGTTTTGTTTAGCTTTTAGCTTTTCTGTAGTTCTTCAGTTTGCTAAAAACAGAGTTTGAGTTACATTGGTCATGAGTTTTTGCTTATCCCTATATTGACAAAGCTTCAGCTTTCGCCTGATTAAGGGCTGCCTTATGGTAGATTTGGTCCATGTATGAATTTTCCCATCTATCAAGATGGTAGTTTTATTTTAAACTGAAATAGTCCCATCTGATCTGCTATGCGAGCCAATAATAGATGGCAAAGTACTCAATTCAGAAAAATTATGGGGATTTTTTCTCTACTTCATTTTGTTCTGTGCAGTTCATCTTTGGTTGGGGAGAGAAACAAATATTGTTATGGAGAGCAAAGAAACAGAGCAAATATGTTTATGTATTTCTAATTTTGTCTTGGTGTTGAATTGCCCTGGGTCCAGTTGCATAATGATAAGTAAAGCTGGACACAATCCAGTGCAAAGTGATGCATGAAACCAGCACTTTTCCCCCCTAGTGTGTGAAAATTTGTATCAGCAAGAAACAGATAGTCTAACTTGTATGTAGCTGGAGAACAGCCTGCATTTTGATACCTACATTCTTTTAAAATGACTCATTCTTCAGTGCAGACACCAGATCCTGGGTGCTGAGGCCCAGCAGTGACATGCTGACACTGGGCTTCATTAACCCTCCATCCTCCCTCTGCACTGATGTGACCCCAGCCAGAGGACCAGAGAAACTGGGCAAGGCTGGGGGGAAGTGCTTGTTGGATGGGGCTAAAGTCCAGTATTCCACCTCACATATCCATACCAGAGCCAGGGTTAGGTCTGAACTCTGCCACCTTCTTGTCACAACCCTGCACGCCAGGTCCTCACGACTGGGACTTCATGTGTGACTGCCTGGGGTGGCTTGGCTTCAACTCAGCATCCTGGTCAGCCACCTTCTGCCCAGGAGATGGGACAAGGTGCTGCCTTTTAAAGGAAAAGGCCAGTCATTGCTTTTCTGCTGCTAATCAAATATATTAGTTGTTACAGGCTCAACAATTATTTTAAAAATCCCCACCTATGATATTTTCTTCTTTAAGCATGTTTCACTGGGGAAACCTGATATGTGACTTTCTGTGAACTACGTAACAGGAAAGACTCCTTAAAAAAGGCCTTTGGTGTTTAAAGGAAATTACATTTTTAATAAATGAATTACCTTTGAAACAACTCCTGAACATAAGATAGAGAGTAATCAAAGAATAATTTCTCTATTTGCCTTTTTTAGAAAAGTAAGAAATATAAAGCATTCTGTTTCTTATACAACTTCCCAACAGCTACTTTTATATGGCATAGAATAATAGTATTTGTGTGAAAGAAGGAGGGGGAGGTTCAATTCTACAATGAATCTCCTATTTGGTTCTGGTTTTCTATTGTTTTTTCCAAATCCATATCCAATCTCTGGGAGGTAGATCTTATAGTAGGATTTGAAGCAGTGCAAGAATAAGTAAGTAAGTAAGTCAGATTAGTGTCAGGAGTGGCAAATGTTTCAAATAATGTTACAGACTAAGGCTGTGTAAAAATGTGGGTAAAGATCATGCAGATTTGGGCTGTTGCTAATCAGCCAGTCAGCAACTCTGCACTTTGTTTTTTCACACTGTGACTCTTTTAAATAAGACACAAACATTCGAAGACATAGCAGATTTATCTTTGGTAAGTGAAGATCTGGAGCCTTATTGTAATTAGTAGTAGCTGTTTATGGCTGGCTTACAGATCTCCCAAAGCTGAACTAGCAATGGCAAAGCGAGCACATCCTCCCCCACTGTGAGACACAGCACTGACCTTTGAGTGTTCAGCAGGCCTTTGTGAAACTGCTGGGATTTATTAATCACTTGGATTGTTTGGATTGACAAAAGGACAACTAAAAAGATGGTAAGTCATCATGAATGTGGGAGTTCATCTCTGTGATCTCTGAATGGTACTTAAAGGTTCATGATTTCTTCCCAAGTGACTGAAGCAGTGGGGTGGGAACAGAGGTCTTCCCACTTTTTTTTTAGATGTACAGTGTTTAACTTCTGGATGAGGGGTAACTTAAACTGCGTTCTTGGAACAGTCAGCTGTGGAGTATTCTGCTCTTACAATGGTCCAAGGAGTGCTGTGTGTTGGAAGTCATTGATAGATCAGTAGAGGGATCAAGCTGGGAAAATTGCTCTAACTAAAAACAAAGCAGAAGGATAAGCACTGTCTCCTCCATCTCAGTTGAGCTATTCAGTGGTGGCTAAAAGTTGTCACCAAGGATGAGGGGCACAATGCCATCCAAGGCTTTGTAATGGCTTTGGTGCTGCTGTGGTGCTCCTGGAGGGAGATGCAGAGCAGTGGCAGTGGATTTTCATTAATCCCAAATATGCACCTTGCACTCCATTATACATTCTTGGTATGCAACAGTCAACAGCCATGGAACTCATCTGTGCTGTGTGCAAACTCATTGAATTCTGCACCTACTTGACAGCCAGTCCTTGCAGATTAGATTATTTTTCTTGGAGCAGGCAAGATTTGCCTAAGAGGAAATGTCATAAGAATAGGATGGAAGAGTGAATTCTGTTGCTTAAAGGCAGGTCCTGCTAGAATAAAAGGGATAATACACTAATCAAATTTTGACAAGGTATTAAGGAGAAAAGATGGGAAAGCATTTTTGAACTGCCTGCACTAAAGCTTGATGCCTGAAAAATAAAGTAGTTCTTATGCATAAACATAATTTTGATTTAGTTGGCATTACCCAGGGATAAGTCATACATCTATAGCAGCCATAAACGTCAGCACATGAAAGAATGGGCCTCACACATGCTGGTGATGCCAAGAAATCAGGGAGACCACCTGTTCCAAGATGAAGTACAATATAAATAAATACAGATACCTCATCTTGTCCAGCTGGTACCAGCACAGGTAGCACGTGTTGCATATGTGACAGAAGCATACATGGCCTGACCTGCTTGTACAGGACAAAGAGAAGTAACAGAGGGAGTGATCATTATAAAGAACTGTTTTGGGACAATGTTTCACTGTGATCAGTCTTCAAAAAAAGGCAGGTTTTCAGGCTGCAAGGAAGCACAGGTGATCCATGAACTGCACTCTGCACTGGGGCTCTGCTGCAGTCATGGTGGCAAAGATGGGGAGATGAAAGTATTGGACTGGTCATTCGGGGCTGGGAATGCCCAGCCCCGTATCCTGCCTTTGGGAACGCACAATTCCAAATCCCGGTGCTGGGAATGCCCAGCCTCACATCCCAGTGTTGGGAATACTCAGCCCCACATCCCGGTGCTGGGAAGGCGCAGTTCCCGCAGTCGGAATGTCCCGCTCCCTGCGCAGGGAGGCTGCTGAGCGCCACCTCGTGTGTGCCGCGCTGGGACCGCGGGGTTTTCGGAAGGGAGGATGGCTGGCTCGTCCCTCGGGGCCGGGAAGCAGCAGGATCAGGCGGCGGGATCAGCTGCTGAGCTCTGCCTTCCCGCAGAACACTCGGCAGCCGCCGAGCTCTGCGTGCGAGCGGCACTGACAAGCTGAGGTCGTAAGCAGGTAAAGAAATCAAGCCTCTAAAAGCATTTATAAATCGTATTTTATGGAAAGAGATGCCCCTCTTACAATGCTGAGTTAGCCGGGAGGATGGATATGAGGATTTGTTGATAGGACATTAATTTCTGCTCTGCAGAGCAAAAATCGAGGGACAAAATATCAGCAGCAAGGTCAAGGAAGCTTCCAGGGCTGCCCCTTCCAGCTGCTCTGTTGTTTTGTGTCACCTCTGTCTGTGACTCCTCTGGCTCCCTCAGGTGAGCACAGAGCTGATCTGACATAACCCAGATCCTTTCCATCCTGCCAGGGTGTCTTGTATGTGATCCATCATCCCACTGCCATCTTCCCTAGTGCATTTCTTTGCAGTGGAGGTTCAGTTTTCTGGAAAGATTTTTTCCCTATAGTCTTGGTTCTCTCATCAAGCTGTGAAAAGCTTCCATTTGCACCAGTACCTGAATCATATAATCCATGCTAAACCTTATGTAGATGCTTTCTATTATGTACAGAATGTTGGTTCCTGAAATGAATGAAGAATCCAATTTCAAACAGAGCAATTTTTTGGGATTTGAAATATCCGGCAGTGCCATATCCACTGGGACACAGGAGTGTCTAAGTTCACAGGCAGGGCCTATTGGAATTATGCTTATTCTAAGAGAAAAAATCATTGTATCCTGACAGGCTGAAAGTTACATGGGATTTTGTGATTAAATCAGAGTTATTCCTACCAATTTCATATTCAAAACTCCAGAAAAATAAGAAAATATTTCATGTAGTGGAAAACCCAAGTAGGCTGTGTGAGAGCCTAAAGGCAGATTATGATATCAGATTATGATATCATTGGGAAAGGGCTGAAAAGCAACATACCAGAATGAGATCAAACCATGGCACGTGTGTTTTTGCTACTGTTACCAACACGGTTTCCACAAATGTTTGAGATGTTGTAGGTATTTCTCAGACATAAAAGAAAGAATTACATTTGGTCAGGTAGTTCACAGTGGGATATGAGCTTTTATTTCTTACTTTTTGTTTGTTTGGTTTTTGTGGGTTTTTTTTTCAATTTGACATGGAAACAAATAAAACAAACACAACATTAGCAATTATTTGGCTTCCTGTTGAGAACATGTTATGTAACTACTCTGGCTTTCTTTGCTCATACCATAGGGTGGAGAAGATAACTGTAGAGAAAGGAATAATACAGACATTCAGCCACCCTGCAATATTTCAAAGTACCACCCTTGGCAGGTACAGAAAAGGTGTCCTTGAGCTTCCACAGCGTCACAGCTTTATCACATTCCATACTGTGATAAAAGAGCAGAATCAATAACTCAGAGAATGGGGACTGAACACCTGATGCTGAATACAAGTCTTAGGTGGTAAAGGATATTTGAGAAGAACATAATAAGCAATCCAAGTTTCTCCAGTCCTCTGTAACCCATGTTTAATTTCAGTTAGCAAGGGCCAGCCTACAGGATAGTTACTCCAGATTTATACCAATATAAGCAAGAATGGAAAAATCAGGCACTTGAGAAATGAAAATTCAGCCACAAAATTTTAGAAAATAAAATGTCACCCAATGATTAGTTTGGACAATGGAACAGAGTGCATTATGTTTGAAAAGGGAGAGCCACACTGCACTATTAGGTGTTCCAGTGCTGCAGAAGGGGCCTGGAGAAAAGGAGCGGGTCAATCTACACATCTACACAAATCCTACTACACATCAGTGCACCCAGGTGCAAATCCCAGCTGCCTGGGGAGAGAAATACATCATTCAGCTATGTCTCATCCAATGTACTCTGCAATTCCCAGGCAGATTTAATTTTTTGGAGGTGAAATTGAAAAACTGGCAAAGGCTGGGTGTTTCAGAGAAATGTGAAAAAACCTCAGAAACTAACTAGTGCAGCAACGAGGATGTGCTGGGAGGAGCCTGCTGCTTCCTTGCTGGTAACATTTTGTCAGTCAGAAAACTCTGTGAAGCATGGGATCCACACACAAGAAATACAGGAGAGATCTAGTCTGGTTTCAAGCCTCTGTTAGTATACCCCAAACATTGATTGCCCACAGACTCATTTTCTTAGTTATGCATCTCTTCTGTGGGAATATCAAGCTCCATATTAAGACTGTTTAGGTTCTTTGTCCTTACTACTCCCTTTGGAAGACCATGCAAGCATGTGATCTTCAATAGCTAGAAGTGTTTTCTATACTTTTCAGTCTAAACATGCTGTTGATCAGATTATAAAAATTTTATCTCACAGTCATGTTAACTTTTAACTTAGTCATGTCAACTTTTAACTATTTATCATAAGATCTATTTATAAAGGACTTGCATAGATCTATTTATAAAGGACTTGCATATTGTTCCTCCACTGTCACACTGAAGAAGACATGTTCTTTTTATCTCTCTCTAAGACTGCTAATTCTGTAATTGCTCTAATAGCCAGTCTGCACTGATTCCAGTTTAAGCTAATCTTTTTCAATACTGTTGACAGGAACTGTATAAATATTTCACACAAAATCTTACCAGTGCCTTGTCTAAAAGCGCCAATATTTCCTTCTCTGCTAAAAATCTCACCTAACCCATCTGAACACTACATTATCTGTTTCCACAGCTGTGTTGTACTGGCAGATTTGGCACACTGTCAGTCTATCAGAACACTCAGATCTTTTTTCTTCTCTGTTGCTTTCAGCTGATGAATCCTAAGAACATGACTTTGCAGTTCACATTATTAAATTTCTATCACTGCAGGCAAGAAGGTCATCTAATCCCAGTGTGGTGATGTGGTCCTCCTCAGGATTGGAAGTACCCTCCAGCTTTTCATCACACACACAATTTTTGAGGCTGGGCCTGATTATGTTCCTAGTTCATGGAAATGTGGATTATATACAGTATCGCTCCAAAGAGCGATCTCTGAGGAATACTGTCGGGTAATTTGCTCCATTCTTGTAACTCCTTTTTTATTATAACCTGTTGCTCCTTCTTCACCTTGTTTTTATATTAATCTCTATCACCTCCACTTTCAGTAATGATTTCCTACAGAGCATTGTATCAAATGATCTGTTTGAACTTCAATAGACTGAGTTGACTGTATTATTTCATTCTGGAAAGAGAATTATCTTACTCAAGATGCACCAACTCAGTTTAATATCCTCTCCTCTGGTAAACCATGTATGTTTTCTCGCATTCTGTTTGCCTCCCTACAAATAATTTGTCCTAAGACTTGGCATTATACTGAATTTTTAACATACATTTTAGAATATGTATACTTTCTAAAAATACATTTCAGAATATAAACATTGCATTTGCTATGCTGAAGTCCTAGGCAAGCTTTCATTGAAATTCATTAAGCATTGACTGCTTTTACTTGTAAATTTGTATGCCAGTTATTTCAGTATGCTAGGGAGGAGATTGTATTTATTCTTCAATAGTTTTTTGCATGAAGAAATAGACTGTTTCTCCTAAGACTTTTAATTTCTGTTATACTACCACTTCCTTTATATGCCATTCCGATCTGTTATTAGCCTAATGTCAAAGCAAATGATCATTGCTTATTCTCAAGCAACACCATCTCTTGTTAGCTGATTTATTATTAAAGGGAACCACCTTATACCATCCCTCTGTATTTGATGGAGCTCTGCTATCACTGGTGGCATTAACTTTCTGCTTTAGGTCTGGGAAGTTAAAGTCTTCATTGAACAAGGAATTGCAGTTATTACCTTCCTGTAATTTTACATCTAATTTATATTAAAATTTGAATAGAGGAAGGAGTCTGTAAAAGATCCTCAGCATTATCCTGATGGGGCAGTTTTTGTCATGTCTAGTCTGAGTATTTTCCACCCAAACAGAATTTGTTTGGTCAGTGTGATCACAGATTTTGTTACATTCAGCCATTTCCTCAACATTCAGTGACAACCTCCCTCTCCTCTCATTTTTGTCTTCCCTAACAAACTCCCTACATACTGCATTAGTGGAGATATTCTGTTCCCAGCAGAAATGCAGCAGACCTCTCTATGCTCCAGCAGAGTTGCTGATAAACTTCTGATATCTCACCTTGCCTTTGACATTGCCGTTCAGTCTGTGCAAGACAACTTTCAAGGGTCTGAGACAGGGCATGTCCTGTGTGAGGCCCAGGGGGAGGCTGTGCCCTGCCATGCCCAGATGGTAACCAAACACTTTTCACAATCAAAGATGACCTGAAAATAGACATTTGATAGCTTAGCTGCCTGTGTGAACACCCTGACTCCACAGGTCCTCAGGCCCTGATACCCTTTCAGGATTATCGTAGAAAAGTATTAATATGAAGAAAGAGTACAGAAACACTGATTTTTGTGCTTATTGATTTGTTCCCCTGTGGATATCATATTTCCAGTATTTTTCTGGCATTCACAACCAATGAGAATAGAGCACTTCCTATGAGAGATCTACTTGAGCTAATCTGCATGTCTTACTTGTTCTTCAGAGAAATTATTTTAGCCACATCACAAAGCCATTCACTGAGTTACAAATTTCAGCAGAGCTAGGGCAGAAATATGCTCCTACATACTTGATTCCCTGAATCCACCAGAGATTTGCTTCTAACAGTGACTGCAACATCAAACAAAAAATAAAGGATTTGTTGAGAAATGGCATTGCTGGAGTTCTTTTGGCCCCAGTCACTTATGGCTGGGAGTGCCTCCAGACAGAGCTGGATGATGCAAAGCATTTTCCAAATGTTTGCACAGTGAAGAATTGCCATCATAGGCTCAGGAGCAACTTTTTTCAGAAAGTAAATATTGTGCATTTCTAGATTAGATAATAGCTAAGGGCAGCACGCGCTGTGGCTGGAGCCTGAAGGCAAAGCACAGAGCAAGTCTGAAGAGTGGTTCTTGTCTCCTACACGAGGATGAGACTTAGGCTGTGCAGCTCCAGGAATGCTCTCCCTTTCACCCATTACCACTGGCTGCAATGCATCATGCTTAAGTTTTCAGAGATATAAAATTAAATTAGACAGGAGGACAGCAGCAAAAGCTTAGATGAATTGGAGAAAGACTAATAAGTTTATATCTGATTCATCTTCAAACTTTTCCATCAGATCAAAAGTAGCCCAGTTCACTTCAAAGTGCCAGCAGTTCCACAGCGTTTACAGTTTAGCAGCTCTGGTCAGAACTTCTGCATTTCTCCATGAAGCAAGAACCTCCTTTAACTGCAACATTATTAATTCAGATACAATAGCTCTCCTGTTACCTGGTAACATTTTTTGATTTTGTTTCCTTATTGCTGTTCTCATGCCTTTCCATTGTAGTACGTTGCATAAAGGATTGCCATTTACTTGGCATATTGTATCTGCAAAATATATCTGCTTTTGTAGGTCTTAATTAGTAGTTTTCAGAGGGTATTAGGAGGTAATTTCTCAGTAGAAAGGATGGGAACAGCAATTTCAGTATTGAAATGCTCCACTAGTATTTCTGTGGACTGTTTGATGCTCAGAATATTTTTAAGAGATATTTGGTCAGAGGCACATCTTTGGAGGAGTTTGGGGATTAATTACTGCAAAAAGACAATGCAGTATTTTCTAAAAAGATAGAATGTTTTTCAAAGAATTTTTGGCCTACTGGTTACAAAGTGTAAAGGCCTTCTCCCCACCAGCAGAATGTCAGGAAACTTTGAAATTTCTTGTCGTCTTGGCGAGGCATCTGCATCTTTAAGAGTTCTTTTTGCTTGCCTGCACTGAAAGGTGGCTGAGACAGGAGGTTGTTTCACCTGGGGGAAGAATTACATGTGGGAAGTGGCTGCTGAAATAAACACTTGATCTTGTGCCTACAGTTTTAGGATGGAGAGTGAACACGAGTCTTACCTAAAACTGCTGAAACAGTCCAGTTTGTGTGATTCATAGAAGTAATTCCACGCAGGAATTCTGTGCAGTCTGTATAATTATACTTGGGCTGGAAGCCTCATTGGGTAGATAGGATTTTGTCCATGATTTCTGCTCTTAGGCAGATAGTACCACTGCAAATAGTACCATAATTAAACACTGATGAAGCAAATGTGTGCTCTGTTTCTGAACATCATCTTTCAGCTCCAGCTCAGGGGGAGTTTTGCACATACAGCAGTATGTGTGACAGCTTAATAGATATGGCAAGGATACAACAGTATTAATGATACTGTAATTAATACCAGCAGTATTTTAATAGTACCTAACTGCCAATATATGCCCCAGGTCCAATTCAGAGAGACTGATTGGTTTAGAAAATCATGTTGTTTTGGTGCCTTTACAGTCAAGGCAATTACTAGTTCAGCTTTTTGTAGTCTGCAGCATCAATCCAGCTCTTTTCAAAGCATTATATTCACATTGTTTTTTTGACAAAATGAACTTTACAATGGAAACTCTTGTTCTGACTGCCAGGCAGTATTACCAAATCAGGGCTGTGACCCTGTAAGATGCACATGAGTCAGCATTGGGTTGAAGTTCTGACTGCAGAATCAAAGTGCAAAGACTTATTTGGCTTGTGGGATAGAGAAGCCTTATTCAATATCTCACATCTCATTCTGTAACCTGCAGATGCACAATGTGAGTTTCCAGGGAATGATTGCTTGAGGGTTGAGCAGAAAGTAAGGTCCCAGCATCTTAGCCTGTTTTTAGTTTACCATAGACACTCATTAGCATTTAGGGAAGATGCTTTATGAGTGATCACACACTTCTTTGTTCCAAACCATATTGTAATGTGAACTACACGTCACTGAAAATACAGAATAATCTTTCCTGTTTACAGAACTAGACAGTCTAGACTTCAATTTATTTATGGTATTTATTTAAAGCTTCAGTTTTGACCTAGATCGAGTTCTCATTTCTGAAAGCTACATAAAGCTCTGACTTGCAGCAATTTTCTTCTTAAGGCTGTTAATATAAATTTATGTAAAATCAAGAATTCCAACCTCTTATTACATGAACCGTGTAGTATTTTTAACAAGAGTCAATTGATTCTATGTAAAATTATGCACAGGATACTGCAGTCAGGGGCAAAAAACCTTGAGGTCCACACACATTTATTTTAACTGCTTTAACTTGACCTACCTGGTTTTATAAGCAGCAGTGTCAGGGGAATTAATTGCACCAGAGTCTGTAGAGAGAAAAATCAAGGAAGAATTCTATTAACTCCAAATTAAGCTTTAATACTGCAAAGCTGTCATTATGTGTATCAAAGGCTGCTGAAAGTCATTGCTGGGAATAACTAGGGGGCTTGTTAATGCAGTCACGATCATCTATCTGACAGAAGCTCACTTTCAGGAAATGTGATATGAAATTTTCCTTAGGTTCTCATCTCATTCCCACATTGTGTTTATTTCACTCTTAATGGGCTTCATCTTTAATTTCTCAGTTAGGAATTATTATCTACAAAACTGTATGATGAAAGATGAGCAAGTCTTAAGACTTCAAGTGAATGCAAGTTACATTTTCTTTTCCTAATTTTGGGAGTTTCCTCAACTTATTTGGGTTGAGGCTCTTGCGTAAATAGGATCATATTGTGCTTCTAAACATGAGATTCTGGTTTCTGCTTCTTGTAGTTCATTTGAAAGGTACTGTTTTCTTCCATGTTCTTTTTAAGTGGGTGTATTTCTTCCTTTCTAGTAATCTCTGCAATATCTTATCAGCCTCTGAGGGGCTGACCCTTCCTTCTGTGACTGGGCGGAACTGCTGCTGAAGTCTGCAGCATTGAAACAAAAGGCAGAACCAATGAGGGATTCTTCTGACTGCTTAAAGGCTTACAGAATTTGTAGCACTAATGTAGACATTGTTTCATTGGGATTTTATATGCATTCTTACACATGTATGTCTATCATGTGCAAATCTATCTGTGCAATTCTTTTCCATCCTTCCTCATTAACTTTTTTTTTTTTTTAGGTCAGGCAGGAGCCTAATCTCAAATATAGTTCCATGAAGCAAAAAGTATCAATAATAATGCAGTAGACAGAGAACACAGGAATGACTGTTCTACTTCAAATTCATTTGACAGTGTCTCCTTTATGCTGAAATCACTGCACAAAACAATCAATTGCAGTGTAAGAGTCTCTTTCTGTAAATAAACTAAATGGCTACATATGATAGCTGTTCCCAGGCCAGATGATGAATTAGACTCAAAATTACATACACAAAATGCATGACCAATTGCATATTTTAATTTGTAATCATCACAAGTGCTTATGCTAATTGCTTGTTGTGCAGTAGCAATAAAATAAAACTGGTTTAGTGTTTGCTGCTAATCCATTTTCAGTGTACAACAACTGATTTATTGGTCCTCTGAACCAATGAATATTCTTTCTCGAAGTGAATGATCTACATATACCTAGAAATCATTAAATGCAAGATTCCTTCATCATAGGATCAGCAAATCCATAAATTATTATGTACATGCTGTGTTCCAAATGGTGACCTTTGTATCTATGTCTTATTTAGATTTTTGCCTCAGTGGGCTGAGCATTGTGTTTTCATTGTACAGCACTAAACATACTTTCTCTCATATTTGGTAATGTCATGCAGTTCTATATAGCAGCACAAAACTCTGCTTAAGGGAAGAGAATAGCCAGAGCCATCTGGAGAAGCACTGAATTTCTCAGTAGTGGACAAAGTGTATTCCAGACAAGGACAGGAAAGACAGAGCAGAAAATAAGTTAGAGCACATATGGGAAACAATATCCCTTGGTGAGCTCTTTAGACATTAAACCAATCTGTGGCAGAGCTCCTGTATGTTTCTCACTTAGAGTTTGCTCTATAAGGAGAACTGTGTGCATTAATTGAGCTGCCTGCGTAAGTGCCACAGCACCAGAGCATAGAGAGGTGAGCCTGGGTTCAGGCTGGAACTGGTGCTGTTGAGATCTCTGTGGCAGTCATTGGCAGGTGATGGTGGGGCACACACAGGATCTCCTGCCTTGCAGTGATCAGCTTGATGTTCTAGAGACCTTCCTTCTTCTTGTGGTTTCAAATGGAAACTCAGCCCCATGCAGCCACTCACTCACACCTGCCCAGTGGGATGGGGAGAGAATAGAAAGAGTAAAAGTGAGGAAACTCATGAGTTGAGATAAAGGCAGTTTAATGGATAAAGAAAATCCACACACACAAGCAAAGCAAAACAAGGAATTCATTCACCACTTTCCATGGGCAGGCAGGTTCAGCCATCCCAGGAAAGCAGAGCACCATCACATGTAACAGTGACTTGGGAAAGCAAATGACACCACTCTGAAAATCCACCCCCTTCTCTATTCTTCCACCAGCTTTAAACATGGAGCATGAAGCCTCGTGGTCTGGGATATTCCTTGGGTCAGTGGGGCTCAGCTGTCCTGGCTGTGCCCCTTCCTGGCTCCTCATGCACCCCCATCCTCCTGGCTGGTGTGTGCAGTGAGGAGCAGAAAAGGCCTTAACTCTGTATGAGCTCTGCTCTGCAATAACTAAAACATCTCATTTTATCAACACTGTTTCCAGCACAAATACAAAACACAGCTCCATACCAGCTACTGTGATGAAAATTAACTCTATCCCAGCCAAACCAGTGCACTTCTCCACTTTCTCCCTCATTAGCACCTCATCTACAAGATAAGGCTTGTGGTACATGAGACCAGGAATCCTCAGAGTGGATATTTCCTCTGCAGTGGGTCTGCCCAGGCAGGGAATCTAGATCAGCATGGAGAATGTTAACAGATGGCTGCCAGGCTCATGTTTGCCAGCTGGAGAAAAGCACAGTGCAGCAGGGATGTGTGTCCAAGGCCTTTGCCAGTGGTTGGACCAGCCAGTGAAGAGGAAATCTCTTGTAACTGTCCTGATAGGCAAATCTAGGCAGAGGAAAAATCAGATGTCACACATTGATGTTACTGTTTATGCACAGAGAGCATTGCAGTATTTTCTTGTACGACAGGAGTATTTAATGTGTAGGAATGTGATGTGACTTGTGTTAATTTGCTTGATAAAAATAACATTTTCTGTACCTATGTTCACAGAATCAGCATTTTGAGATATGTCTTTAAGAAAAATAAATGTATCTAGTGGTTTCTGTGGAATTAAGATTATATTTGGGTCAATTTAAAAAGTGGTCTATACTTTGGGGGATAGTTAAGCTATAAAATTTAACCAACAAAAGGGTAAAAGTGATAATCTTGCTTTTACCAGCTCAGCAGTAAGCAGAGCAGGTGCAAGCCATGTTTAATCCATGACCCCTGGGAAATGATAATGTTCATTTCTGTTGTCTTCCTGTGCCAGATGCCAGGCTCTCCAAATTTCTAATTGAGAGCACTGACTAGAAAGAATGATAAGGCACAACTGAGCACCTGGGTCGCATCAAAATGAGAAAAGCTCTTTAACTGCTGCTTATTGTAATACCCCACTGTAGACAACACCTGTGGTATGACTTTATAAATAGATAACCTGAGCTGTGCTCACACAAGGGTAATTCAGAAGCTGTCAGCTTGTTAGGCAGTTTTCCAGCAGTGTGCTGATGGCACATGCCCATAACCCAAGAGGAAATAATTCTTCATGTTTATATAGTGCATTATGACATAAAGTTGTGGGGGGTTTGTTAAAATTGTTAAAATTGTTATACATAAGAGTCTGCTTCTGCATTAAAGGAAGTTCCAAGCCTTTTCAAATGTCTTAGAGCCTGTATGTCACCTGCCATGTTCTAAAAACACTTGCATGGTCAGAATTACTTAGCCCTGGTAGCACACACTTGTAGAGGAATTAAACTTTTGGCAAAGGTGCTGATAACTGTTTACATATCTAGTTTAATCTCTTACAATGTTTTTTCTCAATTTGCACTGGTAGACACTGTATCCCCTGGAGTTCACAGTACTGAAACATCACATCCCTTTTGTATTGTCAACAGATATGAAAGAGATCCTCTTGCTGAAAATACCACTGCCCATGGGTTTTGATTGGCTTTAGACTGAATTTCCTTCATGTTCAAATAATTTACATTTGAAAATATGAAGAATAAAATGCATTTTTCAGCTACCATTGATTCCTGATTACTCAGTGTATAGAGGTTGATTCATGAGATTCATATTTAGTCAGCAAATTGTCATCAAACCCCTTTCTACTCTTCAGAAGTCATTTAGATTCTGTATTGTCTGATATACCATAAACATCCTACTGAGGTATATTTGTTGGTTTTTACATTGCTTTGGTATCAAAAGAAAACACCAGTTCCCCATGAAGATAAATGTATTTTTCTATCAGGACCAATTTTTCTTTTCTGAGGCAGGAGAGCAGAATTGTAACTATTGAAATTTAATGAATAAGACCTTTTCGCTTTGGTCAAAGCTTTAAAAAGCAGCAAGGAGGTGAGTATTTTGAAAAATGTCTTTTGTTCTCAGGTAGTTCATGCTTATATAAGGTGGGCTCATTCCCTGTATTTTCCTAAAATTCATCAGTAAAAATATGAGACATATTATTCCATATCCTGGCACACGTGGGCCATGTCAATCACAAAGCAGCTCTACTCCTTTATAGGATATGGCCAAAACAATATAGTGCAGAATGAAGGACATACACTGCTTCTATTATCTTGTAACAAGGGGCAGGAAAAACTATCTCATATGGCAAGTTGAGCCCAGTAAATTGTTAATGTTGGGGTTGGAAAATCAGTTACAAGGAGTATGAGCCTTGCTTAAATTCTCAGTATCTTTATCTGTTTGTATTTTATAATCCTACAAGCAAAGCAACTTCACCACTAAGACTTCAAAATATAAATTATTTTGTAAACCTGTTTCTGTTGAATTAGCTTTATTAAAAAGATAAAAGGATTATGGGAGATAGAAGGGCTTTGATTCTTGGATGATCTTTGGACTCTCAGATTGCAAGGATATGGAAAATGAGCTACATATTTCAGGTCTGTTTTTGTAAGTAACCAGTTAATTAGTAAACTTTTAAAATAAGGTGCTGTCCTTAACAGGGCCAAGGTTTTTTAAAATGCATCTGATATTTGTTTTTAGTGAGTTGTTCCTTGTCTGTGGCATAAGCTTTGCTCATTAGTTTTTATTGCTTCCTCTGTAATAAATTTTCACTGAAGTATTTTATACCTCTTTTTCTTCTGATTACCAAATAGTACAGAAATTTATAACCAATTGTTACCTTCTGTAAATGGTTCTTCTTCTGAATGTGGTCTTTTGAACCAATAATTATAAAAAATAATGAAAATATAAAACATTTTGTTTTCCAGTTCATGTGTGCAGGTTATATTGCTTTTTGCTCCTTCGTCAATTGACAAGATTCTTCCTGATCCTGCTTAAGCTGTCTTGATTCACCCAGTTCTCTGTGTAATTGCTCATATTGAAATGTCAGTGCTCTGGAAGACAACATTCATTAATATAAGAAAAATACATAAGAAAGCATAAACTTTTCAGTACAAGGTACATCCTTCCCTTGCAGTGCTGCAACGAACTGCACCTTCCTCTAAATCTTGGATCCTTGTGCCTTTCTTCCCAGTGTGCACTTCAGCTGAAACCCAATTGTCTGTGTGTTAGCAACTTCCTTACTCTGTTCCTTTATCCTTTTCTGGATCTGCCCTCCAGATCCAAGTGCTTCTTTTAAAAATTCCTTTTGTCAGTATTACAAATTATTTCCAAACTGGGATGAGCTTCCCCCTCCATACAAAGAGGGTCCTTATCCTGAAGACTTTGCTTATGCTTTCACTAAAACTAAGTGTGGAAGCCAGTGAGAGACTGTTGAAAGGGAATGCAAGTGGTTTAGGATAATTTCTGGTTTAATTTTAGAGCACTTGCATAGGATTGGGTTATTAAGGATATTTAAAATGAAAGGTGAGTGCCTGCATATGTAAAAAAATTTGTCCTTTAATCTTCTGTGAGTTTCAGCTTGCTCAGTGTTAATGAGAACAAGTACTTGTATGAGACTTTTTCGTGATTGTTTTCTATAGTTAGGTATAAAGTGGTATGGAAAGGGAAAATACTACCTTAATAGACAGGTTGATCAAGAATTCCCTGTTTGATAGGACTCCAAATAATTTTTGTTTTTCAACAGATGACACATTCAAGTGGTTACATATAACACTCATCAAAATTCAGTATTAGAATTCCTATTTAAAGAGACATGCAAATAATATTTTATCTTGTGCTCAAAAGTTTACCTTCCTTTATTGAAAGGATTTGTGGTGAAGAGATTCCTGCTGTTCAAGAGGTCTAGAAGCAGATAATGCTTTTTTGTCATTGTGTAAGCAGAGTTTACATCAGCAAATACTTAATTAAACATGGCTAATTAGTGGAGCATTCTGCAGCCTGGAGATGGTTTGTTTCTCAAAGGCACTGCCTGGTTCTGTACCTTGTAGGTAGCTTTAGTAAACCCTTTCACTTAGGCAGAAGTGGTGCTGAGCTGTTCCTTTGCAGAAGTGCTGTTGTTGTCACCTACACCTCCAGTGTAAAAACACCCGGAGCCTCACGCGGTGACATTTGCTTTTTTGAGTGGTCTCAGATAGGACAAGTTCTTGAGAGCTGCTGAGCAGCTTCCACAACTATTGCCTTAAAATATTGCATGAGGAGAGACTGAGCTGCAACCTTGTTGTTTGATCTCCTGCTTCTTACTTGGTCTGTTTGTGAGAATATTCTTTCTGGTTTGCTTTTTTTTCCCGACACACATACAATGTATATTTAGATCAGGACTGCATTAGACATTCATTTGGTTAAATGGTTTCTCACTCTCTTCAGTCCTGCTTTGCTGCATCTGGAGAAAAATTTAATAGTCCACACAGTTTAATGTTTGCTAAAAATAAATAGGAGAGGGTGGAAGGAATTTCTAATGTAGCTGAGAAAGTATTACAACAGCTTCTTTACACAAAAATCATAACTCTGCATTTCCTTTTTGTGTTAATGGAAATTAATTAAATCCCTATACCTGTGGAGGGAATAGACACATATAATTTCTCTCATGATTTTGGTGGAAGGTTCTATAGGAAGCTTTAAAGTAGAGATTTATCACCACAGATGTATCTTTTATTTCAGCATTAGACAGTTGACAGTGGCATAAAATCCAGCTTCAAAATTGGCATGAATTGGCCATTTGGATGGCAACATCATCAGAGTAACAGGTGGGGAAAGAAATTTACCCACTTGTGACTCTATTTTTTTGTAAACCAGGGTGGAATCCTGTTGAGAATAAGTTTATACTAATGTTGGCACTTACACTTCTTTGAGTTTTCTTTCACAAAAATTAATTCTTTTGACTAATTACATTGATTCCATAGAATGGTTCTGTGGACTAAAGTGAAATGAATATAATTTTATAAAGTAAATAAAGTAAATTTAAATTATTGAATAAGATACATTTACAATTATAATCCATCTTCCTATCTTAATGCTTATTGAAAGTCTACCTGTCTGAAGCCAAAGTAAGCAGAACCTTCCCAATCAGGCTCATCAAAATCCACTAGGTATTTCTGAGTCAACAGAAATGAAACCTGCACTAAATTTTGCAGGATGTTAGTGGTAGATGCAAATCTAAATATTAAATATTTCCCAAGAAGAATATAATTACTGAGTGATTTACAAGGAATGGATGAAAAAAGCACTGTTTGATCTCTAGTTAACACATTTTAAAATTAATGCAAACTAAATTTTCTAGCAGCAATTGAAAATATGTAGCACCATATATTTCAGAGGTTTGTTTCTCCATGTGCAAGCTTAATAATTTGTGGGAAGAAATCAGAGTTCTTACCTAAACCCATTTTAGAATGACAGATAGATACTAAGATAACATAATTATCACAAATGAGAACATTTCTTTTACTGAACTGTTTAAATGGAGTTTTCTTCAGCCAGTTTTCCTTGAAATGTGAAATTCTGGATGCTGGACTTTGGAATGGAAAAAGAAGCCTCCAGTGATAGAAAAACATGATTAGGTCACTGATGACTGAAGGTGGAGGTTAAAACCAGTGATATTTATTTCGTGTCTGTCAGGTGGAGAAGCAAATCACTTTGTTAAATACAAAAAGACAACACTGACAGGGAAGAAAGGTTATATTTGAAAGCATGAGACATGATTCTTTTGGGGGAGGGAGAACAGAGTGTGTGTCTCAACATTCATAAATACAGAAGCCAATCTTTGTGCTTCTAACAGTGATCAGGAATAAAGAGCTGGGTCCTGTGATCAGCTCGGTTCCTGTGCTTGGTGATGCTGCATTGTAGTAAATGAATTGTGAATATTTTGGGGCTTTATTCACAGTTACATTGAGGACCTTTAACACCCCTCTGGCAACTTGCTCATCCTGCTAGACAAATATTCCTTCCGCACCAATAATTTTATCAAAAATATTGAAGTAAATCAACTGAAAATAAAGCTATCAACATCCTTTAGCTGATCCAATTATCTGTCTCTAAAAAAAGGTTTGAACACCTCCCATGCAGTTTCAGTAATTTGACCATGATAACAGTGCATAATCAAGAAACATGAGGCTGTGATATGTGGTAACATGTCCCATTTTGTATAGAGTTTTGTTTAAGTAAATATATTTTCTTTTTAAGTACCTTTCAGATTACTCGCTATTATATTGCTCATCCCATTAGTCTTGTGTAGTTACCACAGATGTTTAATTGCAAAAATTGTAAATGGGTGAATCTAGCATTCCTGAGGATGGAGATAGGAGATGAGGCTTTAGGTCCTTGGAATTTTTTTTATGTTCATGGTGTATTTGAAAATAGGGAGTAAACTGTGACTAACATGTAGAACAAAGGATTGGAAGGTTTGGTTATTTAGCTGCTACCAGAGACTAATTCACAGCAAACCTTAAGTGTCCTATCATTATAGAATAGTGCTCTAACAAGTCCTTCTAATTATATGCTGCCATAATGTCCCAGATGATATTACAACATGTTTTATCAGCAAATTACATCAAAGGCAGGCCCAGCATTCAATTATGATAGGGTGGGTTAGGAAATCAAGCAGCCTGCTGTGCTGAGATGCAATGAATTGTTTTCAGCAGTGAAATGAGAACACCCTTGCATTGTAGACCTGCTGGAAGGCTACAAAGGAAGGTTGAACTTCATGTCTGTAGCTGCTATCAATTTCAACATTTTTTCTGTGTGGAATTTGCATGAGGTCAGTGACAGAGCTCAGAAGTACGCAGAGCCAAGGCACTGCAGGGATCAGGACATGGGATCTGCCCATGTTACACCACAGAACCACGGTGTTGTTTGACTAACCATCATTACAAAGAGTGGCTCTAATGTCAGCCAGAAGGAGCCACGCTCATGTCCAGGAGCCTCAGCTCTGATGTCCATGCTAATGGGAGGGAGAAGGGATAGAGTGAAGGATAAAGGACTAACCTTGATGTTTCCACTGGATATTTACAGCATGTACAGGAAAAGACCCTGTTTTGTCACCACCAGCCTCAGTATTATAACAGCAAAGAGATATTTAAATGGACATGATGGCTGATTGTACATGAAATGGATGTACATGTACATATCCATAATTTTAAAGGGAAGGGATCACATTTTGCCTCCTATCCATGAAATCCACAGACAGCCAGACAAACAATATTCTGGGACTACTTTAAAAAAGTAATTAATTATAAACAGCATAATGAATTAGTAATAATTTACTAAAGCAACAAAAGAGAATATTGTATTCAATTTTATTATTCAAGTAAAATATTTGCTTTGAAAGGAACATTAATTAGAACATTTCAAAAAATATGGGTCATTTGGTAACACAATTAGTGTCTTCAGCCAGACACAGGATAGCAGACCGGGGTTAGACACACACTTATGAGTAGTTTGATTTAAGTATATCCTCGTAGCAGAAAAAAGTCAGAGGAGATTTAGGTTTATGTTTTGTCTTCCTGGACACCATGTTCCAAATACTACTTTGAACACAAAACTTTCCTTTCATGTATTCCCAGGGGTGAACTCGTTGTACATTTCTTTGGACAATCTGTGGTCCCAAAGTCATTATATAATCTTGACATAATTAGCCATTTTGTTAATTATTTGGGAAACGGAAATTTGTTTGTTAGTCATACAGCATTTCCCTGTTTCCTCACTGCAGAGAGCCCCTGCTTCCTTAGGATTAACACTTCCACTTATGCTGCTTAGAGCTGACACCTCATTTTCATGTACTCAAAGTTCAGCAGAATCACAGACCTAAACGAGAATAATCTTTATTTCTAAATTCTGCTGGTATCAATAATTTAACAAGGTCACCTCCAGCCTTGGAAGCACTCGGGCTGCAGAGGGAGGGTGGTGTGCCCATCCCAGGGTCTAACCTGGAGCTCATCACGCTCCGCACAGCAGCAGGAATAGGCCGCGCTCATCCCAAGGGATGGCCACGGCTCTGTGATCCCACAGGGCTGATCCCAAGGGATGGCAGGAGGGGCTGTGCTCCCGCAGGGCTGATCCCAAGGAATACCCGGGGCTCTGTGATCCCGCAGAGCTGATCCCAAGGGATGCCCGGAGCTCTGAGCTCCTGCAGGGCGGGGCGCTCCCGGGGCAGCTCTGAGGGGGCTCCACGTCCGCACCGGCCCTTAGGGGACACTATGCCGCCAGGGGGCGCTGCTCCCCCCGCACCCTCGAGTCCTGCGCGCGGGCTCGGCCAAGCCCCGCCTTCCCCGCCCCGCCCCGC
>VXBI01011035.1:1189300-1260833 GCA_013397375.1 Toxostoma redivivum
CTCCGCCGAAGCGTCGGGAAGGGCACGGCGGGCGGATGGGGCTCCTCGGCTGTAGGTCACGGCTCTGCCGGTGGCAGTGAGCGACATCCCGCCGTGGATCGCTCGGACCCCTGACACTGACCTACAGGCTCGTTCTGTCTGTGTGTTTACCGCAGACCTTTTTCCTACAGCGCTGTTTTCGCCTGTACAGAGCTCGGCGGGATTTTTCTTTTTCTGGTTTTGCCTGTGAATCACCGGGACTCCCGTTCCTGGGTGGAGGCTCTTCAGGGCAGACGGTGCTTCCTTGTTTTCCGGTCAGATTAGTCGGATTCTACCCCCCGGCCCCCCCCGGGCCGGGCTCTCTAAATAGTCATGTAGTTCTCATTTATTTCTCTCGTGTGTTAGGTAACACTAACTTCCTTCGATTTCCTGGCTTATTTTTGTCTTAAAAGCATAAACTAAACAATATGTCCTCGCAGTCGTACGAGTGACTGATCAGAGGTTTGTCAGGACTCATTGGTACAACTATGTCTTTGAGTCATTTGTATTGTTGCCATTTCACTGAGACTTGCACAGGTAACGTTGTATTGAGACTGAATTTTGGTAGGGTTGGGTGGTTGGAATGTGTGCTGAGGTTCCCTTCTAGCCGTGAGGAGTTGTACAGCTTAAGTAGACAAGATGTTGAGGGAGGAGCAGGAGCAGCGGGGAGGGAAAGATACGAAGCACAAAGATTAGGTAATTGGCTTCTCTTCCACATGAAGTGTCAAAACTGGGAGTGGAACCCATACTTCCATTATTTTTGGACCTGTGTCTCTTTCCCAGTTTTTCCTTCCTAAAACATTTATGAATTGTTCATAAGTCACTCTCTCCATCAGCCTGCTTTTAAGTCTTTCATACTTCGTATAAAAGTAAACTTCTGAAAAATAGAAAACTGTCAGTCGCATCTTTTTTTCCTTTGACACTAAATGGGAATTTTTTTCCTTTATAAATTACTTGAGGTTTGTCCAAATAATATTAATTTCTCATTGAGCTCTAAGGTAAGACATCAGAATCAGTTCTGTATGAAGGATTTTATAATGCCTTTCCTGGGTCTACTTTCCTGGAAATGCAGTTAATTTTTCTATTTATGTCAAAGTGTGCTTTTTTTTTAATACAATTTCCCTTTTCCTATGAGGACTATGCATGTACCTTATGAAGGTGGGGAACAAAGCATAACTTCCATGGCACTGGTAAAAAGCTTTATTCTCAAAATAAAAAGCTGATCGGACAAATTGCAGGACATAGTATCAAAATGTTGGGTTGTTTTGTTTTGTTTTTTTTTAATTCTGTATTTTTAACAGACTGAATCAGGTGTACCAACTGCAGTACTGCTAAGAGAAATATTTATGATGTTGTGATATTGGGCTCATACAACATGAATGAGATATTGTAATTTTATACGTAGGTTTTCGTTATATTTAGCCAAAATATGTATACATGGGATGTTATCTCAAGTTTAGCCAGCTGTCCAGATGCTGTCATGGGAAACCCAGTATACTCCAGGAAATGAAGCTGCTGCTTTCTCCTATGTCTTTGCCCATGTAAGAGACAACATGTTTGTATTACTTTATTGATGAGTATTTAGTATTGGAACTTTAGGGCCTCATTAGGAATCTTTTTCAGTGTCACTGGCATCACTTTTGCTGAGAGGACTTCCTCCTGACTGTAATAATGTCTGCCTGGTGGGTTTGAGTGCGACAGGTTCTTAGGCTGCAAAATGTCCTGTATCATCACCTGTATGAGCAGCAGGAACCAGGGGGAAAGCTACAAGGCCTTTGTTTTTTTTCCTTCCTTTGAATATCTTCCCAGTGGATGACAATGAGACTGGTTAAGCTTGAACCTTCTCCGTCATTCTAGGCAGGCTTTATAACCTGTCTGAAGACAAACCTGTGATGTTATTTTGAAGGATTAAGAGTCGTGGGTTGTGTTTAAAAAAAATTCAGCCATATTGTGAATGTCCCTCTTGTGTCCTGTGACAGGTTGTTTTGATTTCCTCTGGTGGGGCCGTCAGGTGGTGATGGGCTCCATTCTGGACCTTGGCAGTTTTTGCAGTTGACTATAACACTTGGTCTGATACATATGGCTTGAAAACTTGAGAATAATTTAATGGGCTTTTTGTAGAATGATTAGTAACTGATTTCAAAATTACTTTAGAATCTTGCAGTTCTTCACCTAGCAAGAATGATTGCTGCTTTGACAATGGAGAAACATTTTTATGTGTGTTGCTTGTAATAGGAAAGATGGGATTCACAGAAAAAGGAGGAAAGTGCCTGTAGTTACTGTAAGGAATTTGACAGAATATTTCATGGAGTATACCTATAATAAATTAACTTCTCCTTTGGGGAGGAAGCTGAAATGCTGGAAGTGGTGATGGACAGGTTCTAGCAAGACTAGATTGGATTCTTTGTGCAAAAATGCTCCAATTTGGGGAAGTTTGCCAGACTGGATGGCTGGGGAGCTGTCAGGTTCTCAGGGCCCCAATCAAGAGGAATGATGCTGCTCTTTTCAAGTGTGGCTTCAGAGTGCTTGCAGATGAAGGCACGCATTGATGAGGTGTTCTATATTTGTCTTGCATTTTTGATGTTGTATTTCTAAACTAATTTAATGTGTTTTTTATCCAACAATAAGGAGAGGAGGTAAAGGAAATTGAACTGTTTCCCTGGTAAGGTTCATAGCAATTATTATAGGAAATACAAAAAAAAGCTGCTGAAGATGCTACTGCCTAAAATACTTCAACCAACTTAGATTTAATTTATTCTGTAAGTGGAAAAGAAGGATACTGATATGTACTGTGATAGTTCTGAATTTAAGGTTTGACTTTATACTGGAGGTAAGAGCTGGGGCAGCTGTGCTGGAAAGGAGTTTCTAGACTGAAGTGTTGAAGTTGTCTTGAGCCTGCAAAGTATTGGTGGTTTTCCCAAAGTGCATCAGCCTATGGTGACTTCCACTAGCAGCTGTGTGGCTGAAGGAAGGACATTTGATTACTGCTTTTCTGCAGTGGTGTTGAGCAGCCAGACAGTGCATCACAAACTGCCATGGCTGCATTACTGTGCTAAAGCTTTACATGTGCATTCTGGCTCTCGATTCTGACTTGGATTTCCATACTTGACCTTAATTCCACTGAGCATCTGAATCAAGTGTGTGTCATGTCAGACAAAATGTTTTTATCATCTCTGTGCTCTATGAAGTCTTTGCAAATACAAAGACGAGGGACTTAAAATACTTTTATTATCCTGTAAAACTTGACTAGGTGGTAGCATTTTTAGCAGGTGTGTTCAATTTCACAGTTGTGATGACTGCACAGTCTGATCAGTTGAAGTGAGGCAGCTGGACTTGGTGCCTACATTGCTTTTTGAGAACCTTGGCCTTGGAACTGAGTGGCCCAGTTGGGTGTCAGTGGCAGGGAGTCCCTGCTGATGGACTTGGTCACGTAGGATCCAGGAAGAGGTGATTAGCAGTTGGTATATAGTGTCTAGAGATGTTCGTGTGGAGTGTCTAGATATTCGTGAAGCTGTATGAATCTGAGGTATCTAAATATTCAGTCAGCTGGCCTCAGATAACAAGTTAAAACTTTGATATGAAGTCACGTTTTTTTGTGTTAAGATGAACTCTATAGTATATAAATACTCCTGGGAAAATTGTTGCTTTTGGGTTGCTTTGGCTTGATGTTTACTTGGAGTTCTGCCAGACTAGGGCCAAATTGCAGTTGTGGCTTGTGGTTTGGTGCAATGTAAAATGTCTGTGGCTCTTGCACATAGTAAGAAAAGCCATTTTCTAAGTGTATGCAAGTTAGCAACTCGGATCACTTGAAGTTAAGAAGGATCTTGCTTTTACAGTGGGAATTTTAATTGTGGTATGTGCCTTTCATGGGAGTGATCTACCCTTCCTCTTCTTTCAAACACTGAACTTTTGTACTTATCCCTGTATTTATTTTTCTAGCTTCTGTCCCAGGCGCTTAATAATCATAGAACTAGAGCTGGAAATTTGTCTTTTATGTTTTGTTTCTATCTGTGAGTTTGACTCTGAGGTAAGAAGCCAACTCTGACTTTTGCCTGCAGGGATGTTCCACACAAAGCTTTGTTCACAGGCTTGGTTTGCTTTCTCTGCCTGTGGCTGTAAAGTGTCTGGACTTTGCTACAACTAAAGAAGTCCTCATAGGACGAGGTCACTGTGAAGCAATTTCTCATGTCTTGAATGCTTGGGTGTATTTAATAATTCCTCAGATATCATTGCAGCTGATAGCACTGATCAGAAACTGTTTGAAGGTTTGTTGTCACAGCACCAGGCACTGGGCATTGGTTTGAAAGGGCCCATTGCTGGGTGCTGCTTGTGCCCCTGAAAAAAAAAAAAACCTCAAAGAAAATGTTTTTGTGAGATCCAACATTCTAGGATAGGTAAATATGATTGGGAGTAGTTTTCTGGTTACTTGCTGTAGTCTGGTTTCAGTCACTATTCACACATGGTTTATCTGTGTGGGATGAAGGGACCTCAGGCAGTGTAATGCCAGAGCTGCAAAAATCACAGTTCTGTTTCAGTACTAACACTGCAGTTCTGCAGCAGAAGGACAGCACATGGAGTACTAGAGTGTTCCTTGGATTTTATTTTGGGTCTGCCTTTTCTGTTTGGTCTGGGCTTTTAGTGTCTGGAGCTTGATACAGTTCTGGATACAATTTGCAAAAGCTTCAATGCTTTGTTGCTCTGTGTGAGCTCTTTGTTTTTATTGTACTGCTGTTATGAAAGGTCTTGAGCAATGTCTAGATACTAGAAACATTTTGTCAACTTTTATTAGCAGAAATGTACAAAATGTGTCAGGATAGCCCTTCCAGTGTGCATGTGTGCTTTGAGCACTGTCTATAGCAAGGTGTTGTGCCATATATAGCTTAGGCGAGGTAATGGTGGGATGCACATTGACAGTAAATTGTCTTCTGCTGATTTTCAGTAGGGAATGCTGTACAAAGTAACACCTTGTCCAACACTGCTGCACTTACAAAAGTTTCCCTCGTGGTAAGAAAACGTGAGTGTAGTGTCTTAACAGTGACATGACTCTTGGGACTATCACGGTGCTCTGAGATTCATTGGTATGAAAGACATGTAGAAAATAGTAACAGTGGATTTTTAGTGCTGACTTCTAAGCTTTCAACCTGTAGACCGGATCCAGTTCTCCAAAATCTGTCATTTACTCGATGGCTTGTTCTTCCTGGGGATCCTTTAGCTATGAATAGGGATGAGAAATAGATCTAATAAGCTCTTTTTACAAAATGCTGCTACCTCCTTTCTTTTCTTAACCTGCTTTTCTTAACCAAACTGTACATTGGAGTTGGAAAGGCATCTACTATAGAATCAAGATTCCAGAAAGTCCCGTGCAAATGAAAGTTGCATTTATGAATTTCTTTCCTGTGAACTAGAATTAGTCTCTTCAAAGGCATTGTATCTTAATGGTTTGTGTTGCTATCAAATGGTAGGAGAAAGAGATACTGTTTTTTGGTTTCCATGTTGCAGATAATCCTTTTCTGGTGGTTGGAGATTCCATGATGTATGATGATCTCATGCTACTTTGAATTATTGTGGTCTATCCTATGTTAAAAAAAAAATAAATAAATTGCAACTCTCGTGCCTCACTGTTAGAGAAGTGGTATGGCAGATGAAAAAAAATGTACTTGAGCAGGAATTAATTGTTAAAACCAACATCTAGCAGTAAGGAATAAAGTATGCTCAACAGAATTTTGTTAGTGTATGCACATATATGCACACACATGTATACATGCAATTAAGAGTCAGTGATACATTTGCAAGATGATAATGCTACCCAGATTTTCCAGAAGCACTCCCATGAAGCCATAAGGCACATAATTATTTAACATGGATATTTTTTACCTTGTCTTAAGATGCCTTTGTGCAAACATGAGATTCTAGCACTCAAACTTCAAACAGATCTCACTCTATAAACACTTGAAGTACCAGCCTATATTTAGTCCTTATTAAAATTGAGCAGTATGCTGTTATGTGAGTAATTCTCTGACATTACTGGGAAGACTTGTAGGATAAGAAAATAAGGTCAGTAATGTAAAACTAATCCCAGCTCAGAGTTTTGCTCTTGTTAACTGTTCAGCCAATATGCAGGCCAGGACAAATGCTCAGAAAACAGGAGGATCAGAGCAGTGTTGATCTGAGATGCTGTGCTCCAGGAGAGTCCAGCATTGCCTGGGATATTCTTGCCTTAGGATGTGTAACCTATGCCACCCTAACACACAAAGTGGATTTAAGCACATGTCAAAACTCATTTGAAGCACATGGTAAAAGCATTTAGGGGGAATATGGGATAAAGTAGTTTGAAAAAAATGTTGGCTTGTACTGCAGGATAGACTTCTTTTTACAGACAAATGGGAGGACAGAGATAATTTGCCAAGAATTGTTGACGTAGAATTTCACATTCAGTAGTGATATGAAGTAGCTAAGATTTCTTCTTGAAAATATTGTAACTTATTGCATAGGATGGTGGTATTTCAGGGTCATGTGTCCACAAAACACATATTTAACTGTGGAACTGGCTTTTGACACTGTAGAAATATATCCAGAACTCAAGATGTGTTGGAGGAGTGTCAGAGGGTTTTTTAATTGTTTCATGGGGAAAATTCTGTAGAAAATGGCCATGTTGTTGTCTTTGTTACCCTTACTTCTTATGGTTAATTGTTGTAAAGAAGAAAAGCTGTTGGCTTTTTGGTAAAATTGTCTGTGCATGTGCCTTGGCCTTTTATCCCACTCACCTGCCCCATGAGGGACCTAAAGGGGTTCTAGGGTAAGGCAGGGATTGTAATGGACAAGTCAAGTAGAAGGATGAAATGTCTAAATTTCTGTCTGGAAGAATATGGGAACAGACTTGTATTTGACTTTTGATTATTTTTTCCCCACACTACTGCTGAAAAGTCTTGTCTGTCATTTTTCTTGTATCTTTCCAAGTGCCAGACTTTGATTTAGGCCATGTGACACAATTCAGATTTAGCCAGGAAATAATTTTATTGACAAGCTGTTAGTTACTGCTTTTTGTTTTCAGAAAGATTAAGTACAATTGTGCACAAGTAACTTGGATAGTTGTAGCTTTAAGTCCCTAAGAGTTTTTTTTTCTTAAGACTTTATCTAGAAAGTAGGATTTTCCATAGAAGGATAGATAAAATCAGGTGATAAGGTGCTTTTGCAAAAGGGTACATAATAGTGAAGGCTACTTTTGTTAGTAATGCATTAGACATTTGCATTATCCAATGTAAGGGCAGCAATAATGTGAGAAGACAGACTTTTGAAATAAGTCTTCAATTAATAGTATTTTCAACAGTTTGTTCCAGGTTATTGTTTCAAGATGGTAAACATTTGTGCTTCAGTTGAGTGTCTTAAGTACTAAAAATCTGAATGCTGAAAAGTTCAGGTATAGACTGAGAAACATAGAAGTTCCTTAAGCAGTGCTCTGTATCTGTTCTTAGGGATTTGCTCAATGAAGGAACATTTCCAGTCTCTGCTTGAAATTCTTTGGGCGTTTGGAGCCATTTTAGATTTCACTAAAGTGCTGCCATTGTGTTGAGGACAGC
This sequence comes from Toxostoma redivivum, assembly GCA_013397375.1. Lineage (NCBI taxonomy): Eukaryota > Metazoa > Chordata > Aves > Passeriformes > Mimidae > Toxostoma > Toxostoma redivivum. Next base: position 1,196,896 of record VXBI01011035.1, read on the forward strand.
AAGTCAATGAAAGTCTCAGATCTTGGGAATGTTTCTTCCTGTAGTAGTGGTACTGTACTGGTAATGGCCATTCAAAGCAAAGGGGTGATTGGAATTTGGAGTGACTCTCTCACACTAAAATTCTCTTCATTTTATTTTCAAAAGAATGTCTGAAATGCAAATAACACTCCTTCAAAACTTCTGTTTGTGTGTGTTGTATCTCAGTTGAAGGTTGGTGATTTTTATGCCCTTCTAATGTAGCATTTTAAAGCCCATTGTGACAAAGCATTGCACAACTAAATAATGGTACTGCACCCATTTCTTCTGAAATTTAATCTTGAAAATGATGCCTTTTTTGGCTCAGTTGTTAAATGGAGCATAGCAGAAAAAAATGGAGATCACAGGAATGCGGTAATGAATGGAATGTGCTTGAGTTTGGTTGAGGTTTTTTTATTTTGAAATGGAGGAGTTGCAGTGTCTGTTGTGCTTTACCTTATATACAAATCAGGCATTACACAATAGATATGTCTAAAATAATTTTGAATAGAGATTTGGTTTAGTATTCTGCCTGTTACCTGCAGGCCATCTGATTTTGTAGGCCTGGTTCTGTCTGTATGGTTTTGTGCTTATTAGTAGCAAACCTCTGAAGATTTTAGAGAGTAAATAAATGCAGGAGAAACTCTTTATGAGGGAAAGATAATGATCTGAATATGACTTGTGAAGAACGGGGTAAGAGTCGATAGCACTTTCCTACTTAATTGCTGGCATAGAACAGAATGACAGCATTATTTAGGAAAGTTGGGATAGCTTTTAAAATCCTATTTGTCAAAACCACTATAAATTAGGGTGATATTTTAAATGTGTTTGCTTTAATATTTGTTAAAAGCAGAGTAAGTAAGCTGATGAAGTTTATGAAAGATGCCCTGGGTATAGCTAGGGAACAAAATTAGGTTTGGTCGTTCATTAGTATTTTAAAGACTCTGCTGTTCTGACTTGGTGTTATAAAGTAGCATCTTAGTTCATGACCATATAATTTGAGTGTGTCCAAGAGACAGTTTAAGTGATTGCTGTCATGCTAGATTTGTGCTGGAAATAGTTATAGCTATTAGTGCCAGTTATATAGCTGCTCTTGAAAGGAAATGGGCTCTTGCTTATGCAGTGGGACTGTTGTCGCATAGCAACTACTGTGCTGAAAGCTTAAAATCAGATGCTCCCTTGAAGTTCACTGTGCCCTAATAATGCTTAATTTATCTGTGCCTTACGCTGCCTTTATCACAGTAGTGAATGTCTTTTATGAGTGCACTCAGTAATGTCTGGAATATAATTTACTTTTATTTTTCCCTGAGCTTAGAACTGTGTGGTATCATGCATGTTTTAGCCCAGTTTTCTGAAGTTGGAAAACCTTAATGTTTTGATTACTCACATTGTACCAAAATCAAGAGTTCAAGCATCCTAGCCTTTCCTAATCTGTAGAAGAAGGTAGTAGAAGAAAGACAAGCCCAGCATCCCTCATGTATGGGCAGCTAAACCTGGTCCTGTGTTGTCCTGAGTGGAGGCTGTTGCTTGACAAGTAAACATAGATGGAATATTTGGCTAGTTGGCATGCTCATTACTTGTAATTAATGATACCAAAGAATGCCACAGGTGGGTGACATAAGGGTATTTGAGGGTATTGTGGGCAGACTGGGAAACGGGATAGAGAAGGGAAACAGTCATAGTGAAAAAATAACTTGTTTGCTTAGGTGTTGCATTTAGTGGTTGGAGAACTGTCTTAGGAAGAAAGGAGATTTAAACGAAACTTAGGAAGGTATAGGGAATCCTGGCCTATAGAAATTGCTTTGAAATATGCTTTGTATGAAAATAATATTTTCCAGTCCTTGAAACATTGTAATAAATACTGAGGTGTGTGTTCTCAGGTCTGAACTTGATCCTGAGAATGCAAACACAGTTCATCATCACTGTTTCCTCAGTGAGCCTGTTCGTGTACTTGCCTGTGTACAGCCTTTGACTTCCCATGTGCTGTGCTCAAATTTAGGCTTTAGTGAAGAACTAGCTTAGGAAATGGCATCTTCAGAGGTACTGAGAAATCTGCTTCAGTAGCTGCTAATTAGATACCTACCTCAGCCACGGCTTTGAATTGTTTATGATATCATGTGCTTTGAAAAAGCAGGTAAATAACATAGAGGTATTTAATCCTGTGACACTCTGGAAGAATACCTGATTTGTGTTGATAATTTAGGACCATGTAGATGCCATTTGGGGATGGAACACGTCCTAGCACAGAGCTTTGTACAGCATTATGTTGTGTTAACCTTGCAGTAGCACATAGAGTGACGCAGCTGCACTTCATCTCCTGCTTATTTTAATACAGGACTGATATAATCCAGGCCTCTTCCTCTGGCTTAAGTAGTCTGGATATACCAAAGCAAAGTAGACTAGACTGTTTGTATTAGCTGACAGGAAGCCTTTTACTGTTGGCATCTTAGAGTATTTTTTAATCTGTTTGGCGGTTCCTTTCCTACAGAACAGATTCTTACTTCTTGGTACCTAATAAGTTGCCCTAGGTTGTTACTGCATAGGGTTACAGTAAATATGGCAGGGTTTTAAGCTGATATGATAAATCTATTAACTTCTCCAGAATGTATGATATTAGCAATCTTAACTTCTGCAATAATTATGAAATTCTGTTTATTGTTTTTTATCCAGGTTTGTATTAAAATTATTTCATTTTGCAATGTTTTTTAACAGGTTTTTTAATTTAGGAAAATTCTTGTGTAATGATTTTATAAAATGGTCCTCTGCATTAATTAGAATGGATTTCTTGCTGGTTGCTTTTTTCATCTGGACCATAAAATAAATGTCGTTCCTTCATACTTCTACAATTTACAAACAAAAGAGTGTATTAAACATCTTCTAGTTCCAAGTCATTTTACTAAGCTCCAGTGAATTAATCATTGGATGGAAGTAGTTGAAAAATGCACACATGGTTATACTGCAGCAGATTTTCAGCACTTTGTCACAAAGACCAGTTCCAATACTTAATCAGTAACTTCTGTCACTGAATATGTATTCATGCAACCTATTAAAATATCTTCACTTAAAATAAATTTTAGCCCAATTACAGGTTGCCATAATTTAATACTTAATTTTACATTCATTTTTTAAAAACTCCTGCAAATTAAAAATATTACTTATTAATTACTATGTAAGAAACTTCAAAGTTTATCCAAACAGAGATGGATTCTGTAATTCTTAGTAAGTGGCTCTTATTGTGTGAGTCATTAGGAATGCTGTTCTGTAACTATTGCAGAAACTTGCCCAGGGTAATTGGCATTTTTCTTATATTAAAGCTTTTGTTCATAATTTTCTATGTGAAAATTGCTTTGTGCTTTTGGAAGTGTAGATTACTTATGTCTTAACAGACCATTAATGATTAGCTGCCTTTTCAAAGGTGATCTTTACTTTAAAAAAAATAAATCATTACTTTCTCCAATTAATTGCTGCTCATTCATATGGTTTCATTTCTAGGGAATTATAAAAGGTTTTAAAGGTTAGGAAGTAACATAATGAACAGCAGCAATATTTATTTTTTCTGTATTCTTTCCAGGGTACTTCAAAGAGATGGTTACCATATGGGGAACAATGTAACTTGCATAAAAGTCTTCGACTTTAGGCTTGATAAATGTGTAGTTTCCTTCACAGAAGGAATTCCAGCAAAAATGTTATCTTTTTCATATAAAGTGTCTGAATACATATGCAGTGTATCTAACATGTACAATAAATGCAGCTTATGATTGATAGTGCTCGTTATGTCTCATTTTGAATAAATAAATGTCTCACTTTGTGTTAATAAATTGTGTACAAGATCATCAGGAGCTGGAATCCTCCGAGCTGGATTTGCTATGATAACTGCTGGGAATCAAAAGTGGGCATCCTGAGTTGGAGTGAGCATGGAAATGTTTGTGTAAATCCAAGCTGTAATTGTGCTGCTGTAGCTGGGACAGTGCAGGGCTGAGAGTTTGTAGGTGGAGGTACCATCATTCCCAGCTGATGCACTTCCTGATGCACAAACCCCTGGCCAGGTCTTGAAAAGAAACAGTCGGATTGAAGGACATAATCTGAAGAATCTCTGAAGAGTTTTGGTAGAGACTGCTCAGAAAGGCCACCTGGAAGGTGACACGTGGTATTGGGAGTGGAAGGTTCTGGTAAGGAGGGACAATGCTCAGTTTTTGTGGGGACCAGGAAGTCACTGCAAAATTTATGTTAGCCAAAAGAGACCTTAGAGTGTACCAGAAACCCAAAATAAAGTTTGATAGCATTTTTTAGTGTTTTATACACTTGGCAGTTGAGGTGCTTTACATACTGCTCTCAAGGACCTGGTCTGAAGTTGAGTCCTTAAAGAGCAGGAATGCTTTCTGTGAGTAATGACAGTGCTCTTGGTGCCTGAGTTCAGTGTGCAGGGATTTGCTTGGCCAACTTTCTCAAATGCAGGAAACATTTCAGGGGGTTCAGGAGTCTTGATCTTCTACTGGGAGGAGTATATTGTGATTGTGGTGATGTGGTCCTGGCTCTTAGGGAGAATCTGCATCTGTTCAGTAGATAGTCTGAGGTGAGTTGACTTCTTGTTTCAGTGAAGTTTTTGGTGAAGGTGAGGAAGTTGTTTGGAAATCAAGTGTGATGGGTTTGGAAAAATGTCTGAAATAATAATTTTAATTTGTAATAGCTGGTAACTTTTTTTTAGTAAAACTACCTTTTGTTACTTGGTTTCAATTAGTTCAAAGGAATTTCTTATATTTTATCTATAACTGTATTACCTGTGTGTGTTTGTTACAGTAATTTAGCTAATTAATGACTTCACAGAATGTTTATATTTGCAGTTCAGGTAATTTTCAGTCTCCTAAGTAAGGCTACTGCACATTTGGAGGAAGTAAACACAAGTCAGCTGTTATCTTCCCCTTTTTTCTTGTTGATGCTTAGAAATGGAAAAATATCCATTGTGTTATGTAGAAGACTTGATTTAAATTAATATAAATTGTTCTGTTGAGAGCCCTCTTCAGAGCTGCTTTGTTCTCTATAGAATTATGGCCAAAAGCTCGTGAGTGGCCTCAATTGTTGTTGATCTGTGTTTGAACAATACTCAGTATCTGCAGTGAAGTATTCCCAGTCCTTAATGAGGTTAGAATGCCAAAGCTGTTGTGGAAACTAGAAACAGAATCACTTATTTATAAACCTTCCATTTTTGCTAACTTTTATTTGTTGTATTGATAATATTCCTAATTGTGCAGAAAATGTGACCCTCTGGAAGTGTGCTGACACACTTCAAAGCAGGATTTTCATTATGTCAGTTTAGTCTTTACATGTAATTAAAATAAGTAAATACTCTGTCAGTGTTCAGTGGAACATGATGAAAAGCTTTTTCTGAAAATCTCTCAATTTTTGCAGTTTTTTGGATGGTTTAAAAGATAGATGGACAAGTTTGTTCCTTAACTAGTGATAAACTTCTGCTTTCCTTATTTTTGAGGCTTCATTTACACTGTGTCCTGTTGCCAGACGTTCCCATTGATAATTCAAATGCTCTTGTAAAATCCAGTCAGTCCAGGTCACCTGACATTGTTAAACTCTGACAGTGATGTAATAGCTAAATATATTTTAATCAGATGTGGTCCAACTACTCCTCTGATCCCTGTGGCAGTACCTGTTTGAAAAGAAACAGCAACAGCAAAAACAACTCCTCAAGATGTGTGCTCTGGTGTCCTAGGGAACCTTATGTCTTTGTTCTCTACTGAAGAAGAAAACGGGGATGAAAATATGTTTAATACCCCTGGCAATAACTTAAGATTTTTCTAAAATGCCATTTGAGGCTTTTGATCCTGTGAGTAATAACCTGACTTAATCTCAGGAAATGTGCTGTGGAATGTTTATATATAAAATTTTGGAAAATTGTTTGGAAGTGTTTGTAAAACAGCTAGAAATATAAAGTTCTTGAAATGAAGACAAATCACCTAGTGAATCACAAGGAACAGAAATGGTGTGGAGCTGAGTTACATCCATTGCACTTGTAACTACAGCTTGTGTGTATGGCAGACCGTCACAAATGTGCTTTTTGAAAGAGAGAGTACTGTCCTATAGTGATATTTTACATTTGTGTGCTATTTAGGTGAGGATTTCTTATAGCTGCCTGTAGGTCAGTTGTTTTAGATCATGGAGAAATGTCTTCCAAAAGAGCAGATTTCTACTCTCTGTTTGGATATTTGTATAAATTTATTGACTTATTGACTGGGAACAGACTCCCAAGGCTTGGCATTATCACTGTTCATCATAAACTTCAGTAAATCACATTGGCTGAGACCTTTTAGCTGGAGCCAAGTAAGTCCTGAATGATGCAGGCAGGTGGTGAAGCATAGATCCATTTTGCCAGTTTGTCCTCTCTGTTCAATTTCTTCTTAGGTTTGATCACATCCATGGGATTAATTGTTCAGACTCCCATTTTAAAAGAAATGCAGGTGGTTAATATGTTTTGAAGGAACTTCTCAGGGTGCTAAATGTATTTATATAATACTACATCCATGTTTATTTCTAGGAGAAGGAGCTACAGTCGAAGTTCCCTCATCTTTTGTGATTCTGTCTCTGTGCACTCTGGTAGTCCTGGTCATTCTGCTGGCAAACTGTGTCTCCTGCTGTAAAGACCCTGAGATAGATTTCAAGGTAAGACCAGAAGTTATCAGTGTGTGTACAAGTGATACTCTCAGCTGCATCCTGATATCCAGAGCACTTGATTAGTTGTGCTAATACTCTGCAGTGTCACTGTACATCCTCTCTTCTGAAACAGCCAGTGACTATATTCCTACAGGCTGTGGAGTCCTGATACAGCTGTTTATTTTAACTAATTGCTCCCTGCTGCAGTAAGGATCCTTTAATGCCTTTTCAAAATAACTAGCTATCAGCACCAGTAGTAAAAGTTAGCACCTTTGAGACAATTCTGCTGCAAAGAACTTTTTTTTGTTTGTTTTTCTGTTTTTTCTTTTGTTTTTTCTTAGTCTGCCGGTGAGGTTTAGGACACTCCTGTTGAATAAGAACACTGAAGGTGCAAATCCACTGTAACAAAACACTTGAGAAATTGTCGTCATAGAATTATTACTTTTGGAATATCTGTAATCAGTGTTGCTAAAATTGTCCATATTGTCCATTTCTAAATGGACAATATTTAGCCTCAGCAGTTCATGGTAATTAATTCAAAGCCAGGGCTAGCATTTAAAGTAATTTTAAGTAAACAAAAAAAACCAACAACATCAACAAAACCCAAACCACCGAACCCACAAAAACCCAACTAAACAAAAACTCCTTGATTATTAAAAGCAGTGCTTTAATCTCTTTAAGGCAGTAATTAATGGGAAATAAGGAATAGAACACTGTTTGTCACTATTCTTAGAAAAAAACTAAGCTCCCTTAGCAGTGCTCATTCAAACAGAAAGAAATGTATTAGTGCTTATTTAAAGGCAAGGATCAGCTTGTTTACTGAGACTTCTTTTGTTTAGGAATTTGAAGATAACTTTGATGATGAAATAGATTTTACACCTCCAGCAGAAGATACTCCATCTGTTCAGTCTCCAGCAGAAGTGTTTACTCTTTCAGTTCCCAGTATTGCTTTACCAACTCCCTCCCAGTTTCCATCTCGTACAGGTAAAATACTGGTTTTCAATGCAAAAACAAAAGTGGACATTTTCAGTGTCTAAAATGGAGTGTGGTTGATTGTTTGACTTTACTGTAATAAATAACTTTTTACCAATTTCCATAAACTGAGCCAATATATTTTGTAGGGTAAAGGATAAAAGGGGAAATACTACTTCTAAGATGTTAACCTGTGGCAGGGTAAGAGCTTAAGAGAACAAAACTGCCTTAAAACCCCCTCTCTAGATTGCTATCATTGTATCTCTATATACCTAAAGGGTTTTAAGTATCCTGGCACATTTGTGACTTCTGCTTTTTAGTGGTTTTCTTCATGGCTAAGTTGTCATTGGATTTTAACCACCACCCTTAAATAGAAATAAGAGTGAATCCTTTACTTGACAGCAGTGCTACTGCTCAGCTGCATCACTTTCTTGATGGCACTGTAGACTATTTGTGCAGTAAATGTGATCTCTTGTAAGACAGAGCATTAGGTTTCATCTCCCTGTGTAGAGGGGGTTTTGGAATGTGTTCTTTAAAATACAATTTTTGTAAAAGGAAATTTAATGTCATATCATATTATGAGCAGAGTTTAGCCTAAAGTAATTACTCTCATATTTCACATAATTTTACATACTACTTGTGTTGCTTGATCATTAGATGTTCAGGGAAGCTTCTAGTAAAACTCCAGTACAAATTTCAAGAAACTGTGAGTGTGCCTTTGTAAATACAAATGACACAGTCGTACAAATGACTCAGTATTTTAAAGAGCTGAGAAAAATTGAGTGAAAAAAATTTATGTCAGCTCTTCTGTGTAGCCATAATTGTTAAAATGAAGCTGTCACAAGAAGTGTTTTACCAGAAGTAAGGCAGTGTGCCTGAGTACTTGGATAAAATGTGGTTGCACTGCTTCACCATGCTTAGGAGCACATTGACAGTGAATTATACAGCTCTGGCTCTTCCAGTACAGTAATACTGCTCTAAATGTAGTTTATGGAAATAAATTGTGGGCTAGAATTCTCAGACAAGAAAAGGCTTTGTTTATATCAATTAGTGTTCCTAACCAGTTGGGCAGCAGAGGGATCAACACTGCTGAATCTCTTCTGGTGAATGAGGTCTGCCATTGTTACTGCCTATCCTCTGCCAAGATCTGGGGTTTTTTTTTCCGTCCACCTCTTTGGACTCTTATGTGAAGTATTTTTAGTTGAAAAATGTCCTCCTTCCACATGATAGCTACAAGTAGGGCGCTTGGGCTGAAGAATAAAGCAGTCAAAACCTTTTCTCTTAAAATGGTAACTCTATATAACTGTAAATGTTAAGATGTACAAACAGTGAGTTTTGTCTTGGGTTTTCTATTTTATTTACATAGAAGATTTTTGTAAGTAGGTTATTTTCTCTACACAGCTTCAGGCTGTAATACACTTTTATATTGGAAGCAGAACTTAGCCTTCTTGCTTTCTTGCTGAGTGTGTTAAAAACTTGTAAGTTCATGTTTCATCAGGACAGTTGCTGTGGTTTTGTTGGGATGTAGTTTTGAAAAGTTTCACTTGAGTGCTGTTGGCACAACATTACCTTCCTACTTTACGTACATCTGACTAGGTTTTGGTGCTTGGGCTGAATGTGTGCACCCAACTGGGAATAAATCTTGTAGAAGCTTGCATTATTTCCTCAGCAGTTGCTAACTTTGACCATCTGAGTGGTTTGATATGTGTTACGTTTGTTTCATTGTGTGACAGATGGATCAAAGTCTCAAGTTGCACGTCAGAGTCTAAACTACATCCAGGAAATTGGAAATGGCTGGTTTGGAAAGGTGAGGCGTTATCTCTTCATATTGCACAGATTGAGGCTTATTCCCAGCTGACTGGGCCTCTGTATTTACTTTAAAATGGTACTTAAAAAAAACTACCTCAAAAAACAAAACAACAAAGCAAATAAACAAACAAAACCCCCAAAACAACAAAAAACCACACACAGAAACATTTTAGTTGAAATTAGATATTTCCTTGCATGCATTTTTTAGCTGTAATCACGGCACTAATCTGTGCTTTCAAAATTTACCTGTAGATTCTTACTACAGAATAGTTAGACATTTCACTTCCATGAATTTGCTTTAATAGTCTTGTTTTTACCAATTCTTTTTAGAAAAAAAAATTAAGTAAATAATGGTCTTCACTAGAAAGCATATTTTCTGAAAGCTGACGTGTAGATCAGTTGTCAAGATTTAAGTACGTGTATTTAATTATCAAAGCTCTGTTTGTGTTTGTAAAAAAGCCATGTTTTTTCCCCTCTGATTAAAGACACAATCTCTTTCAGGTTCTCCTTGGAGAGATCTACACAGGCGCTAGTGTAGCAAGGGTAATAGTGAAGGAGTTAAAGGCAAGTGCAGGTCCCAAGGAGCAAGAACAATTCTTAAGAAATGGAGAACCATATTAGTGAGTAATATTTCACAGCTTCATTCTGCTACAGATAAATTATGACTATTGCTTTTGTTCAGTGTTATTGTCTCTACTTGCCATCCCATATAACTGTAATAATGTTTGTCTTTAAAATGTGAAATGCACTCAACCCAAAGTGAGCAAAAATTGTGCTCACATAATAGTTTGACTCACATGGATGTGCCATAAAAAATTGGTCTGTGAAGAGCTTTCTCTTCTTGATGCTTTTTAATGTGCTGGCTATATTTGCATTTAGTCTTATGTTGTTGGGAGTTGTCAGAAGAAATTTTGTGCCTTCTGCTGCATTGGCACAAGGGTTTTGGAGCAATTTAGGAAAAGTAACTGATCTGGGAACTAACTTGGCTAAAAAAAGGTTTATTTTTTAGCCAGCACTGTACCTTGATGTAGTTCATGAGTTACATGCTTTTATTTTTGGTATGAAGGGTGGTGGGAGGATGGGTATGACTCTCATGTGGCAATCCTGGCTTTTGTGGGTTTGAGATCCTCTGAGTTTTGGCTGCTGTCAGTGATACACTTCAGCAACACAAAGTAGTTACAAAGGTACAAATGGAACCTGTGGCTTTGGTACTTGCACCTTCTGTTCCTGCCACCCCTTCCAATGTTGTGTTGAAACTTCTGGTAGGGATTTCAGTGTGTTGCATTCTACTGTGATCTTCTTGGCTTTAACTGTATTTTTTCACTCCAGCATTCTTCAGCATCCAAATGTTCTCCAGTGTATTGGGCAATGTGTGGAAGCCATTCCTTATCTCCTAGTTTTTGAGTTCTGTGACTTGGTAAGTGCACTTAGACGAGATGCTGCAGTTGTTTTTCCACTGGTGTAAATTGTGTGTAGTATATTTACTGCCCTTTACTCATGAAATTATTCTTTTGCTTTCTAGGAAGTTTTTTGATTAACCAGAATTTTAGAAGACTTTTATTTTTAGAGGAACCACAATTACAGTTTTTTGTTTGTACTCTTTTCCGTTCATCATGTATGTTTTAAGTGCCTGTGGAGTGTTCTGAAGAGGCAAATACCTGTTCCTTGATAATGGAATTCCCGGTTTCTTTCAGTCTGCCTTCAGCAAGGAGCTTGGAGGGCAGAGGGTGTCATAGCAGGGAGCTTTTTATCACAGTCTACTATCACATGCACACACCAACATCACATCCAAAATATTTGCTGTCTGCAGTCTTAATGTGCTTTTATTACCATTTATGTGAAAATGTTAATTGAGGAAAATGGAAGAATTTCTTCCCTTCTGCCTTCTCCACCACCTCTAGAGTGCCCAAATTTTACCCATGCTATGCTGCTTTGTGATGAAATGCAATGGTGGACTCACTTCTGATATCAGTCACACCTATTCTAATTGCTCAAATTTTCACTTCCAGTCTTCGTTCTCTTTCCAATCCTTTCTCTTACGTGCTTTTCTTTTCCCTACATTCTTACCCTTTTATTTCCTTTCTTATGCCCTTTCTACCCCCCAAGCAACTGCCTTGTGCTTCCTGGGCACCAAAAGAAAAGCTAGGAATACACTGAAGGGTGTTCCCACTGCTTTCAGTGCCACATGGTCCCTGGAATAGGAGGCACAGCACAAAGCCTTGCTCAGCCACTGCATTCCTTGGAATGTTCATGAATGTTGTGAGGAAGAGGGGCATTTACAGAGCCTTTTGGACTGTGCCCAGTGTGCAGAGCCATGAGAGACAAAAATTTGGATCCATGGTCTGGAAAGACTTGAATTGTTTTATTGTAGCATAACACATTACTAAAACCAAAGAAACTCCAATGTCCAAGTGGCTGTCTAAACATTGGTTTAGTAGCTGCTTTTAAGGTTTGTTGTGTAGATGTCATCCAAAGCAGAGTTTCTTGAGAGATGTCAAGACAGAAATGAAGGCAGAAGTGCACAGGTGTTACTAAGGAATAAGTCTTTCAGAATTAAGATAGTTTGCATTTATGATTTTCAGCAAGATCTTTTTTTACCAATTTCACTACTGCAGAATTTTCCTTTAAACTCAGGTGCAAATGTCTGCTTCTAGTTGCTTCAGGCAATTTAAATTAGTTAGCATGAACTTGAGTTTTTGGATAAATATCAATCTGTGACCTTAAATAACTATATTTTTCCATGCTGCTCTTCTGCTCAATTGTGGTACGTTAATGAGGCAGAAGTGCTGATAAAATCCTTCTTTTCAAAATGGAAGAAATGCCTGAACTTTTTAAGTGACTGATCAAAGTGAAATGTTCTGGGTTTGCTAACAATTAAAAAATCTGTGCCTAAGGTTACAGATAAGGTTTTTTGTAGTTTTTTCCATATAGAAATAGAATACTACTCGGTGGTTTTTAAACCTGCTATTCAAATTGGAGTTTCTTTAAGTGGCTCCTGGAAAGAGAGTTGCATTTTATAGAGTCTATCAGATATACATCCAAATCAGATTTAATTGCTGCCATGTTTTCAAATAGTTATGTGATTTAATCCAACTTTAAATTTGAAGATGGAGTAGCTTTTAAAGATTGCCCTACTTTAGATATACAGGAAAAAATATCCTTGTTTGATGCCTGATTATTTATGCCAGAAGTTGTCATGATCCTGCAGAGTAATCTGGAAAGGATTTTACTTAAGGGGATAGAATAGATTTTCACTTTAACTGGAGGCAGTAAGCTTGACAGTTAAAGTGATAGTTTTACAAATTTGAGTGTAGTTAGGTAATTTCTTTGGAATGGAAAATAAATGTCTAGGCTCATTATTCTACTCCAAGTGAAGTAAAACTTGGTTTTAGAAAATTATATATTACAGTCAGTTAAACATAACTTTCATATTAAAGTCCGGCTCACTTAAATAGTTCTTACTTGGTAGAGCTGAGTATCTCCTGGACATGATGGTATTTTTTTCTTTGTGCATACAAATTCTCATGAGCTGGGCAGACAGTATCATGTTCCCTTTGCAGTTTGATGCAGAGACTGGGCCAAGATAGCAGCTCAGTATCCCTGTACATCACTAATTTTTGTTGTGGTCCAGGCCTGGATAGGAGGTTGGCAATGATTGGGTAAATGCAGAGAAGAGAGAGGAAGGAAGCATGATGGAATAGAAGATGTGGCTAAATAGGTATTTTTAGTAAAAAGATTTTTAAGGGAGTATCAGGAAGCTTTTTATCACTGCAGTTGGAATGGCAATTATTTGGATTTTTTTAGACTTGTAGTAATCAATATGAAAGCTCCTTTTTGTACTTTTTTTCCCTTGAAGTTGGATGAATTGGGGTGCATGGACATGCTTCCAAAATACATGGGAGTGATTTTTCAGCAGAAAGAGCATAAGGGAAGGTGAAACTTCAGTGGTTGACTAAAGGTTCCAGTGTCTGTGGTGATTGTTCAAATGGGAAGGATGAGAAATGTGGTCCTGTTCAGCTGCCAGAGGCTTAGTGCCGAGCTAAAGCTCTTTCCTTTATGTTATAGTGGTGTCTGTGTATGTCCAGCAAAGTAAACATGTTTTAATCCCTTGTACTTCTGTCTTTAAGAATACAATGGTTCTGGAAAAAACATGGCAAGAAGATGAGCTGTGTTGGATAGGAAGTTCTAATATCTCCAGGTGACAAGTTCTTTTGAGGCTCATGTGGCAGTGTTGACCTTGTTTAGCAAATTTGGCATACTAAGTAACAAAAAAATGTGGCTGTTCTGCTGACCAACACAGTCTGGAGGGTACAGAGGTTGTTTTATTCACACTCCTTCAGACTCAAAGCCTATCACAGTGTGTCCTCCTTTTGCTACTTCTCTTGCTTGGATTTGTAGCTTTTTTAGGACCAGTTGACCTTGTCTTGGCTGCTCAGGCAGCCTGTTGGATTATCAGTTCCCAGGCTCCTTGGCATTGAAAGGTCTTGATCAGAGGCACTGGAAACTAGTGCAGAGAAACCAGAGCTGTCAGGGTGGCAATGGTGAATGTCAGGCAGGCTGGCTTACATGTTTTTTTGGCCACAGAAACTCCTGATACATTTCTGTTACACAAGATTGCCGGTTGCATGTGCAAGAACTGTTTTGGCTAACATTTAGACTATTTTATAATGTGATCTAAGTTGCTTTGTATCCCTTACTTTGAAGAGCTGGCAAAGAAGTTGTCAGTTGGACATAAGTGATTTAAGGTGTTAAATTCTATGCTTTGCCTGTGTTAAAATTAATTAGAAAATAGTAAATATCATAAGAAATGCTCAAAAAGGTCTCACAGCCCCTTTCCCTATATTAGTTGCATTGTATGTTGATGCAGTCTACTATGAATAGTTAACTATTCACTGTTAAACATTGCAGAATGATGCTAGGTTAAAAATAGTGGTAGCTGTCTTATTAACTTTAATATATTACTCAACCCTGTGCATGGCCAGCATTTTGTCAGCACAGCAAATCCTCTAATGGATTGACATAATTTATGAGTAAAAGGAAAGTTATTCAAATGTGGAAATTGCATGTATATTGTGAGGCTGATTTGCCTATCAAGTTCTTGCAGAAATTCTTCAAGTCTTGCAATTCCCTGGGCAGATGAGACCAGCAGGATGCAGTATTTGCCTGGAGTGCTCTGTAGCTTACTTTAGGGATGTTGCTATTAGGGGAAGGTGTCTGCTTGAAGTGATTGGTTCTTTTTTTAATTACTGCCACTTGAAAGCATGTTCTCATCAAAAAAGAATCTTTGCAGTGAAAACTTCATAATCAAAGAGTTCAGTGAATCTATTTAATGATCATGGTCAATATGGATATGAGCCAAAGAGCAGATTTATCAATGGTGTGTGGTTTAACAATAAAGGGGGGATTTGTCAGTTTATGACAACTTGGTAGAATGTGTTCAGTAGACATAATTTGGTAACTGCTTCACATTTTTAAAGCCATCATCAGTTTGAAAATCATCAGTGCATTCTGGTTAGAAAGTCATGTCAACCATTTGGGTTCAGATAAACCCAATATGGAATTTGCACAAACAAAAGGCTGCCAAAGAGTACTGACTGTAAGTGTGCCCCCAGCTTCTGGCTGTTACAGAGAAAAGGTATATTAAAACTTACAAAAATGGCTGAAGTGAGAAGGATGGGAAGAAAGGCAAAATTTAGTTCTTCATGAAATCCCAGGAGAGGATGGAAAAGGCAGAGTGGCAGAGGAGGTTGGAGAGAAAGTAGAGCCTTCCTCAGGCATGATTGAGCCTTTTATATTTAGATGTCTCTGCAGTGAATTTTGCAGAACTGCATTTATTCAGATATATATAACCTTTGATATTTACTGTGTTAAAAAGTCTGTCAATAAAGGGCCATTTTGTGGCTCTCAAAATAGTGCAGGGATAATGTTGCTGTGTTGCTACTGTCTGCTTTTAGGCAGAGAAGCATCATAGGATAATTCAGGCTAGCAAGGAGCTCAGGTCTCCAGCCTCCTGCTCAAAGCAGTATCATCCTGAGGTCACACTGGATTTCTCAGGACTTTGTCCAGCTGAATCCTGAGAGCATCCTGGGATGGAAATTGCATGTTCTTTCTGGGCAGCCTGTGCTTCTGTTCAAGTCCTTATATGAAAAACTTTTCCTTACACTGTCTGAATTTTCCATGTTTCAGCTCATGCCTGTTCTCTCTCATCCTCCATCCGTGCTCCTCAGGGAGGAGCCTGGCTTAGTCTTTAATGACTTATACTGGACAGTCATTATGCTGAAGTCTTTCTTTCTCCAGCTGCATGAGCCAGTTCCCTCAGCCTCTCCTCATGGTGAAATGCTCTGACCCCTGACTGTCGTGGTGGCTCTTTCTTGAACTTGCTCCAGTTTGTCTTGTTCTGGGGCAGTCAGTTCTGCTTGCTCCAGTTTGTCTTGTTCTGGGGCAGTCAGTTCTGAGCACAGGATTTGTGTGGTCTGAAAAGTGCTGAGATGATGTTGAGACCTCCCCATGGCCTGGCCGTGTTTGTGCAGCCCAGGAGCTGCTGCCAGCCTGCTGCCAGGGCATACAGGGCTCATGTGGAGCCCAGCAGGATGCCCAGGACCCTTCCTGCAGAGCTGCTGCCCAGCTGGCCACTGCTCACTTTGTGCTGTTGCAAGGGATTTTTCCTTCCCAGCTGTGAGAGTTTGCATTTGTCTTTCTGGAGTTTCATAAGGTCCCTGTTGAAACATTCTTCATCTTGCCCAGGTTCTTCTGAAGGGCAGTTCAGCACCTGAGTGTGAGTGGGTTCACCCCAGTTTGGGACAAGCAATGTCCTTTTAAAGCAATACAAAAAATACCTATTTTATATTTTTAACCTTGATTGTAGCCTTAATTAGACCAGAATGGGAATATAGAACCAGTATGTTTCAAGGTGCTGGATTTAATAAAGCTGATTTTCCTAGAAAAATATGTGCCTACATTAATAATTTACTATATAAGGGATGTCACACAGCACTGCTGCTACTAATGCATTTAAAAATTATAAAGTAATTCCTGTGTGCATTTCAGGCATCCTAGGAACTTAATCCACCTGGGACAAGCCCTAAGCAAGCAGTTGGTGTTTGAATGAATAACAGTTTTAGAGTTTGACTTTGTTCAGGCTCTTGCTGCCACCTACAGTCAGCTCAGCTGGGTGTTCAGGGCTTGCATTCCTTGGGCTCTGCCATTTGGAACCTGCATGTGTTACAAACGCTGTTCCTTTCCTAATTGTTTGAAACTCTGCTCTGGCATGAGCTTCCTGGCCCAGGATTTGGGAAGACAATGGACATAGAGCCCAGGATGTTATGCTGGTGAAACAAGTTGTGATATATGCTGTGCATTTCAATACATAAATGTCTTTAAAACCATTTGCTAACCTTTCAGAAAGTCTATATTTTAAATAACAAAATTACAGGACTGCTGGTTTAAAAATCAAACTGTCAGAAAATGAACAACAATGGCATGAGAAACTTGTTCTTTTCCTTTGCTTGGATTCTCTTACTACATAAGTCTTCCTTTTCCTGAATGTTTGGACAGCATTCAATTATTTTCCTCTATTCCAAAGCTGTTCTTTTTTTAGTAATTTATGGAGTGGCTCATTAATTACGTGTCTATTGCTCAGCATTGCCTGGGTTCAGTAAAACTGCTGCCATCATCAGAATTCTCTGACTGGAATGGGCTGTATTACCATGCTTTTTATACAGAAAGCTCTGATGAACTGGCAATGTCTGAAACTCTCTTCTCTACTCTCTCCCTTCCAGCCCCTTACAAATTCCAGACAGACAGCTTTGCTGATTTGGAGCTCTTGAAGTCTCATCTCATTTAAAAGCAGAGGCTCATCAAACTGTTTTTTTAATGGAAGTTATTAGTGCATGACAGGTTTTATGTGGCAGTCTGATCTTGGATGTTAATTACTAAATGATTAGATTAAAAACCCTTAAGAACAATACAATATGCCTTAGATGACTTTTTAAAGATCCTTTCTGGAGACTAGAAACTTGAGGAGCTTTATTTTATTGAGCATAAACGTGGTAAATAAGTAATGTAGTCAGTTGGATCTTTATTAAAAATAATTTTTTCATATTCAACCAACATATAAGGCTAATCAATATCTTCAACTTCTTTTACAGGGTGACCTGAAAACTTATATCTGCAATGAGCAGGAGCACATTAAAGGAGAGTCTCAGATAATGCTGCTCCAGAGAATGGCGTGCGAGATCGCCGCTGGCCTCGCTGTGATGCACAAACACAACTTTGTGCACAGGTAGGCTCCAGAGAAATGCCACTCAGTCAAGATGCACTCTCAAATTCATCTGGGTCTTTCCATTAAAATCCAGGGGTGTTGAAGACTCTCTTTCCACATGTGAAATAGCCTGAGGCATGAAGGTGTGATGTTAATGAAAGTGCTAATTGAGCTGCAGTGGTGTGGTATTCCAGCTCCTCCTGCCTGAAAGCTGATCACCTGCTCTTTGGATTTGCAGCCCATAGAACACAACCTGCTGCCAAGCCAGCCCACATGTAGTTGTTTGATTAATTCATGACCAAATTAAATGAATTTTGTTTATTGTGGAGGGAGGGATGTTAACATTCAGTTAGAATGAATCTTACCTGCTGTGAATTTTTATTAGATTATAGAAATTTAGAACTTCTCTTTGATAATGTTACCTGTGTTACTAAAAATGGAAAAAAAACCCTTTCTAATGCAGTAAGGAGGAAGCTGAGTTTAGAGGGGAAATCTGACTGAAAGGAATATTCTCTCACTGAATTGTTGTTCATGTAACCTTTACATCTTCACTAAAGGAGGTAGTCAGATTTCAAAGTAATCATGCTAGAAGAAGAATCTTTTTCCCATTGGGGGAAATGCTAGATTTCTTTTTAATTAATATAATTATTTTTAATTAAAGTTAATGTAGCCAAGACATTAGAAAGAATGGCAGTAGTTGCAAAAGGCAGGGAAAATTCATTCATTAAACAAGTTGCCCAGAAAAAGACAATTTTTTTTTGCTTTAAATGTAAAGGTGCTAAGGAACTGGAAGTAATTAACCTCTGAAATGACTGAAATATTAAAGAATACTTGTTCTCCAAATGTGGCTTACCTGGTGAAACCTTGGGTACACAAGATAGTCTGTTCTCTGCTGTAGAACCAGCACTTGCAACACCCTTTCAGCAAGTCAGGAGCTTGTGTTGGAGCTTATCAATGCACATCTTACTGCTTAGGGAAGGCAGAGACCATGTGTTCAAGGAGAAATAGATTCTCAAACCTAAGCCTTAAAAGGTGCAGAGTTTAAAACAGCAGCAAAACGCTGAAAAAACCACAAAGCCTGGACTCAGCTGGTGGCTGATGAACAGAGCTCTCCTTTTAACCCATGTAACAATTTCAAATTACTTGAACCAGTTGTGTCTGTCTAATGGAGGGATCAGTTTCTTGTCTTGCAGCAGCATGGCTTTATTAAATTTAACAGTACATTTTCAGTGAAATACAGATAAACTTGGTAAATAATTAATCTGTGGATCTGCAAGATTCTCATTGTAATGTTTACTTCTAGCAACACTATCCTGATGCTGTCAGAGTAAGTGGTAAAGCTCCAGCATCAGTGATTTTGTTGTTAGTGGTAAATTCAAGCAGCCAACAATTTTTCTCTTCCAGGATATTTAAGTAGTATAATACAATCTGGGACATACTTGAAGGTTATAGATGTGAACTGCCTGTGTGGTTCAATGACTCTGGAAAGGAAAACATCTTTCTTTGTAGCAGACAAGCTGTGGCTTTCAGACCATTTGTACTTCATAGACTTTTTTTAAGCCAACAGAAGCAAAGGTAGAGTTCTTCCAGGGCACTTAATTTCCTGGTCCCCTCTGTGAAACTGAGAAGTGAAATATTTGAGCATGTTGTCTGCTGAGCTTTTTGCTGTCGCAGCCACAGTTCCAGGTTCATTAAACTTGCATAAATTTCTGAGTTTGCATGATGGGCTTCCTGAAACTGCTTCTTTGTATTATTGCAGCAGCACTGCTGTTTCATGAGTGTATGTGGTCTGGTTTATGGTAGAAATTAGAAGCATGTTCTGTGTCTTTTAAAGAGCTTTGTGATTGGTTTATTGGAGGACTTCTATGAAATACATTACTTTTTGTGTTGGTCTTTTTCAAAGACTGTCTGTAGTTCTGGTTCATGTGTAATGTATGGGTTTGTTACTTAAGGAACTAAACTGTAGGTGCAAGATATTACTGATTGCTCAGTATCATATTATAAAGTATTATTTAAACCTAATCTGAATTGCTGATAGATTTTGCTTATGAGAATTAAAATGTAAGCCATGCAGTGATAGTTGTGAAGAGGGGTGACATCACTGTAGCTTGTGAACAGCCCACATAATCTCCTTGAGAGGATTGTGAGCAGAATGAAATAATTGCATGTAAATACAATGTGTAGTTCGAATGCTTAAGAGTCTACACCGCTGCTCCTAGAGAAGTGACTGCAGCTTGAACTTTTTTATACAGGGCAGCGTAATAGTCTAGGGTTTTTGTATGAAGTCTTTAAATGTGATTGCCTTGTCACTGTGTTTAGTTTTCTTTGGATTCCAGATTGCAGTTTGCTTAGCTCTGGCTCTAAACTGATTCTCCTTTGAAGCAGCAGGAGTGCCCAAGGGAAATCACAACATTTTGGCCACAAAAGAAATCTTGTCCAATAAGTCCTCTCTAAGGAGAAACCCTATCAGTGTTTGTTTTTTCTGGAAGTGATGAGTGTTTGTATAGAACTGTAGTGGCCACAGTATTTAAGTGAGATAATGGAATCAATTGCTGGCATGTGTAGGTTCTAAAACTTAATACAAATGTAAACAAGAAAACTATCTTACTGTTTGGTTTAGATCACAACCACACTTCAGAAATTACTCTCCCTGTGCCTGGGTTTACACTGAGTTGGTCTTTTGAAGTGCTTGGACTGGTTTAATTTCCTCTGAAGAGGATCAGAAAGGGAGTTGCAGGAGCTCCAGGAGCACACCTTCCTTGCACTCAGCCTTCAGCAGGATTTAGGTCTATGGGATCAGCCTACAGCTCATGCACAGAGGATTGCTGAAGTGTGTCTAGAGTGGATGCTGAATCTTTAGCACTGTTTTTATGTTCTTGATCTGCTTCTGTTGCTTGCAACTGTAACCTGTAACTCTGCCTAAGTCCTTGATTTTTAGATTCTAAGTTTTTTAAAAATAGTTTTCTTGGTTTTTCATTTGATATTTTGAACTGTGACTGACTGTTCTAAGAATTGTCACTTCTGTTAACCCATTTGTCTGCAGTTGCATTGAAGACCTCCTGGTTTGTCTCACTGTTTATTTTGTTTGCATTTGCAGTGACTTGGCCTTACGGAATTGCTTCCTGACATCTGATTTAAATGTCAAAGTAGGAGATTATGGTATAGGATTCAGCAGGTATAAGGTGAGTTAAT
The DNA here is from genome assembly GCA_013397375.1 of Toxostoma redivivum. Lineage (NCBI taxonomy): Eukaryota > Metazoa > Chordata > Aves > Passeriformes > Mimidae > Toxostoma > Toxostoma redivivum. Next base: position 1,217,804 of record VXBI01011035.1, read on the forward strand.
CTTGTCATGGACCACTTTTTTAACAAATTCTGGGGCAAAGTTACAACAAGCAGGCTTGAAAGTTGTAAGCTGATACTAGATTGTCCTTTATTTGAATAGTGAACTTTTGGAGTATTACTGGCAAATAACTGTAGCAAGTTCATGTACCAGTATAGGTACCTTTATAGAGATGAGTAGAGTTTATGCTTTGGGAATCTTCTGCTAAATCTACTTTTTTTTGGCCCTGTTTACAGTAGTCCTACAATATGAACAAACTAATGTGTTTTAGGGACACATTTGAAAGAACAGTTCAAATTTCTTAATGAAAATATTCAAAATATTAAAGTGTATCAAGAAAGTGAAAAGTTAAGATACTAATTAAAACATTTTATAAGTACCAAACCTTAAACAAGAAATTGGCATTCACGTTTCTGCTATGCAGTGACTTTCCTCCATAGCATTATCCTCTGCTACTGGGGGAAAATGGGATTTTTTTTTTTTTTTTAATTCTAATTTTTTATATAGGCATCACATAAAAACATTAAGGAAAGGACTGTCACTGTCTGGAAGTTGATCCAATGTATGTTCAGCCTTTTTTAAAATTTTTTTCTTCATTTTGATCAATAATTTAGGAAGATTATATTGAGACAGATGAGAAGAAACTTGTTCCTCTACGATGGACTGCACCTGAATTAGTAACAAGTTTTCAAGACAGACTGTTATCAGCAGAGCAAAATAAATACAGTAACATATGGTATGTAGAAGACTTTAAAAATTTCAATGAGAGATTTGTGAACATATTTTGAAATGTTACATGAAAGAGTAAATGATGTTTAAATTAGCCAGATGCATCAGATGTACAGTGGGTTAATCTCTGTAAACCTGAAACTATATCCTGCTTTGGAAAGATGCATAGAAATCTGAGAGATAGTTGGAATAAGCAAAAATGTTTAGCAGAATAATAGGTGTTTATATTAATCAAAATACCTTAAGATATTTACAAAGGAAAGAAATGGTAAATTATTTTTCCAAGAATAAGTAGCTGTGAGTGACATAAAAAGTTGATCCCACTAGAGCCCGATGAAGTTCAATTGGTAGAACAATGGCATTTTAATTAAAATGTGTTCTTGCTGCAGCATTTGAGAGCAGCAATTAACTGATGGTTTCTGCTGCCAAAGAGCTGGTAGACAATGGCTGGTAAACTCTTGAAGATTAATCTTTTTGAAATTGCCAAGTTCCACTTCAGTTCTCAAGCACCAGGAAATTTGGATAATGGAAACTGTGGATTAGGCTAACATTTCTGAAAATATTGTAGTTAATTTCTGCTTTATATTTGAAGGATATTAAATAGTAAACTATACTTTGGTGTTTTAAAAGTAAGGTTGCAGAAAGCAAGTGGGTATATAGAAATAGTAAATTTCTGTAAAATGTAAAAACTAATTTGCATCCATCCTCCAAGAAGGCTTCCTCAGCTCGTACTGTTCATCTGAACTACAAGCAGCCAGGGTCTTAAGGTTTCCAACTTGTATTTCAGTGTCTCTTTTGAGGAGCTGCTTTGAACAGGTTTGATCTAGATGATTCCAGACACCCCTTCCAATCTAAGTTATTCTACGTGCAGAGTTAGTTACTTTGCATTTTGAGCACAGAAGGATTCCCTGAAGATTAGCATTGACTGTAATCAGTGAAAATGTGATTAGTGTTGGATATAGAACAGAAACAGCACTGAGCAGAGGCAACTTTTGACCACTGCAGCTTGACAATAAGGAATTCTATGAACTCTGGAACAAGGATGACTTTTCTAGCAGTTTGACCTATAAATACAATTTCTCATGAAAGCTTTTTCTTGTCTGTTGCACTAACTGAAAGGTTTTTTAATCTTATTTCTATATACCATATTAAAAAATACAACAATATATTTTATTTTTAAATTATTGAAAAGGTTATATTTTATTATATGTGGGGTTTTATTCCATGATCAAATAATATGAGGCCTTCTATATTCTGTTGCCTTCATTGTTGTTGCCTTCAAGCACTTTATTCTTCATGCTTTTAGCATTCTGTCAAAATGAATTAACAAGCTCTGAAGTTATTCTAGAGACAATGGAGAGTAGTATTTATTTCTTCTTGCCAGTTATGCTTTGCTTATCCTTTCTTAGAAAGGCCACTCTAAAATAGTTCTGAGAATGCCCTGTCATTTCCTGCTCTTCTGCAGGTCCCTGGGTGTGACGTTGTGGGAGCTCTTTGAGAATGGTGCTCGGCCTTACTCAGACTTCTCTGACAGGGAAGTCCTAACCCATGTCATCAAGGAGAAGCAGGTTAAACCCTTCAAGCCACGTCTGGAGCAGCCATACTCTGATAGATGGTAAACTTTGAATGTTTCTCTTTATTCATAAAGCTGCTGAAGAAGTTTCTCAAATGACTCAGTTCTCTTAAATACATTGAAATTGCTACATGGCAACTCAGCAAAGGGAGTTAAAGGACTTGCTAGAGATGGAAGTTCCTGCCAGTGATACTGGTACTCTGAGGCTTGTTAGGTATCTGAATTCTTTAAATTCCTTTTCACTGTGAAACCTATTGAAGCATGTTTTTATTTGTATAGGTATGAAGTTCTGCAGTTCTGTTGGCTGCCTCCAGAAAAGAGACCGACAGCAGAAGAAGTGCACAGACTTTTAACTTACCTCCACATGCAAAGCCAAAGGGACTCAGAGATTGACTTTGAGCAGCAGTGGAATGCTCTGAAACCAAACACCTCAAATAGAGAAGCAAGTAATTCTGCATTCCCAATCTTGGATCACTTCACAGGAGACAGACTTGGCCATGAGCTGGAGGAAGTTCTGACTGTAACTGAAACAAGCCATGGTTTGAGCTTTGAATACATCTGGGAGGCAGCTAAACACGATCACTTTGATGAATGTGGACATGTGAATCCTGATGAAGCCATGACCTACACAAGTATTTTCTATCCAGTGGAGGTTTTTGAGAGGTCACTTTCAGAGCAAGGACCAGGAGCACAGGATGGAAGTGGTCAAGAGGCATCACTTGCTGTCCCTGGCGTGTTACCTGTGTTTGATGCACACAAACTTTCTGTTGGAAATGACTACTATATCCAGTTGGAGGAAAAAGGAAGTGGCTGCAACATGAATTTTGATAATCAATCAGTTGTATTAACAACAGAAGTTGATCATCAAGAAGCTGTACAAGAAAAAAGTTCTCATTTCACGGTTCTCAGGGATCTTGATGTTGAAGAATCTAGTACCGATGGGGACTTCTTCCACTACAATACAGATCCTAAAGAGGAATTTTTGCCTGCTACTAGTAGTCCAGAAAGTCCTTTCCAGAGTATATTTAATGACATTGATAGATCAGAAGAATTGACAAAAAGAAAAATACTTGGGTTTGCTGATGATTCTCCTAAAGACGTTAAACCAGCTGTTTTGAGCTCAAACACGGTTGCTAGAAAGGCACTAGGCTGTTCTGAGAAGGAGCATTCTAGTCATGCTTCTGAAAATGAAACTGTTTCCTTATGTGAAAATATCTCTAACCAGTCAGACCTGGTAACTTTGGAAGAACTTTCTGATAACTTCTTATTTCTTCAAGAGAAAAACTTATTAACAGGGTTATTGCCTAACAAAACCAGCAGTGATTTTGGGCAAAACTCAGATGATGTTCTAAAAAGTATATTAGAAACCTCAAAAAGAAACTCTGTAGAGCCTGAGCCTGTACTGGCTGAAAATGCACAGGTCTTTTCTTTAATACATGAAAGTCTTAGAACAATGAAAGATGAAAATTTTAACCCAGTGACAATAAATAAAGATCCCAGTTCCCAGTCTCAGACTTCTGTAGAGATGCAGGCATCCTCTACTCCTCCCATAGTATATAATTCATGTGATAACTGTGCAAATCTTCCTGTTTTGAAGGCTGAGGAGAAATTTCTAAATGTAGAAGTGAATGAAGTCATGTCCTGTAACACTGAAGTTCCTTGTCAAGAAGAGCTATCTTATAATGCCAAAAATAATAATCTTGGAAACAGTCCATCTTACAGTGTTGCTGTTGAAACAAATCAGTGTGATGCACAGATGAAACAGGGAATGCTTTTCAAGTCTGATGAAATAACTTTTAATAGAGAAAAATGTAGTGATCAGGAAGACAGGAAAAGAAACTTGCAAGATAGTTCTCCCATACTAAAAAAAGAATGTTTATTGGAGGAAATACAAGAAACAGCAAATCATTTTGAGAACTGTAAGAATGTTCCAGAAGAGGTGACCTCAATTTCTGTTGCTGCTTCAGATTGTACAAGTCAGGATAGTCTTTTGGAAGACAGCCCATCTCCTTTACAGGCTGTAGAACAAGCCTTAGAGACACCTGATTCTTTGGATTCTTTAGATGTAAATGAGGTTTTAGACTCTTTACAGGCTCAAAGTCCTCAGAAACTTTTACCACCAGATAAACCTGCTGACAGTGGCTATGAAACAGAAAACCTGGAATCTCCAGAATGGACTTCCCATGTCCCTGTTGAGGATGCTTCCAATGTGGATACTGCTCTGTGTGTCGTGAGTGAGAACAGTGTCAGTGCTTTGCCTTCTAATCCAGTCATCATTGTGTCAGAAGCAGCAGCTTGTCTGGATGCAGTGAACAGCAATTTTGAAATAACCCCAGTGGTTTTTCTGAGTGGAAATCAAAACTCTTACAGAGACTCAGCCTATTTTTCTGATAATGATTCTGAGCCAGATAAAAAGACAGAAGAGTCTGTAAATCTGTCCAGAGAGGCTGTGTGTGCTGTTTCCTCCAACAGAGGAGAGAAACACACTGAAGAGGTCTGTGGTTTTGAAGAGAGACAGCAAACGTGTGATGTGAGGAATTACCAGGGTGATGATAATCAAAACTCAAAACTGGAACCAAACCACAATTTAGAGATCCAAGAGATGGATGAAAGGTTGCAGGGGTGTCCTGATGAGTGGGCTGAGGCAACTCTGACTTCCCTGGAAATAGTGATGGAAGGTAACCTGAGGGATGAAATAAAACTGTCTGAGACTTCCCATAAAAGTGTCTCTTGTGTTGGCACTAATACTTCAGAACTCCTTTCACACAGAGACTTAAAGCCTGTGCACAACATGGCTTTAGATCTGAGTAACAGTGAGAAATCCTTCTATCACATGGAAGGACAAAAACTGAAAGAACCAGATATTGAAGGAAAATACCTCGGCAAACTCAGTGTGTCTGGAATGCTTGATTTAGAAGATGGCGATGATGCAGATGAGGAAGATGAAAACAGTGATTCTGAGGATGACATGAGGACTTTTCATATGCATAGTCTGAGTTCTGACAGTGAAGATGAAACTGTTCATCAAGTACCTGAGATAGTTACTGACAAAGATGATGGAAAACACTTGAGAAGCTTGTTGAAACTTCCAAAACCTCTTAACGAAAGGCAGCCTGAACTTTGGAAAGATGAGAAAAAGGCTGTAACGTTCTTTGATGATGTGACAGTCTATTTGTTTGATCAGGTACTCTTCTTTTTAATTACTAAGTAAAGTTTTTGTTGGCTTGCCGTTATTTTTTTCTTTAAACAAGGAGTAATTGCTTAATATTTGGGAAAACCTTGTTACAAAAGTACCTTTCTTGTTTTGGCAGGGTTACAGCTTGTTCATGATGTGGGTTATTTTTTCTTCGTATATTAAGGTTATATAAGAATACATATATGTAAAAGAATAATATTTATGTATAAAAAGGAACGTTGTGACTTGGGTAGATGCAGTTTTGTGCTGCTGGTAGAATAGCAGCACTAATCTGAAGTGAAGGAGGGTTTTGCTTTCGTTGCCAAATCCTGAATCTCCATTGCTGTTGGACCCTTGATTGTATGTAAGCCAATAATTAAACAAAAAACCCCCCAAAACTGAAACTGAACTCTGAATCTTATGTTAGTTAGCACTAAGGTTAATTTATCTAAGATCATAATTAAAGATGAGAGCAGTATTTAGATGGTAATGATAATTTTTATTAATCTTGTGGGATTCATGTTCAGTGACACAGAGATCTGCTTATAAAATGCAAGGTTACTTTTGTTTCCCTATCATCTTTATCAATTTTTAACCTCTGTAACTGGATACAGAGGGGATTGTATTTTAGCATTATGGCAACTAAACTAGTCCAGTGAGTTTAAAAGAACAGTAACATTGTCAAGCTTTGGAAATGTTGCTTATGATGACGCACATAAATATTAGAGTTAACTGTGTTTTGGAATAGAAAACATAGGTGATTTATTTGTGTTTAGCCAGCCTGTAGAATAGTAATCCTTTTGTCAGAGGGGAAGTAAAGAATCAGCTGTGTTTAAACTGCTCTTACTTGTTGAACTCCTTACTTCTTACTACAATAACTGATAAAATGTTAGTTGATTCCAATACCGGCTGTACAAAGTCTGTCTTTTTATTCTGAACATGATTAGGAGATTTAAAAAAAATAAATGTTGGGATAAGGCTTTATTAAAGAGGGAAAAATACCCCTACCCATTTTATGCTGATATGGGAACTGTTTTTAATTGGAAGGTATGTTAGCTTTGTTCCTAGAAATATGAAACCATTTTATATAGTAAATAATATTTAAATAGTCATTTCCTGCATGCATTTTAGCATAGATTTGATGCAGCTTTCTTTAGAAGTACGTGCATGTGCTAATCTGTAACCGAGTCTTGCTGTGTTGTTGTAACAGTTTACAGACCTTTTAATTCCACATTTGACTTGATGGCAGGATGGGGGAGTGCATTTGTGGGTGCTGGCATCAGAAGTCAAGGAGACATTGTGTGTGAAAAAGAGTTAAATAAATGACTTTGTTTGCCTTAGGAGACACCAACGAAGGAGCTGGGAAGTCATGGGATAGACGTGAATGGGGAAGGTGCTGGCAGCTCTCCTGTTCCATCTTCCAGTCCTGGTTACTTAAACAGATTTGCAAATTCAGAAAGCTCAACAGATGAAGAAGGTACATGAATATATTTATACACGGCAGGGGCTGAGGCTGTTTTATGCAGAGCCTTTTATGAGAAGTCATTAAACTATATGTGATCTGTAAATTCACTGGACCATGTTGACTTCAATTTTGCATCCTAGACAATGCAGCTGGGCTTAGGCTACCTTGTTCCTGAGGAGCAAAGCAGGCATGTGATACTGGTTGTTTATATATTGATGTGTCCAGGGTTGAGAGGCAGACAAACTGAGTGACAAATCTTTGGGACTCCCTGGGCTAGAGCCCTGCTCAGGGCTACAGGTTTTGTTTGGGGTTAATGCAATCCTCCAGTCTATTTGTACAACTCTGGGTGACCTTACATGACATTACTGTAATGCTGCTTTTTTCTTTTTTCTTTTTTTTTTCCTCTGCAAGGTGGGGGTTTTGAGTGGGATGATGACTTCTCTTCTCCGGAGCCATCCTTTATATCCAAGGCAGCTAATAGTCTCATTGCTTCTAAAGCACCCCTTCAGCCATCAAAGTACTTCTCTCCACCTCCACCTTCCCGGACTCTTGATCAGAACTGGTCACATTCATCCCCTTATTCCAGATTCTCCATCTCTCCTGCAAACATGGCAAGCTTTTCTCTTACACATCTTACAGATTCAGATATAGAGCAAGGAGGTAAGTGATTTAGTTATAAAAATTTAAAGATACAAATTAAAACTGTTTTGTAAAGATAAAAATAACAGATAAAACAAGTCACGTTCTATTTAAATACCAAATGTAGAAGTACATTTTTAACACTATAAAAGTTTGTCTGGTCTTGTGTTTCACTTAAGACATTGTTTTCCATGGAGATGGAGATTATTTGTGTCCAAGTTGGTACAAAGTAGTGATTGAACAGCCTATGGAACATTTACAGGACAAGCTCTCAGTTTTTGTGTTAAAAAACCTAGTGCTGTATTTGTATAAATGAAACCTCTGCATTCCTGAAGCACTGCTGTTGCATCTGCCACACTATGGCAGTTATTAATTCTGGTTATCACACTGTCTTAAGTCACAATTGTGTTTTCATTGCACAAGATGAGGATGCCAGGAACATAACGTTTCTGCTATTATTGTGTAAGCTTATTTTACAGTTTAGTTTTTCATATTGCTTTTTAGACATTGTATTCTTGATGTTCTCTTGAGAATTGCAGCATGTTTTCTAGAGCTGTGAATAGGATAGTTTTTGTAAGGAGAGCCAAACCATTCAGAGCAATATTGAGTACTAGCAGTGTTTATTAACAAGCTGCCTTGTCAGAAACCAAAAACTTTTTTGACCTTTGATACAGTTTTGAGGGTTAAGAGGAGCAAAAATAAGCACACTTGAATCAGTTTGGCATATTATTAATCTTGATAACACATTGCATTATTAAAAATAAATATTACTGATTGCAGGGCCTTGCTAATGGTCAGTGTCTATAAATAGGTAATCAGTTCTATATAGAGCTGTATTGTTCTTGTATTGTGCTTATTGATTAGATAATCTTTGCTGCTTAGTAACTTAAAGATAAGAGAGAATATTTTGGAGATACTGTGTTGCCTTATGTGTCCTAAGAAGTGACATTGAACTGTGTGATTGAAGCAGATGTGTATGAATAAATGTACCAAATGTTTGCAGTAGATGAAAGCATAGGGAAAAATTAACCAAAACTTGGAATGGCAAAATAGCAGAATGCCAAGTTCTAGCAAGAGTCTTACAAAGAAGTGAGGGTTGTGCAGAAGAATCTCACTATATCTTATGACCTTTCCTCTACTGACAGGAAGCAGTGAAGATGGAGAAAAAGATTAAATCAATTTAAACGTACTCGGACTCCATACATAAAACACATAGACTTTGTGTTTGAAACTTCTTTATCTAAACTCTGGATCCTCCTGGAGTAACACAGGTAATCAAGAAGTACTGAGTAATGGAAGTAAACACTGAAAGCAATGTTAAATCAGGACATTAATTTGAATGTGTATTTAACTTTGTAATGTATTTTTAAATCAGTGCAATTTTGCTTTTCATTGAAAGACGATTCTGCCGCTGTTTTCAAGTACTTGAAGTATTTTTCAGATAACTTAAACAAGTAAAGCAATTACACTACAGGCTGGTTTATGTATGAGATTGTATAATATTCTTTTTATATTTTTCCATGTAGTTCATTATCTATTTGAACATACACCTGTTGTAGAATTGTGTATAACTGTCCTGTGCAACAGGTGGCTGTGTTGATGGAACTGTATGAATGATAGTTGATCAGTAGTGAGCCATATTTATTCAAAAAGATATCACTACATATTACTTTGCTTATTACAATTGCACTATGGATTATTCTTCCTTTATTTCCTGATGATGTACAGAATCAAAATCTTAAATCTTTCAAGGAAAATAAGACAAGTTGAATTGGCCCAGTTACCCAGTTTAATTTGTCCTTTTTGTAGCCTTTGCTATGCACGGTACTTGTAAAGCATACATAAATTCTGAGTATTATGTTAGACTTGCTGAAATCTTATATTCAGTACCATTTCTAAAATTATAATGGTTATAGAATGGTTGTTAGTGTTTATGTTTTATAGGAAACTGGAAAAGAATATATGATATACTCTGGAATTTTTAGATGGAAGAGATACTGTCTCAGTTCCTATGTATGATCCTACTGACTGCTTAAACTGTAATAGCATCTGACTATATCACAATTAAGGGCCTTCCACTTTTTACTTCAATTTCTGCCTTGGAGAAAGAAGAAGAAAAATTGGCTGTACAAAACTCTGGAATTTGTAAATCTTATAAAAAGACTAATTTCAATAGACTGGATTTGGGTACACTTGGCCCTTCAGTTGCACATTCTGTGAATTTTGAAGCTCACTCTGCTGCTGACTGCAGATCAGGGCTCCATTCAGAGGCCTGTGGTAAATCTACCTCTCAGTGATGTTATGACAATTAAGATTTTGATTAATGGTTAATGCCCAGTTTTGCACCTGTTACAGGGCCAGATCCATTTTAAGATGTCTGCATGGTCCATCTTGAAATGCATTTTGGACAAAGGCTGCAGTACAATAGGTTTGCTCTGAAGCCTGTGGGGAAGGGAGGACAGTATAGTATGAGGGCTTAACCTTCCTGCTCTACCATGCATTTAGCTGATTTAATCCTCCAAACTGCTCAGAAAAAGATATCCTTAATTATTACTCCAAAGTGAGTTCAGTTGAGAAACAAATCCCTGACTTCTTGGAATGCCTTATGCAGTTCAGATCTGTAGGAAACACTGATAGGAACAGTTTACCTGGCTTTGTATTTGTTTACCTATACTAAAATTCAAATGCACTGAAATATGAAGTACTTTGTGTTTAGTGGCTGTTTTGGCAGGGCTTGAGATAATGGTGGTCCAAGTGCTCTGTGTCCAGATCCAGTCACCAGAGAATTTTCATCATGTGGAGATGGGAGGATTAGATATTTTCAGATGTGTGATTTCTTTTTTTTTTTTTTGTATACCTCTGTGTTAATCTTGATTTTTAAGTATGTTTTTAAAATGACAGGAATATGTTGACTGCTTTTTTTCCAATATTATTTAGCCCTTAAACCAGAATGGCTTCCATACTGATTAAAAGGGAATGATTTAGTTGTCACGCTGTTTGAAGTTGCCAATGAATTGAGATATCTTTTTGATGAGGCACTCAGGTTCAGAGTTAGTCAGAACTGTTCTTCAGTATGAAGTGAGGAACTGAATTTTCTTACAGACCTTTTCCAAAACATTATTTAGAAGGCAAAGTCAAGTAGTTCTTAATACAGGCTTACAGTATATACTGTAGAGGGTTTAAGGAAGCTGTGCGCTCTGAAAATACTTTTAAATGTTGGTAATAGACCTTGTGCACAAACTATTGCTTAGAAATTCCATAATTCCAACATTAAACTCCTTGATACAGCTAGATTTAGGGTATCTCAACTGTCTTTAATTCTCACCATAGTAAGAGTGAAACTCCATAATGGTCTGCAAAGAACATGTAGGCTTGTCTGCCTCACGTGGTGAAAAACCTGTCAGACCCTGGAGTTCAGCCTTAATTTTGAATCCTTTGATTTTAAAAATAGTCCTGGGTTGAATAAAAGCTTATGCTCTGTAATGTTGTAATTTGGTTGTGCATTTTGTTTCTTGTAATTGTGGAAAATCAGATGTTTGGATCTTGCACATCACAAATTTCCTTTGTTTGATAGAAATCTAAGATTTTTATTCTTTACCTGGGTTTAAAGAAAATCTTACACAGGAGGTGAAAGTTTACTCCTTTGTCCAAATGGACTCAATGCTAATGAATTGCCAAAGGAGCATTTTTTTCCAAAACTAGATGTGTATGATATTAAGCAAGGTAATGTCCTTTTTAGCTGTACAATGAAGAGAATACATGAAGAGCGTTAACTCGGATCACTTAAACATGAATTTTAATTTCAGTGATCCAGTAGGCTGGATTGCAATAATATAAACTATTTTTTGGAGTAAAAAAATGATACTTCAAGATCTGATCAACTACTAGCAATACTTAAAAATTTGCCTGGCAGTCAAGTGGCACAATGAAAGTGAATCAATAATTCCAACATGTTACATTATAATGAGGGGATTTGTTCCAAATCATTCATTACACTCTATGTAATTTCTTGCACTAGCTACTTAAGCCTGGTCTCCATTTTAGAAGTACATGTATCTATTTTCAATGGTTTATTATGAGGACTGATTACAGCTTAATTCCTTCTCTAGTAGAATACCTGGATTGTTTGAATAATGAAGGCATTGTCTCAATTTGGCTACTAAAGGTATTTAAAAGATCTGGTTTTTCCCACCTAAAGAAGTTTATTTGAACATTAGGATCTGCAGTGAGAAGCCAAGAGAGCAACAAGTGTCCAGTTTCAGTGGGAGCACCTGTACTCTCCCAAATCCCCCAGCTGCAGATACACTGTGTATAACTGCATTTATGGAAATTGCTATTTTCATGGAAATGAGCAGATTTAACTGTTTTTTCACATCCTTGTTGATGCACTAATGAAAGCCATTTAAGCCTCATTCTTTTTATCAGTATTTTTAGCAGATTTTTATGTAATACTCAATCTTTCATGAGGAGGCTGGTTGGTAGAAAGACTTTTTTTTTTATGACTAAGCACTATCCTAAAATGTCAGCTTTGTTAGGTGTCAGTGATTTGGCTATTTGTGTTGAGTTGGTGAAAGGTGGAATCCAAGTACATTAGCCTTATAAGAAATAGCCTTAAATAAGAATGGAGTTACTTCAAAAAATTACTTCAGCTTTAAGTCATACATGTTAAGAGTTTTGGTACAAAATGGGAAGAAACCTAGAGGAGAGTCAAACATCATATAAACTTATTGAAAATAAGTATTTGTAATACCAGCAGCCTGTTTTTCAGAAACTTGAATATGACTTACAGTTAGTTTTGTTTATGAAATTGTTTGAACTTGCACAGATGTAGGTGTAACTTAAATGATAAATGGTACTGATGTGTGTGTATATATAATGTTCAATTCTATTTGTAAATGAGAAACTATGTAACAAAATCATAGGTATGAGGTTTTCCTATTGTAATTTAATACAGGTATGAGGTTTATGGCAATATATCATAGTTAATGAAATTTCAGGTCAAAATGTCTTTAAATTGTGTACATTTTTAAATTGTAATTTCTACTGTATATTGATTATCATGCATAGTGTGATTCAAGAAACTGCTTGTAATTTAAAAATATTTAATATTAAAAATAAAATACAGTTATATATTTATAATCTCTTTGTCTGTTTGTTCATTTTTAAACAGATGGCAGCAGTGTAGTACTACTGTAAGATATATTTATTAGTCTCCTGAGGTTGTGAAAGTTCCAAAAGCTCAAAGCCACAGTCCCAGCAGATGAGTCCGTGCTAAATAGTGTAGTCGCCTTTAAATTCTTCCAGTGTCATCAGCCTTGTGCAAATTTCAGGTAAAGTGTGTACACAGTCAGTAGAGAAGCAATAATTAAAACAGCAACAGTGTAATTCTGAATACTGAATTTTGCTTTTAATCATAGAATTAAAGATCTGTAGGAAGAATGGGGATTTTTAAATTTATAAATTCAGAGAACAGGTTAATGATGTTTTCTCAGTGTTCATTGAATTTCTTCCTAGAAGACTAGCTTGGATTTTTTCAATCTAAGTGTGTGTGCTGAAGGGAGCAAAAATCACCAGGTAAATAACTGTAGTACTGGTGTGTACTGTGAGCTGCTGAGGCTGCTGCAGGCTGGGCATTGGGTGAGGCAGGAGGAGAGTGCTGGATTTCCCTGCTCTCCGGGAGGGGTGGATGGCCCAGGGCAGCCCTGGCAGTGTTGATGGAGGCTCTTGTGGAAGCCCCCACCTCACATGGCAGCCGTTGAGTGCTGGCACCTGTTGTGACCTGGGAATGAGAAACTGATATCAAGATGACTGAACTTCATTAGGTAAAATATAACTACTGGGCTGAAATTTGACCAAGGCAGTGGTCATTAATGAGAACAGATGCAAAAGATCCCATGGCACTAAATTGGTCACCTTATATAGAAGGTATTATCAAAGAATTTGAGAACTTGCAAACTTTGAGCAGCAGGTTCTCAAAGAGATGGCAGTGCTGTGTCTGTGGGACTGTGTCACACAGGTGCTGTGACAACTTGGAGAACAGAGCTGAGACACTTTGTCCTGCTCCAGCTGCTGCAGGAGGCGCTGGGCCCGCGCCTGCTGCGGTGCAGAGCTGTGCCTGCCTCAGTGTCAGTGACAGCCGCGCTGCTGCGGTGCCGCCGGTTCTGCCTCCCCGTGCCCTGTCCCCCGTGTCACCGCGAGCCCTGTGCCCACCCCGAACACGGCCGGGAGCTTGGAGCGGGGCGCTGTGGCCGTGCCCGGCCCCTCGATGGGTGTGCAGGTGCCTGCCCGTGGGTTCCTGCCCGCGGAGGGACCGGAGCTCCCGCCCGCCGGGCCCGCCCCCGCCGCTAAAGCGACGTGTCCGGGGCAGCGCCGGCTCCTGCGGCTGCCTCTGCCTGCGGGGCTCGGGCAGCGCCTGCCCGGGGCTGCTCGGGCCGGGGCAGGGCCTGGGCCCCTCGCAGGCTGCAGCTGACACCCCCTGGCTCGCTCAGAGGACACGCAGTGTTCTCTCCCTTTTGCATCCACAGCCCTTGTTGCTGTTCCTGGCTTCCCCTGGGTCTCTGCCGCGTTGCCCCTTTGGCCCCAGGCACCTTCTCAGCAGCGGGTGGAGTGGTAAGTCACAGAAGATGGGTGCCAGCCCTGGTAGATGGCTGCAGAGGGTGTTAAATGCGTTGGTATTTGGCTGCTCTCTCTCTTAGGTTTCTCTTGACCACTCCAGTCTGTTGCTTCTGATCCCCCCATAATCTGCTCCTTGCACACTCTCATACCACCTTCCTGGGACTCCCAGCAGCTGAGATTGGGTTCTCTAAGGTTGCTTCTCCTGGTTACAGCAATGGCTGTAGTCTGAGAGCAAACCTGCCAGCTAGGCACCTTGTTATCCCATGATACCCCATTTGCTTTTGCTCAGCCTCCTGTTTTTAAAGACTACTTTGCTCTCACAGTCTGCTGAAGCTTGCTCTCTCGGATCTTCTTCCAACTTTTCTCTCCTAGCTGCCTCCATGAACCCCTTCTTCACCAAGTCCTGGGGGCTGTTTTCTTCCAAACAGCAGCATTCCCCAGCAGCACTTCTTGTGCTTGGGCAGGGAAGCTCCCTCTCCTCTGTGCTGTCCTGTAGCTGTGCCTTTTCTGCCTAGTGAGTTACACATAGGGTCCAGAACAAATCCAGTGCTTGTCTTTGGAACTGTTTCTCTCTGAAGGTACCTGTGTGTCCAGCATTTTTTAGGCTCCCACAACACAAGCTGCTTAGTGCTGTCTTTCATCTGTCGTCACCTAGATGCTACTCTAACCCAGCTACTTTGTGAATTCCTGTCCTGTTTGGTGACATAGCCTCTTTGGTAGTAAAGAACATGGGGATGGCCAGGATGTCCTCACAGGCAGAGAACTGAGTCATTGTGCAAGCTCAGCAGCTAAACATGGCTTTAAAGAAATGAGAAACGAGACAGGAGTTGATGTTTACCACAGCACAGCCATGACCTGCCACCACCTGCTCCAGCTAAGGTTGATGTCTTTTACTGGGACAGTCTCACATCTGGGGATAGGTTTTTTCTTCTTCTTTTTCCTTCATTTTTTATTGGCTCACCAACTCTCAAACTGCTTCTACACAATAATATTGGCATAAAATATATTTTGTTTAGACCAAAGCTACATGAACTGGAAGACTGGAACGAACATATTTGAGGAATGTCTCTTAGTAACACTAATGGTTGGTGTTAGGGGCAGGGTTGCTGTGGTGCTGTTGTCTTCAGATAGGTATGGGCACAGAATATGAGCTGAGGGGGGTAAAATATCAGTGCTGTTATCTAACGCAGAGGAAGGAACATTGCTGTGTCTTTTTGGGTAACTTCGAAAATAGCCTGCTCTGCTCCTGGTGAATTAACTGCAATTAAGACCTGCCATTATTGGATTGTTGTTGGAAAAGGGAAGTGCTTTCTGTGTGTGTGTGTGTGTGGTGGGGACTAGCCCAGAACACAGAAATGCTGCAGCTGAAAGCACGTGACTGGCTCAGAGCTTCTCCCTGAGAGTGTGCCATGTTTCCCTCTAGTGGACTCCTCTCACAGTGGAAACCTGTGCCTACAAAAACCAGTTACCAGGAGTTCACAGAGAAATTACTTTGAATAAGAGCCTGAGGGTCTAATACTCCCTTAAGCCAGCATATGTACATTGAAGTGGTGCATGGTTTTATTATAACATGGGGTAGTGAGGAGCTAAGAGACAACAGCAGCATAACAGATCTAACACATCTGTTTGATAACAGATATGTTATCAAACCTGACTGCTGTATTCTGCATATTTTTTGAGTTGTGGTCCACTTTTCTACAGAAAGACTGAATCGACTTGGAGACCATTTTCTCATATGTACAATGATAAAGGAAAAATCTCTCTGCTTTGAGGCCTGTTTCTAAGAAAGTAGAGGCATCTCTTTTTCATCAGTAGGTGATTCATTGCATCTTTGTTTCACTGGTTCCATTCACTTGTCCTCTGCTCCCTCTGCAAGCTCTCCTCCCAGCTGAATATTGGTGTTATGTTTTTACAGCACATTGATAATTAATACCAGTCCATCCAACAAAACATGAAGACTAGAACCAAAGGAAAGAAACAAAGGCAAACTGTTGACAAAGAAGCATTTTCTGAAGAGCCAGCAATGAGAAAAAAGGAACTAGTGAAATGTTTGCGACGCAAAGAAAGGAGGAATGGGGGGAACAAGGAGAGCAGCAAGATCCCCTCGGGCAGAGCCAAGTGTCCTTGGAGCAGTAAGGACAGGCTCTTAAGGAGGCTGGAAAGCAACGAGCGCGAGAGGCAGAGAATGCACAAGCTCAACAACGCCTTCCAGGCCTTGCGCGAGGTGATCCCTCACGTCAGAGCCGAGAACAAACTTTCCAAAATAGAGACTCTCACGCTGGCCAAAAATTACATTAAATCCTTGACCTCCATTATACTCAATATGTCCAATGGACACATTCCAGCAGTAGAAGGGATGGGGGGAGCCTGGGGATCCAAATTGTACCAGCATTGTCAACAGCAGCATGGGGAGGATGACCATGAGCACCATCTACAGAAATATTCCACATAGATTCATCACTTCAGCCAAAAACCAACTGCCAACTACTACTGTCATTGTTTTTCCTTCTTACATAATACATGCCATTACCTAGAAATTTAAAGAGATTATTTTTGCCTCTAGTCTCTCTCCTTTTTTTTGCCTTAAAAAGACAAACAGGTAACACTCTATAGTTTATATGGCACATTGAAAAACTACCTTAAACCCTCAGAATTTTTCAGAGCACAGTCAATGTGTTTGTGTGGTGTGCCGGGGTCTGGAAACCTATCCTGTAACACTAGAGTTGACTTGAAAACAGTGATTTAGTAACTTGTGAAAATTATCCTACTTTGTGTTGAGCCTTTAAAGTCCGTGTCACGTGAGTCCTTGGAGTTTGTTGAGAATCTTGGCTGTAGCTCTGTTCACCAGCCTTTCAATGACTCATCTACCATGCTAAAGAGAAGATTAAAATTGATGACAGCATTTGATTGACTTGGTGACTGAAGTGGCACATAAGGGAAATTGGTCACCAAATCTGAATATTTATCTTGATATTTAACTTCTTTGGACCTGCCCTGGTAATTTTGAACCTTGCAAGGCATAAAACATCTGTTGATGCAAACACTTGCAAAGCTTTCTTAGATTGTAAGCTCTCTAGAGTAAGGACAATTCTGATCAGTCTTTCCAGAGCATCTGGCCTCACAGAGATTTTCTTTAGTGGGTGTCTGGGTGCTATTGTAATACAAATAATAAATAAGGGACAAATTACTTATTTTTGCCAAGACAATGATAAAAATGCTTTAGTATAGTCTTCAGTTAGACAATGCTCTGGCTGGTTTAAATTATTTGCTAATGAAGCCTGTGATGTGATCAGGTACTTTCTGGGTTAGTGTTAGATTCTGATACTATAAAACAATAAATGAAGCAGAAACTCTTCAAAAGGAAAATGAGCTCTTTTTTCCCCTCCCCCATCCCTTTCTGTGGTAAAAAGGTTTATGTCAGTGAAGAACTCTCATTTCCTCTTGTATTCTCATACCTGGGGCACCTCCACCTGAGGAGTGGCCTCAGTTGGAAGTGTGGTGCCCATGGAGCCCCCGTGTCACAGCTCCCCCTCCCCACATGTCCCATGGAACAGGAGGCTGCTGCTCTGTGCTGTGATGGCACAGGAAACATTTGGCCCTCATGCATCACTAGGATTGATAATGGTTTGTGTCGTGGTCCTTTTCCTGCAGAGGAGGGCAGTCCAAGGAGGAAGGATTTGTGATTATGATCCATCACAAAAGGACTGTGCTGCACTGTGCAGTTTGGAATGTGTTTGTAGTTTGCTGCAGCACAGCTGAGGGGATGACAATGTAATTCAGAGTGAAAGGTGAGGTTTCCCACTCAGGCTGGTAAGGGATGTGAATTATCTTTCTCCACTACAGCAAGCTATAGCTATGATGTAGAAAAACACAATAGTTTATACATGTGGTTGCGTTACTGGAGAAAACATTTGGATCCTGCTTCAACTGGAATTTTGTTAGTTTTTGAACTGTTATCACATTAAAATAAATGTGATTGAGCCCTTCTCGTTCTCAAGTGTTAATGAAAGAATTGCAGAGTCTCTTAGAGATTTAATTTGTCATTACAGTGCTGGATCTTACTCCATTCACCAGCTGCACCTGTGGGTGAATTAATCCTCACTGTATTTATACACTGATTACAATGGATCAGTCAGTAACACCAAGGCTTTTTCTTCCAGTAATTCCACTCATCACCTCCTCAGGTAAGAGATGTTGATGTTATTTGGTTATTTCTCACCCTCTAGGTCAGTGCAAACTGGCTCTGTGTAAAGTCACACAGTAAGTGATGACCAAGCACTTGTAGATTATGGTAATTTTTTGTAGGATTCTTTAAAGGTCATTATCTGAGAGTTTCTAGCTAGTAAACATCTCTGGAATGCTTTTGTGGGATAGCTGTGTTTGAACTGCTGTTTGGTTGCATTGGCGGAAAGGGGGAACCAGCAAGTTCAAAATCCAGTATTTTAATAATGCTGTTGATGAAGAATTGCACTTCAAGAATCAAGTATGCTGGTATTACTCCTGAACATACAGAGCTTAATGCTTGGGCAGTGTATTTTTGACTTTCTGCAACCAGAGGCATTTCAAATATTAAGCCCAAAATGGCACATCATGTCTAGCTATAAATACAGCAGCCAAGGAGGCAGGTGAAAGTTACCCCTTCTCTGAACTCTGTCATCCCCGAGGGACAGTCAATCTCTGGCCACAGGCATTTTTATGGAATTACAGCTGCTAGTTCCACAGTGGTACTTTGCTATTAAGTGCTGTATTCTTGGACATGTCAATAGAGATTTTGTAAGAAGCATTTTTTTCTGATAAATTACTTTTATTTTTCAAAATTGCTTCAGTTTAAAGCCACTTTTCCGTATTTTAACTAGCCACAACAATGACATAATATTTTTTATTAAATAATTTTCTAAATAATATTTTAGAAGGCAAATACTTAGTACTCAAACATAAACAACTTACAACTTTTTCACATAAACCCAGCTTTTTACAGTAAAGTAAGTGAAACTTGGCAATGTAGGGAAAAATGCAAAAGTACATTATAAAGCTTACTCTATGCAATCAGGTTGATTGTTGGAGATGTAAACACTGACTATTAAAAGGAAAAATCTTGGAACAATGCAGAGAAAAATACAATCCTAATAATTCTCTAAAAATACTTGTAATAAAGTTGTTTATTTGGACAAGATACTGTGCAAGTTATGCAAAATCTATTATGGTAATTAATGCAACACATTATTCATGGTTCTCCCACAATGCATGTACAGACCAGAAATTTCTAATCACATACTGGAAAGATCAACAGGTTCTTTTTTTAACAGTAAAGTATCTTCAGTCTTCATTCACATTTAGACTTGGAAACAGTGCTTTCCTTGGCATTAAATACCAAATATATTTCTTAAATACGTGCAAACATAAGTTTTACTTCTACAAATACAGTACTGAGACCACATCAAACAGTTCATCATATAAAAATAGCTTCATATACAGTCACACACAGAGAGGACAAATTAATATAAACTGTCCAATTACGATAAATAAGTCAGGAAAAAAAGCTTTTTTGAGAATAGAAAGTAGTTTCATGTTGGAAAAAGGGATTAATAAATCACTTGCTCAAAATTAAGAGCTTCATTCTGAACTGCCATCAGTGTACACTGGCAAACTCCACTGCTATCAGTAAAGTTGTTTTGCATTCCTACCACTAAAGTCAGAGTTTAAGACCTTCCCTTCATTTCTACAGTATGAAAGCATAATTTGCAATGATCTGGAACACAGCCTCCAGAGTCTGGTGTCTTGCAGCCTCCTTAAGTAGGTATCTGTGTACCTCAATTATCCCAGTTTCAGTTCAGCTGAAGATAGAACACGATTTTCCAGCACTTGCAGTGACAGTTCAGAGCAAGAAATTGCTGAACCCAACTGACCAGGACTGGGCTCTCCAGTGGCTCCCTGAAACCAGGGGTTCTGCTGCATGATTAACACATTGCTCACTGTGAGTAAAGACAGCAAAAATTGGCCCTTCCTGGTAATTGCAGCCTAAGCAGAGTTGTACAGAATTTGATTTTGCTGATGGGAGCAAGAACAGCCAAGTCCATCCTTACTCATGGAGCCCTCCTGTGAACAGAGCTGTGTGCATGTGTAAGGGCCTCTACAAACAGGACCAGCTGTGTTTGCTTACAATTCATTGAAATTGAAACATCTTCATCTGTGCTCAAAGATGAATCTCAAGGACAGTGTGCAAGATGTGTGAATATGAGAAAAATGTAGGGAGCATAGGAAAAAAGAAGTAAATGCAGTGATCATTGGTGCAGATATTCACATTTGTATTGTGTGTAGCAGCTGTGGTAAAGGGTCAGAAATACATTATGGTTAAAAACCTTGCCTGCTTTGACAAAACTATGAACTCTATCAAGTCACATTTTACACAAGATGTATTAGCAGGATTAAGTACTTAAAATACCCCATTGCAAAGTCCAGTTCAGTCAAACTTATCAGTAGCACAAAAATGTCATGCTTTTCTCTCCAAGCAGTAGACATTTATTTCTTTTTAAACTACTGCTTGTTAGCAATATGTAGATGGCAACAATTTAACAGCTAACAGAATTTCTGTCCAATTCTTGACTTTCACTGACCACCAGAGGAGTCTTAGAGTGTTCTGTTTTCCCTTTACTCTCCTCATCTTCTCCCTCCTTTGATGCTGCCGGGTTTTCCTCGGCGCTATCAGGCACAGCACCCCGAGATGCTTCTGTTGCATTTCCTCGGACTGTAATGTGCTCCCACCCACCCTGTGAAAAAGGGATACAGAAATTCAAAAGGAGAAACATCACCCTGCCAGTGCTGTACGTGATGCGATGCTTTATGTGCACTGTTAGTTTATACTGTTTGTTCATGAGGAGAGTAACCCTGCTGTGGGATGAATCAGAACAAAGGCTCCTTGTAAAATGAAACAAAACACAGCAGACCTCCCTGACAGGGAGTTATAGAGGTGGTAAATTTGAGGATTGTTTTTTATCACGGGGAATTGAGATTAGTAGGGTCAGGCATTCATAACAGAGCCACTGCAGATGTTCCACCAATTTAAAAGGTGGCAAAACCTTGAAACAGTCTTTCTCAAAACATTAAGAAACAATGAGGAATAATCATGTGCAGACAAGAAGGACTCTACTTTTTTTAAAAGGGCTCTTACTCCACTAGTTTTTCCATTGTAACTTTTAAATTACCTATTTAAAATGAATACTTATCAAATGCAAATAAACAACTTCCCAGCTATGATTGCACAGCCCATTATAGTAACTTCAAAAAGGAACCTAAACCTGAAGGAAAATGTCAGTTTCCTCTAGGTATGGTCAAGCTTTCCAAAGCTGGCCAGATGGGCAGGATGGCACTTCCCTTTCTCTGTGATCCCATAGACATTGGGATGTACAACTTAGGCAGTTCTGTGCCCCCAGCACTTACCCCAATACCATAATCCCAGGAGAGGCCTTTGGGTTCCATTGGCTGGACACCAGTCCGGTGGCAGACGGTCCCACAGCTCAGACTGTGGCTGCCCTGCACTTTGTCAGCTATCACCCACACCTTAAGGAAGCAGAGAGAGGCAGTAAAATGTGCTGCTCTTCCCAGATGTGAAATCTGTCTGACTCCTTTCAAAAATCAAAAATTAGTCTTGTTCTTCAGTAGGCTGAAAATACTCTAATTTAGGCAGGGAGACACCCAAACAAACTATAGAGCAGTGTTATAATTAGAACATTGTCAGATAAGATTTGTCAGGAAAGAGATTAAATATTTAAAAAGCCTTGTTAAAGTATGTAGCCTTATTAAAAGACATGGAAAAAAAGAGGCTTTTTACAGCAGAGGGCTTGACTCTATCACTATTTCATTGGCATGATTTTTTCCTCTTGCTATCAGATTCCAACATTTAGACCAACATTTTGTGGAATAAAATTAAACAAAACTAAGGCTGAAGAACATTTAATTACTAAAGTATGTTGTACATAATCCTTAATGAACTAATGAGTTACAAGGAAGCTTAATACACACCTGGTCCAGGGGCCCTATAGACATTTTACGGATATTATTTGAAACGTGATCCCAGGTAGATCCTTGAGGGTAGCTGGGTGTGATACCCTGCCGGTACCAAAGATTGCCTGTAAGACAAAGAGTGCTGGTTACAGCTCAGCATGGCTGTTTGTCTGAAGTGCTGTAAACAACATAAACCAGGAATTCATTCTTTCTGCATTGTGGGGAAATGCAGTTTTGGCTAATGTGTCACAGAGATGGACAAAATGAAGTTCCTACTTTGGAATTTATATTTCTGTAGTTATTGTTTATAAAAAATGGCAAATACTCTGTTTTGCAAAACTTCTTGGGGAAAAATGTTCATATAAGGAACTATACACTAGAAAAAGCCAAATGAGATGAAGGTTTCTGAATCTGGTGTTAAAGACTTGTTTCTTGTACAAAAGGTGCTTCATGATTGATCTGTTTTGGAGCAGGATTCCAGACAGAACCCAGCCATGCAATTCTCTGACATTCATCTGTGTCTTCCCCCCCAGAGCACGGTACTGGATTGCTGTTACCCAGGGCACTATCAGATATAACAACCACCACGCATTCAGAAGTGCACTGCTACTCCAAATCCTTCAATATGAAATATTACTCCCTTTGGAGCACCAGTAATCATCTGTCCAGTTCTAACTTAGCCTCTCCTTTTTAAATCAGCTTGGTATAGACTGATGTATTTTTTGTGGCACTAATAGTTTTCTTAATCCTTACCATTTTTATCCAAGACAAACACAGATGTTCGTCCTACTGAGACTTGCTTTAACTTCTGTTTTTGAGGCGAAGGGATATGGTACCAACAGTCACCTAAAGGTCACAAATCTTGAGTTAAGCATTGAAAAAACAGAATTAGGCACACAATGTCTGCAGTTGAAATACATTGCTGTGCAGGAAAGCTGTGAATGACATCACACTTCATATATTTTTAACAGATTTTTTTTTCAAATTAACACTTTAAATTACTCAAGTGGACAGCAAATTAACTGCTATAATAATTGTATTATTTGTATGCACTGCCATGGGAAAGGCCTCTAGGAAAAAGACTGGACCTTTTCAGACATGGCAGTGGAGTAGAGCAAAAGATAAAGTACAAGTTCTTACCTGCAGGTTTGCTTGGAGACACTGAACCCCGGTAGAAGGCAGAACCATCTCTAGCAATAGCCCACACCTGGTAAAATGCTCCAATGGAGATGGAAATGAAGGGCTGATCTGTTCCCACATGCAGCCAGGATGTTCCCTAACAAATCATGGGAGATGAATTGTGAAGCAGTGGTTAAAACCTCCATGACAAAATATTGTTGATTACCAAATGAGAAAAAACCAACTGAGTGAAAAATACTCTGGAGGATTAATCTTACTTAACTTTACAACTGAACAGAAATGAGGTTGCTGATCCTCAAAGATATGTGGATATTTGATATCTGGATTTATTTGAAAATAAATTGGACAATGAAGGGCCTTCTCTATTTGAATCACTGCATTTTAGGCATCTACATGTCTCTGAACAGCTGGACTAGAGCCTTGTTTTTTTTTTAGTACCTCACAAAAGTCAACTGATAGGGGATTTCAGATTCCAGACACAGTATTCCAGTTCTCACTACTGCACTGCCTTACAGATCAGGAAGGAAAAATATTCTTAAATATCTTTCAATTTCTTGTAGTCTTTCTCCAAATTCTACTAAAGTATTTTCTTAGATGTTTCTCCTGGTTTCTATCCTACTGGTATCAAGAGGCACTAGACTAGGACCATGCTTCACAAAGTCTATTCCTCAGCAATTCCTTTAAGTGGGATACACCTGTTATCAACAATTAAAAAAAAAAAAACAAAAAACAAACAAAAACAACCATAAAAGAAGAACTAAGCTGCCAGTGCAGAAAGCGGAAGTAAAATGCTTCATGAGAAGATGGCCAGGAGCTGAGAGAGTCTCCTGCAGGTGATGTGGCACAAGCTCAGGGAGATTATGCAAGAGAAGCACTATTATAAGGAACGTGGGCAGCAAACTGTGCTACAGCTGATGGACAGGGACTTTCAAATCTGGGACACAAAGGGATGACAAACAACAAGGTGCTTTGAGAGAAGGCCCTGTGTGATTGTATGTACTTGCATATTACATTAAATACATCAATAAGCAGTAAAAACAAACAGGGAGCCTTACAGCTGGATTTTGCTGTGTCACTCCAAGCCTGCAGAGCACGTCTCCTTTGTCACTGATTGCCCACAGAGCTACTGCTTCTTCATCATCTGCATCTGAACTGGGAATTATGGAGATGTCCCACAGGGTAACAGGAGGCACTTCCAGCCATGGCCCGTTGGTGACTATCTTACATTTTCTGAAGCAGAAAAAACCCAAACCTGTCAGAAGTATTTACTTCCTATAAGTAAATTGGTTTCCCAGTCTATTGTTGACTTCCAGTCCTAAAGTCTTTTTATCAGGCAGTGCTTTTCATTAAATATTAATATTTTTAATTTGAAAGAGGTTTTTAACAATCAGTCATGTTTTGCATCAGGTTTTGAAGTTTGAACTAATACTGATTTCTCAAAGCTTCTGTTGTTTGTTTTTAAGTTACTTCATAAAAACAAGACCATATAAGAAATCTGCAGCTGGTGCTACACTGCTCCATAGCTCTCTCGGACTCACTGGGCAACAGCAGGATAATAAACTGCAGAGAGAACTCCACACCCAGTTCATTCCTTCATCTGTATTGGTTAAAGGAATAACTTTACAATTCTTTTTTTGATTGGTCTATTAAAAAGGTTATGTAGCATCTTGAGGTAGGCAGAGGGAAAGCAGCTCTAAATGACAGACTTGATAAGTCATGCTGGGATTTTGTGTACTTTTTCTTGGAAATTGCACCAAAGTAGTGCTGTTGATTAGGGAAATTATGTAAGACTCTACCATCACCACAATAATTTTGTGTGTGAAGAATGTCCTAAAAAACAGGACATTCCTCTGATTTCCAGTTCTGAAAAACCAGATCCAACCCTGAGCGCTTCCCTATTTGTTTTCAATTTTCAATTGGTAGTTAAAACAAGAGGAAGTGTTTAGACTAGAGGGTATTTCTCAAGTTGCTTATTTTATTTCAAGTCACCATTTTGATTTACTGGGTTTCTTTTGTTGCATATCATGAAATAACACTTTTGATGCTTCAGAACCTCACTTCAAAGCTTTTTGTACTAGGGGCAAAATACTTTGTAGCATCAATACCAAACCCAGCAGTGTGTAAGTTCACAGCAATTAATTAGTACAGTATTAGATGCTCTAGTATAGAAAGCATAGAAAAGTTGGAAAAACAGGGAATGCACAGACTTCCCAGCTTATAGAATATAGTGGCAGTTTGCTGTTTTCCAGGTTCCACCTGGACATTTCCTCTCACTGAAATGGGGTTGGACTGTTCTGTGGCCCAGCACGAAGTATGTGGAATTCATAGGTTGAAACAAATAATATAAAAGGCCTATTACCATCAGTTACATGTGACCTAAAATGTACTGATACCCTCAGTGTCTACTATTCCTTCATCACTTACCATAAGGAAAATCAGATAGAGAAGAACTGTCTGATTTATATCTGGAGATCCCACAAAATCCAATAGGTTAACTATCCATAGAGACTTACAATCAGAGACATAATGCTAAAGGTCATCAGTTTCTCTGCTGGGTTATTTATTTCAAGTTTCTTTACATTTTCTTTTGTTGATTGGGTGACAAGACTCTTCACCTCATAACTAATGTAGACTTAGTGAGCAATTAGCATTCAGGTTCAAAACTTATTTATATTGAGGTTCCTCACCTTGCCCAGCGCCTCCTTCGGACAAAGTCTTTCATTGTCTTGTGGCCATGGTAGGACCTACCAAAACAGATTTAAACAATGTTCATGAGGATGTCAGAACATCTCCAGTGTCAGTGCCAGCCTGAGAGCACTGCCTCTATCTGCCCACCAGGCACCCCTGCTGATCTTAAAATTCTTTAAGTGACAGTTTGCCAAGTTTACCTTGCTGCCCTCCCTCCCTGTAAATATCAGTGTGCCCACAAAAAGGGAGGAAATGAGGCAGTGTTGTGTCCCTGTCAAAGGGCAATTAATGTGCAAACCAGAAATGAGAAGGAGTGAGGACTGGAGTCTGGGATTTGCTAGAAGAGGAGTTCCCTTACGCTGGGAAGTCAGCTGCATACTGCCAGCCCTCCCGGTCCGTGCCGCCCGCCGGGCTGAAGTCGATGTACCAATCTGAGACCTGTGGACAAACAGGACACTGGGAATAACAACCAACACCTAATGTCTCATAAACACCTGGTCTTCTATTTATCTCCACCTTTTGGACAACAATGACTTGCTAGAAACCTTCTAAACTTCTAATACTTGAAATACCAGAAGAGGTTCCCATATCTTTTTAATTCAGCTGAAGAGAAAAGGATCTAAGTCATGTTAAACAAAAAAACCCACTCAATGTTTAACATTCTTTTGACTATGGAAGATTTTTGTTAGTTATGAATGGGGAAAACAAGGTTAAATGTTACAACAAATCCTAGAAGAAAATCTGGGCCCCTTGAACTCAAGTCTTGTATCCTACTTGCTAAGCCTGGACTTCTTTGTAAAAAAATTTGTAAGACATAACTTACCCAAGACCACTGTGGAGAAGGAGGCTTGGTGTTGGTCTTTGTACATTCCTGCAGGCCAGAGGCATCACTCCACATGTATCTGTCTGTGGGCAGACCTCTGTGGTGGTGGAACAGTGCACAAGGAATGCAACATCATTTATAACAGGGAATTTAAAAGGCGAGGGAAGAAAAGCCTTTTTGTAGCACTTCCTGCTTTCACACACAAAACACTGCTATCATTAATCTCTGTGTTTAGAAATATCATGTGAGTGATGAACATCATAGGAAAGAATCTGTACAATTGCTTCCAGTTATACCAAACTTGACCATGTAAATGTTTCTCTGTAGAGTGATATTCCTCACTACCATTTAAAACTGAAACATGAATCCCATATATGTGAATATGTATTTTTCAATAATTTTGCTCAAATATACTATTCAAGGACCCAGTGTATTTAGCACAATATGTATAGAAATATGTAGATGCTAGTAGCTTTTCTTTCTGACCTTAAATAGTGAAAGATACTGTAAGTAGGCACACTTTGTGCAATCACAAAGCACAAATTACAAATGGTAACGTTTTGCCATAATGGCATTTTGAATGGATAATTACAAATTAGAAAATTAAGAAACTGCTCCTTCCATCACACATTAAGTATGGATGTTGGAGGAGACTGAAGATAGAGTAAGTGTAATAACCCTTCCCAGCTAGAAAAAAGCCCTTGTTTCATTTGACTGTAATAGTATTAAAGTAAATAAATGCAATAAATTGAGTAAGTAACCTGCTGCTGTATCCAGTGACTGGGTTCCACCGTTGGTTCTCATAGATGTAAACACATTTCACATCTGACTGTGTATAAATGTTGTCAGCACTACTGGCCAGTCCTGTGAGGAATAAACAATGTGGATTAGAGTAAAGCTAAAGCTTGAAGACAGTACATTTTAAATTCCAACAGCCACTGATGATTCTGTTTCTCACTCCCAAGCTGTACCTTGGATGAAGCCACCTCCATATCCACCAGTGTAAACCCAGGCTGTGTGGTCGTAGCCGACGCCCCACACCACGCCCCGGCTGTTGCTCTCTATCAGCCGGAGGTGGCCTCCCACCTGCCGCCAGAACCTGCCAGGAAAAGGAACTGTACTCAGCACTACATCCTTCAGGAATGTGTGCTTTCCCCACCAACAACCCACTCATCTTCAGCACAGGCAACCTTCTCTGCTCACTTGTCCAGCCACTGTGCAACCTGTAAGTGAAAGCAGCTGCCAGTTGAAGGCATTTCCCTCTGAACAGCTACCAAAAAAGCAGATGGTATTGTTCTGCTCGAGGGGTTTGCAGAACCATATTGCCAAAGTTGTCATAAAAACTGTCGAGAAACTGTTCCTGGACTGCAGTGTCTAAGGAGAATTGAGAATTTCAGATTTCTTGACTCAGATAAAACTGAAAGCTCAAATTATATTCCAATTAAAATAATTACATTTTCTTTCAGTTTAGGCTATCTCTTATGACATTAAAGATGCAATTACAAAAAAACGGGATCTCAGTGAGAAAGGCTTTTGAAGTCACAAGGATCTCTCCAAGCATCTAAGAATTAAAATATGATTTGGTGAATTTCTTCACGTGCCATCATGAGTAGGAAGGCAGCCCTTAACCCTGTCGGTGAGAGACATCTGCAGTGTACTACACACTCCAACAGCCCATCAAAGCCACTGAACTGACAGGACATTCTTTGCTGGATGGCATCCCATACACAAAGAACAGCTTCACAAGCCTCTTACATTTGATCACACGGCATCAGCTGGGGTCCGGCCTCCAGCTCAGGACTTGGCTCACAAACAAAGATGTCTCCTTTACAAGTAACTGACCAAATGGCATGGTGAGAAGGAGGGCCTTGAATCCGTCTGCTTTCACAGCAAGACATGTTCAGCAAAGACAGCTACAAAACAAGAAGCGAAAAAAGCTCCCATTTACAGTGAGATCAAAAATTCCCAGAGATGCTCAGTACTGTAAAACAAAATTTTACCTCTGCACATTCTTGCTAATCAGCAAAGTGAATTTGCAGCTTTTTCTCAAAAGGCACTAGAATTCAGTGGTTCAGAAATTATTATACAACCACTGGAACCACTGTGGTTTGCAGGAGCTGATCAGGATGAAGCATCTCTCAGGTTTGCCCCTGGTCCAGTGTATGTATGCCTGTCTGCCTGTACAAAAGACTCTGCAAGTGACAATAGAGAATCGTTCTTCTACCAATACAGAAGAACACGATTACTTAATTAAACTCCTAACTCATTCCTACCCTAGTCTGTAGCCAGAGACAGGAAGAGAACAAAAAGCAATATTGGTGTTGCTGTGGATAACTGCAGCACCAGAAAGCAAGCAGCCTTTGGAGGAGATAACAAGCCTCAGGTGCTTCTAAATAAGTTTGATCAGATGGTTTAAATACCTAAACTTAAAAAACAGATGAGTAGTCTCAAGAGTTTAGATGCAATGCTGACATTTCAGAGACTGGCTTCTATGTTTTATTGCAGATATTACCATCTTGAAATGAGAGATGCCCAGAATTACCCAGTCATGCATTTCTTGCTCTGTTGTGGCTGCCAGGCGGATTGGCCATCGCTGCTTTGTCCTCTCAGGTGTGTACAGTGCAAAGGAGTGCTTGGCTTCATTCAGCACTTCAACTATAATGGTCACTTCATTCAGGAACACGTGGATGTACTAAGGCAAGAGAAAAAAAACTGTGACTAAGGCAAGCCTTCCACAGAGCCAGCATTTTTGCACTTCAGGTCTACAAACAAGGTATTCCTGCCAAGAACAGCAAAGAATCAATTCTTGGTGCAGAGGGAATGGGACTCAGTTTCCAGCCTTGCCCTACCTCTGATTCCTATGGCCTGCAGGCACAAACCCTACTTGGGAAGACCCTGTCCAGCCAAGCCAGGCTCTTCATAACCAAGAACATCCTGAACTTCCAGAAGAATTCCTAATTAGTGCAGAACTGATGGTTTAAGCAGTGTGAGTGTTTTGTGCTTGGGTATTTCTGACATAGAATTAACACAGCTCAGAAAAGCCTGTGGTTTGCTGGTACCTGGGGTTAGCTTGGAATTCGTTCCCAAACCTCAGAATAGTAGCATGCCTACTATAAAAAGTTGCCTCCTTTAAATAAACTGTTTCCCTTTGCCAAAAGCAGCTCTCCCAGGGTCTGCAGCTGCACACACCTTTTTCTCCTCATGGTACATGTAATAGATGAACAGGATGCTGTCACGCATCCCATCGCTCCCGGTGAACTGCTCCAGCGCAACTCGAACATCCATCCACTTATGAGGCTTCCAGTTCCTCCACCACTGCAAGGCTCCAGTTTTAACCCAAACCGACTGCAAGGCAAACACAAAATTACAGGAATAAAGAAACTGCACAACTCTTTTTCCTTCTCCCAAATACTGTTTTTGTGCCCACAAATTGTGTCTGCTGCAGGTTAGTCTGTATCACACCTCATCATACGTTTTACATCTGTATCACACATTCCCATACAGAGTGTATTGCAGTATGAAAACTCATAAAAGTGCATAAAAAGATACTGAATTAGGACGTGTACAAAAGCAGTAACATTTTTACCCTGCAAGAATGCAGTAGCACACAGGTAGTAATTGACTTAAGTTTGCTATTGTTATAACCCAATGTCTTTGGAGTTTAAAGACTTTTGACATAATTTTTTAAA
The DNA here is from genome assembly GCA_013397375.1 of Toxostoma redivivum. Taxonomy (NCBI): domain Eukaryota; kingdom Metazoa; phylum Chordata; class Aves; order Passeriformes; family Mimidae; genus Toxostoma; species Toxostoma redivivum. The sequence continues at coordinate 1,248,338 of VXBI01011035.1, forward strand.
ACTTGATTAAACCCCTGGACTCTAAGTGTTTTTAATCAAATTATTCTATATGTCATTTGGCAATTAGCAATAAAGGGACAAAAAATATGAATGAATCTGAAAAGAGCCAAGGAGTCATAACAAAGGGAACATCAAACAAAACTGCTGCTATTTATGTGCTGCCACTGACATTTGCATCATTTATTTACGCAAGTTAAATTAGTCCTAATGGCCACAGAGAGGGAAGCTCACCTCCTTGAGTCACTGCTTCAATTAAGATGCCTCATCTTGTGGTGGAATAATTCATACAATGTTCCGCTGTTGCAACATTTCTCTGAGGATTTGAGGTCTCACAGTACCCAAATAATGCTGACCAATGCTTTGTTTCTTCCTAAATAGAACTATCTGATAATGCTTTTAGATGAATACTGCTGCTCCATGTTTGACAAGCTGTTAATTTCCCACAGGGAGCTCAGACATAAATAATCCAGGAAAGTTGTCAGACAGAAATAAGGGCAAGAATATAAAGCTGACAGTAAGCTCAAATCAGTATGTCAGAAATGTATTATTGATTCCCAGATGTGTTTGGAAGATAAGAAATGTCCTCACTGCTTACCTGCTCAATAGCCTGCTCATAGTGCCTGAAATTCTCCAGTTCCCGCTTTGTCCTTTCACTGAGCTGCTGAAAAATTTGCTTCCTCCACGCTGCTGTCTGTGCAGGAGTGATGGACAGGGACAGAGACTGCACAGACGATGACAAACCTGGGACAGAACCAAACCAAATAAGCTCCAGTGAGCTTTGAGTACAGTTCTGTGAAAGGTAAAACACTGTGCTCCTTTAAACACCAGACTGGATCAACCCAGTCTAACACCATTTTTATTATAATTTGCAATCAATGTATTACAGCCAAACTTTGTAAATCATGCAAAGAAATAGGATCACTATTAAAAGCCATAACCTTGTAAAAATGAGAGTTTTGTCACTGAACTGCAAGATAATTAGATAATATACTGCATCACAAGTTAGACTGGGATATATACTGGGATGCCACAGTTCATGGTTTACCCATTTCAGTAGGAATGGCAGAGTGAGGCAGTTATTGCTGGCATCTGCATCTCCCCAGAGAGCCCTTTTCATTCCTTCCCGGTACTTCCCAGTGATATTATGTATTTTGCCCCAAGCTGCAGTTTCAGTACAATTAAAAATGAGATGCAGATGAGATGAGATGCAGAGATTACTTTACAAAATTGCTACAGGAACTCAAGAGAAAATATCACTTTTACATTTATTTATCTCAAGCGCAAAGTGCTCTACAGCTAAATACTGCAGCACTATGCTCAGACATGAACCTATTAGCAAACTGCAGTAAGAGAAAGTGAGCTAGCACAAGTTTTGCACCATGGTTTTGCTCAGAAAAAACAAATCAACGTTTTTCTTAAAGAGCATATTGAGCTGTGGCTGGAAGTGGGGTGTGCTGTGGTGACTGGTCAGTACCTGATGGAGCAGTGAACCACTTCAGTGGGCTGTGCAGATCTACCAGACAGCCTCCCCCAGACACCCAGGCCCACAGTGGGTGCTCATCGGCTCCATACTGGTCTTCAGCTCCCACTGAGAACACGCCCAGGGAGGAGAGGCTGGATGTGTCTGCAAAGCTGCTGACAGAGAGCACTGGATGCTTCTGAGCCTCCTTCAAATCAATGTTTATCCACTGCAGTTCTGCAGAAGGATTTGGGTTTCCAGGAGATTTATTCATTTCAAGGTTATCTTTCTCACTACTAGCTGAAGCAGCAGTGGCTTCTCCTTGCTCAGAGTGCAGAGGATCCACAGTCAGCTGTGCAGATGTTTCAGCCTGGCTGGCTGGGCCATTCCCAGCAGCTGCAGCTCCCAGCAGGGCAGTGCTGGCAGGGCTCATGGGCACGCCGGGGAGCTCTGTATCAGAGGAAGGATCTGCATCACCCTGAATGACCGCGCTTGTTTGGTTCTGAATATCATCAGTAAAGAAACAGCCAGCACTGAAGGACAAATAGATAATTAATTATCATCCAAAGCATTGTAAATCAGCACAGGCCTTAGACTGCAGACACACAGAAACTGACTTAGTGTTTCATTGTAGGAACCAGCAGACTTCTCTTTTAAATGTCAACGTCTATCATCAGAGGAAAGAGTCCAACAAACCAGTTTGCCATCTGGCAAACTGGTCTAGTAAATCTGAAACATAGGAAAGAATTTTATTGATCTTTTCAAACAACTGGTGGTGTTGGCTGCCTACAACTCTCAGGAAAACACATCCCATTTTCTGAATATGAAGTAACTAGTAGGATTTTTTAAAGCCCATTATTAACCTTATGATTTGTCTTTGCTAAAGGGAGCTTCTCAGGACACACTCTGGTTCAAACAAGTCAGATCCACTGGCATGTGTGGTACAGCCCAGAGGCCAGCAGGCAGGGGGAATAATTGATTTAACCTCCCTAGGAAAAGAAACGTATAGTGACACTCAGGAAGAATAATTCCTAAGTGGAGTAGACACTCCTTCATGGTATTTCGTAAACAACATCTTCCCTTATTAGAGACTAGTTCCAGATGGTGATAGTAAAGCCCAGAGGAACATGCTTTACTGCAGGCATGCAGTGAATTCCAATGTGGGAGCTTCAGATTCTTCTCCGAGTGCAACAACTGCTGCTTATTGTTAATTTTAATGGCAAAAATGCAAATGCCTTTTGGCATACATAATAGTTAGAGATGTCTTCTCCACTCCTCCTTGTCTATATGCCTTGAATGTAAAGAAATATCTCCTAGCATTGAAACCCTTAATGTACAAAGTCTTGAGCAAGTATTTCATGAAGTACCTGAGCAGACTTGTTGAGCTCCCAGTCTGAGATCTGTCACTCTCTCTGCCAGACACGACTGCCTTCCATGTCTTCCCACTGAGCTCATTTGGTGTGACACCTTGCCGAAAATAAATCGCTCTGTCATCGCAGCCGATCCCCCACACCTATGGAGGGAAAGGGCTTGGTGAAGGAAGTGGCTTGGGATGCAGTAGGTATCAGATACAAGAAAGGTGCAGAAGTGCAGAATTGAGCACAGAAAACTGCTGGACACAGCATTTTCCTTTTGTGTTCTTCCTTACTGCTGACACTGTAGATGCAGAACAAAATTCAGTGCCAAAACCAGTCTGCACCTCCCTGTGCCATACAAGACACGTGCTGGCTGTCACCTTCAGGTGCAGAGTTGCAGAATTCAGCCATTTTCCCTCCCAGCAGTTTGAACCCAGGGTCCTTTTTGTCCAGCCAGCCCTATTGGCACTGCTGAAAATCCTCACCATGTGTGAACAGCTCCTGCACTAGAAGGAACACACCCCTTAGAGGTAACATTCCCCTTTAGGGGAGAATGTAAATACCCTCTCAGCTGCTCCCCAGCTCTCTTACCTGGTTGTTTAAGCCTACAGTTACCATCATCATTTCTCCAACCATTTCAATCCAACTTGTTCCACAAGGATTATGTGAGTTCACTCCTCTTCTAAACCACACCTACAACAACAACAGAAAGTCTAAATTTTTCTCTTTCTGCTCTAGCAGGAATTTAATTTCTTTAGTGGATTAATCTTAATCTCTAATACTGACTTGACACATTAAGAAGTCAATTACTTCCTTGATTCTTTATCAAATAAAGATAAAACAATTCTCCCAATAGTTCCTACCTTGTGTGTCCACCTGCAGCCAAAATGAAAGCCAAAAAAGGAGACTTTTTTGTAGGACTTTTTGTGACAGTTAGGTTTTGTGCTGTTGGAAAAATATTTTCTATTACTACCAACATGTAAGCTATTTTTGATGATTCTGAATGGGCTTCTAAATAGTGTTCTTACATTCAAACCCTAGAAGCAGGGCTGCCAGAGGGAACTGTCAGGGGGGATGTCTTTAGCAGTCTTTAAATGGTTTCCCCTTAGATCTAACTTTACCAATCTGAAAGTGTCTGTGAGCTGTGCACCTGGAAGTAGTTCCCTCTGTGTGTGGCATATATCCATACAGTCAGAGAAGCAGGCAGCTCCCTTAGAGGCTGTCGGTTGAACCCCATAACATCAGGGTGCTTGACTGCCCTGTGGCAGATCTGAAGGAAAATGAACCAGCTTATCTCTATTTATTACAGTGGATTTATCTGGCAGATGGAGCAGGCTGGGCACAGCCTGTTACCATGGCTCAGCTGACAAGTAGTGACTCACTGCAACAGAGAAACTCAACAGAACTGCTGCACATGCACAGAGTTCAGGCCTGGCTTTGAATTCAGTGTGAAGGAGCAGGGAGTGGGACTCCATGATCTTTATGGGTCCCTTCCAGCTTAAGACATTCCATCATTCTAAGTTAAAACTCCAGTAAGAAAGTAATCACACATCCACATAAGAGATATCTCACCTAATTAAATACCAAAACTCCCACATTAAAAGGCTGATGAAGAGGGAACAGTTGCAGTAGGAAGATCATCATGCAGGAAATAGCATCATGCAGGAAAGTGTCAATGAGAATATTCCCCCTGCTGCTTTTGATGTAAAATTCAGTCCTTGTGGAAACAGGAGTCACTTCAATTTTGATGCTTAATATCCCTTAGAGGAGGCTCCTCATCCAATCCCCACCAACATCCCCACCCACCTGCCAAATCTGTCTGACTTGGGTTTAGAAAATTCCTTCCAAAAGAAAAGCATAAAGTCTTTCTTAAATTCAACTCAACTCTCACAAACCACAGAGCATTCCCATAACAGCAAGGGGAACTAAAATTCCCCAAACCATGGCGATAGAGTTCAAATCACCAATGGTTCCTGTGCAAGTTACACTCTTGTTTGAGAGCAGCAGACAGGGAAAGGGAAGAAAAAACCAAAAACAGAACATAAGCCCTCTTACTTTTCTATCCTTTGTAACACACCACACCACATCAACACCCACAGAGACGTGCATAATCCCATTTTCAGCGCTTGGAGACTCCACAATACTCCAGCAAATTCCTGCAAAAGGCAGAACCCAGAAAGCACTGTAGGTTAGTTTCTTATTCAACACTATACAAATCAAAGGGGTTTCCAGCCAGATTTAACAAACTTTACCTTGAGGGTTATTCCTATCAATTCCTTCTCTCACAATAGCTTGCCCTTCCCAGAGAGTTGCCCAAAGGAGGTCATAGGGTCCACAGCTGATCTGTACAACTTCACCAGGAGTGGCGACTAAGGACCATGTGGAACCTTCTGGATTGTGATGGCAGACATTTTCTCTGTACCATAACTAGACAAGTTTAAAAAACCAAAACAAACGAAATAATAAAAAAATATCACTACAACAATGAAACCATTGAGACAAGAAACTGGAAAGAACAGCTGTCCTTTAACAACAGGAATGTTTTATATAATGTATGGCACTCTGACCTTTAAAGGTGCTTTTTTTGTGTTGATTATGCAGTTGAAGCTATTTCCTTATGTACTAAGGGAGGAGGCTGCTCTACAGAGCAGCTTTTGTCATGGAGCTGCATCTGGATTGGGTACAGTAACCTATTGCTACAAGTTCTGTGTATATTTCAACATTTAAACCACTTCAGTGTATTTCAGGGCATGTTATATAAACCAAGAGTGAACAAATACATAACACAAAAATGTTACTGTTAGCTGACAGCCTGACCTCACTCTCACTGAACAGAGCTTGCCACAATATGGGGGGAAAATTCCATTCTCTGTGCAGTCTTTGATGACATCCAGCCATTTGCTAGTCTTGGACAGTGCAATTTTCTGTAGACCACAGTCAAAATAGAAGGTCAAAGATAGAAAGCATCCTGTGGCAGTCATACAAATGCTCCACAGCATGACTGCCGAGTGCTCTATCTTCATTTTTAGGAATACTTTACTTCCCCGAGGACTTCCACTTGGGAAATAAAAGCATTTTACAATGGCAGTCAAGTAAACCTGAAGATTGGGATGCTTGTCACGTATTACTAGAAAGTATGAGGAATAGAGAGTTTTGTTTTAAACAATTTAACCAAGATTGCTTGCCTCTCCAGGCAGTGCCACATGTAACTGAAAGCTCAGGCTATCTGTTAAAAGTATTACATTCTGCCCTGTGAGACCACAAGTTAGAAATTGTCTAGACACAAAGGAATATTAGATACATGCTGTAAGGATGAAGGAAGAAAAGCAAGAATCAAATCTTCACAGGACTGAGCAAAAGAGGAGACCCCATGGGAGGCCTAAAACCAACAACAACAACAGAGAAAGATGTATAGTTTTCAATAGAAAATAAAATGTAAACATTTCAGAGCTGGATGCCCCATTGCCAGGTCAGGAGATGACCACTTTCCAGTCAGTAAGTCTTAGAAAACCATTTTGTAAACTCTTGAATCACCCCAAAGGCACAGCACAGTGCTTCACCAGAACCTTTGTCAGGTTTTAAGGCTCCTTCTCCTGGTTGCCAGCACCAGTCAGCATTTCGGGAATTTTTCAAGATAAAAGATACTATTCAGCCCCAGTTTTTAAGATTCACCTGCTCACAGAGGTTAAAGGCTTCCATAAAACAACAACCTTAGAAGTACTAAGCTTTTCCATTTACAACACAAGTTGTTACATAATCTAGTGCCAAAGCAGCTTTTCATCCTCTGCCAGATGCATAAGCAGTGCATTTCCTTACTGATATAAGACAGTAACAACCCTACCTTGCTTTACAAGTATTTAACTGCTTTTAAGTACTTAGGGAACACACACATACCCTTCCTTGCAAAGAAACTGCCCACACTGACAGGCGGCCGAGAGGCTCATCCGTGATCTCCCATCCTCCGATGGAGATGTCATTGAAAGGGTCTGGCAGCTGGTTTGGTTCATCATGGGACACAATCTGGAGCAAAGGGAAGGAAGGTTGAGGAGAGGAGACGCTGCAAACAGGTGACTTGGTTGGTGACATAACTTGTGTCTTGCACATTGGTTATGTATCACTTCCTAGAGTGGCTAAGCATGGAGATTCTCCCTCTCATTCAAGGCCTCCATATGCACAGAGGGGAAACACTGCCAAGGCAGCATGGAGAGGTCTGTTTTGCACCCTAGCTGAAGGAAATTTTTACTCACAGAACAGTGCATACAGAATTGGAAAGCTGAAAGATCACAAATTACAAATTTTTAATGTTCTTTGAATGGAACAACAATTATTAAAGAACAGTTATTCTCATGGATAAAGGACATAGCTTGTGAATGATGCAAGGCAGGTGCCACCTCCAACAAGAGTGCTTTGTCACACAACCAAAGGAAGTTAAAAAGTTGATCTGAAATTTGAAAGGGAGCTGAGCATCCATCTCTAATTGCATCACCATAATATTTGGCACCTTATTACCAGAGTTTTCTATGAGAACTCCCAGCCTTCCATTTATGCTCACAAGAAGAGCAAGTTGGAAGTAAAGGAATCTAAGTCCAGCCAATAGAGAAGTAATAAAAAAATAACTTCCCTGCACTTATAATTGATTATTTCAGACAATCAGTTTATTTAATATTTAAAAGAGATCCAGAACCTTTGCCCAAACATCCCGTGATTTGTATCTCCTGTATCTGATCCATCTCCTGCGTCTGACACAAGAATTCCATCTCTTATCCTTTGTGTAGGTGCTGGGGAAGTCTATGGCATAAGTCCAGCCCTGCAAACAGAGGTTTTCTTGTATGAAAAACAGGATCAAGGGAAAGCTTAAAGTCATAATTCAGAGCAATTTTGCACAAAAGTCACAGCACAAGTCACTCCATGTGTCTCTAGAGCCCTGATTAACAGATCAGCTAATTCCATGAATGATTTATAAATCATGCCCAAATTCCTCTGAATGATATATACAGAACAAACAAGACTCAGTAAAACATTTTACTTTTTTCATAGTAAAGACCTTCAATAACAATGGCATTCAGTTGCCAGGATTTCCTGGCCTGATCAAAAGAAAAAAGCTTCTATAGAAGCTCCTATAGACTTCAAAAGCCTTCAAACAAGATCCTTCTTTCTGTTGTATTAGAGTTGAGCTATTTCCCAGAAAGAAGTATCTATGGCAAGTTTTATTTTTACAGACTTTTTTACTCTTCTATAAAAGTTCCTTTCATTTTACAGAGTAAGGGTTCCCAGAATAGAGCTCTTTTTGGTATTGTTCACCTACCCCTTTCTCTGTTGGTTCCCCTCCAATATTTTCATCCACATACCAGTCAGACTCCCACTCCCAGTGTGGTGAAGGCAGTGTGAAACTATCAAGCTGCTGGTGTTTTAGCCCGCTCACATCACTCCACTGCCAGCGGTCACTGGGCAGTAATTTCTCACAAAAGCCACCAACTGGATTCCAGCGCTGCCAGAAATAATAAATATTTTGTTTGATAAACATTATCTCATCTGACATTTACAGGGAGTCATGATACATTTCTTATTTTCTGCAATAAAAAAAATCCTGGAGTGAATGAGAAAGTGTTCACTCCATGAGCCCCTCCCTGACACAGCCTTTGGAGGAAGCTTTTTTAAGTATCAGAGAAGGGCTGGCTGCAGAGCTCGTCCCAACCAAGTCATTTTCAGCTACATAAATAGGACCATCTGATGCTATATTTTACCAGACACAGGGCTTTTTTCCTTAGTGATGTATGGCCCCATGACACTGCAGCTTTAGGGTAATGCTGAATGGATGGCCTTGGTATCTCTAATCTACTCCCAGAGAAAGATGATTCATATCTTGTCTGCACTAGAAAAACAGCACTGCCTCTGCCAGGAATGCTGTTGAGAGAACTGTATCAGCAAATCTCCCCTGGATCTTATGTTATATTTTTCCCTAATCTGCCTTGAATCAGTTGGAGAACCAATAACACAAGGATATTCACCAATACTGTCATTTTTCCTCCCCACATTCCTACATACTATAGAAATACTGGCAAAATCTGTCCTGTAATACTGTCTTACGTTTTAGGGCACATGAAAAATGAGTGGTTCAAAATCTGCTATAATTTTTACACAAAATATTATTTTCTGTTACTAGAAATCTGGCTAAATTGCCTTGCACATTATCTGCAAACTACTTCAGTTTAATTTTGTCATCGTTAGCTCTTGTAGAGTATTTCTTTTTGTGCTTTCTAGTATTTTGTTTTCCATTTTTCATTATCTAGAACAAACAAAATGAAAGTTTTAAAGTAACAAATAAAATTTTAAATTTTTAAAGAACATGTTTACACAATAAAAAGGAACATTCTTAAATGGCTGAAAAGCTATATCAATATTAAATAATGTGTAAAATTAATCTGTTGTACTTTTGCCCATGCAGGTAAGTTAATGTCTCTTCCCAATTTATATTCATTCCATTGCCCATCAGAAATCAGAGAAATGTGCTCAAGAAAATCCATCAGTTTTCTCTCCCAATTAACTTTTGGTTAACTTAAAACCAAATTTGATGATTTTGATAAATTTCCTTTAAAATACTGTTTTAAAGACATTATTTTGAAGTGCATCAGACAGAAAGGATCACCTTAACACTTCTACGCAAAAAAGTTGGAAACATTGTACTTTAATGGAAAGTTATGCCTTTGTTAGAGAAGTCTTTGTAACACTAAGAAGTAGCATTTTTTAAAGAATGATATATTTCTAATGTATGTTTGTGGCCTGGAAGTTACATAGGACATTTTCTTGAGGGGATTGTGTATTTGTCACTAAGAAAAAGAGAAATGGAAACTATTCAGTGAAAAGGGTGAATGCTCCATTCTGAAATGGATCACACAGAACAGGCTGGAGTTCACACTGGCATCGCTTTTGCTAGGAGCAGGGAAGTGAAACCCTTTAGGAATTTAAATACTACAAGAATAACCTGGTATTTGGCACATATATGTACTCTTCAGAAACTTCTGGTAAAAAATGAAAACAAGTAAAACCAATCAATCCGCCTGTGAGAAAAACACACCAAGACAGCTGATGTAGGATGTGCTGTCAGTCCAAGCAGTGGCTGTGTGAGAAGTACTGTACCTGTCATACCTGGTTCTCATAGGTTTCCTCCTGGTATCTGATGGGAACATCTCCTGAGAACACGTAGGTGTACACTTGATGGTCGCAGGCTATTCCCCAGCAGCACTGTTTGACAGCAGAGACCCGTTTGAATTCCAGCTGTGTGTCCTTACAGAGTTCCCAGTACTGGCCAACAGTAGACAGAGTGTAAACCCTCCCAAAAATGTCAACAGCCCACAATAGGGAACTGGGCATGGCCATATCTGAAAGGCAGAAATGAGGTTATTACTGGAGATGATGGGTACAAAAATGGATCTTGAACCTACTGCAGATCACTCATGCTCTGAGCCATCATCAGTCAAACTAAATAAAGATGTAAGGGATGATTTTTTAAAACAAGCCTGTGCAAAGCTGGTAGACAGAACTCTTTGTCAGAGCTGTGCAGCCAACACCTCTCAGATGTCCCTGAAAAGCCATTAGAAAGATCTTTCTACCAGCCCACTACTCTCCATCCTACAGGAGCCCAGAAATAACAGGACAGCTCAGGCAGGCTAGGGACACACATCAGTTCTAAACAGGGTTCAGAAAATCACAAAGCCCAGAGCTCCAGGGACTCTGCAGCTACAAAGGCATGCCAAGGGGAACACAGGACTACCACAACAGGGCTCCCTCCAGACCTTTCTGCTTGGCACCAGCTTTAGCCCAAGTCTGCTGTTAGTGCTCAGCCTAGGGTTAGGGTTCTGCCTGAGTTAGAGTTCAGAAAACCACAAAGCCCAGAGCTCCAGGTGCAAGAGGAATTCTTGCTTGGAGTCAGTGTGGAACACTGCTTCTTTGTTGTCAAATGGCAACTCTGCTTTTAAAGCAAGGAGAGCTGCCTGCCTGCTTTTCAATAAAAGTAGAGGCACACAGTGAGTGCATTGCACTCTGTATGTGAATGGTAGTGGTAAAAAACTGGAGAATCTCACACATCTGGGTCAGTGTCAAAGAATAGCACGGGAAATTCCCATGTGATCCGAGGGAGAACGTATCAGGAGTCTTTGTTTCCTAGAACTGCTGCTGCTAAGTACCTAAAATCCTGGATCCAACAGGTGAATAACAGGTAACAGTGATAAGAAAACACATAGCAGCAGAGAATGAGTGATACCAGGGGAAGGTCATGAGCAAAATTCTCCTACTGGTTATAGCATAACTAAAACAAATCTTCTGGTTTTGACTGTTTTTCCCTCATTGTTGCTGGGACTTAGAATGCATACTGTTTGTCTGCTCTTGGATCAGCCATTTACCTTCTTTATATTCTCCTATAGTGGAGTACAGAAGGACATAACATGGAATAATGGAATGGAATGAAGTGAAGGTGAGGTGAAAATTAGTGTGTGTACCACCGGGAAAATAAAGGCAGTGAAAATAACCCTTCAGTATTAGCACTTAAAATTCTTCAAAGCAGTGTTTATAACAGAAGAAAATATTATGCACTTAAGGAACCAGAACACCAGAAGAGTCTGGAGTAAAGGAAGCATTATGGATAATGCAACAATGACAGCTACCTAGCCAGATCCTTGGGTCTCTTGAAGAGGGGCAAAGGTATAAACGAAGGCCTGTACCTGGAATGACAGTGCAGGCAGGCAGAAAAGTACCTGGAACAATTTGAGAAAAGGAGATGAAAGCTCCAAAGATTATGAAGTTAAGAAAAAAGTAGTTGGAACAATTAAAGTAACCCAGGCTAATGCAACTGGTTTAAAATACTCAAGGCAGTCAAGACAAATGAGAGTTTCTACATACTATTTCAGCTGAACTTTTGAGACTGCGTTTGGGGAATCATGGGAAAATCCCAAATGAATTTGGGATTATAAACGTTTAAGACTTCACATTAGGCCCTTTGCACTGGCTGTGCTGCAGATGAAGACAAATATTGCCCAGTTTTGAAGGATGCTCAGTGCTGTTGGCTTATGTGCTTTTCAGTGAAGGTAGAAGTTGTCAAGCATTCTCAGGGGGCTGGAAAAAATCAGATCTACTTAATTATTCCTCACCCTGCAGCTCAGCCAGGTAATTTCAGATAGAACTAAAATGTTTAAATGAAGACAACATATTATTAATTAAAATTTCCACCAGCCTGGCATAATTCTGATTGCTACAGAATTCAAGAAAAATATCCCAACTCCTTGCATACAATAAAAGCAATGACGTTCCTCGGCAGAGCAGGGCTCTGTCCCCGGGTTCAGGCCGTGGCAGGATGTGAACCACCCCAGGACTCAACGTGTTCCAAGGCACACCGCGCACATATTTCTCCTCCGTGTCACTCGAACCGAGCGGCGACTCCTCCGGTACACCCGCCCAGCCGCGGCCGCGGCGCTCGGAGCCCGCGGGGCTCCCAGAGCGCTCCACGAACTCGCCAAGGCGCGCACGGCGCCCGGCAGCCCCGCACGGGCCCTCCCGGCCGGGCATTAAGGCCGGATCGGCTTAGGAGCCGTGCGGGGCCGCGGCGCCGCCGGCCTTGGGGCGGCCCGGGCCGGGCACGGCCCCGCTCCCCGCGGGCTGCGGCAGGAGCCGGGCGCGGGGCTCCGCCGGC
>VXBI01011035.1:1265361-1312549 GCA_013397375.1 Toxostoma redivivum
CCCCCCCCCTGCTCCGGGGCTGGGCGGCGGTGCGCTGGGGCCGGGGCTCGGGAGCTGGGCTGGGGCCGGAGCGGGGAACTCCCGGCCGCTCCCGTGTGCGGCTCCCCCGGCACAGCGAGGCCCTGGGGGTGTCGCGGCTCCCCCGCTCGAGGGCAGCGCAGGGAGGCGCCGGCGCCGGGATCCCGGTGTTCCAAAGCGCCATCTCCCTTTCCCTTGGGGCCCCTGAGGTGTTTGTTTTGCGTTCTCCCCAAAATCCCGGCTGGGATTGAGGGCATCCCTCACAAGCACGGATGCGAACAGCGGCAGAGCCATAGCTGTGCTTGGTACTAAAACAGACCCCAAACTTGTTCTTTGCCTGCACTTCGCTGTATTCTGGTTAATGTTTGTTTTTTTTTTTTTATGCACTTCAGTAGTCTGGGAGAGACTTTGATGCAATATTTTCGTTAACTGAATTAATGCTAACATCTGCCAAAGATAGAAGTAGCCTCTCAAGAAAGAGGAATGCTTCAAAAGTTATAAAAGTTACACAGCAGACACAGACCCTCCCGTCTTTGAGCTGAGCCTTGAGGCTATACATTGATTTTCCTGTTGATAACTTGAAGCTCGTTTTCCTGCAATACAGGCATTAGTGGTTATTTTCAGTTTGAATAGTGAGGTTGCCAGACTTCACAGATGGATAACTTGATTGAGGAAAGTCTGAGAACTTGGGAAATAAGCTCAAAATTAATTATAACTGGGCAAACTGTGCCTTTATTATACTGCATACATCTAACTGTCCCTTTCAAAAGCTTATTTTTATAACTTAAAGTTTTTTATGTTAATAAAGCAGTTAAAGGCTTCTGTCTACAGCTGTTAAAATTACTCTTTCTTTTGCTAACAATATGGACTTTCTTAAAGCTGGGTTTCTTCCTATGCTATCTCTTTCTACTTGCATCCTATCACTCCTGCCTTGTTCTCCAGTTAGAAACTCAGTATATGGAATTTAAGCTTGAAACTAGAGGAAGATTTATTCTACTTCAAATAATTTGTCTGCTGGAGTGGGACGTTCTTGATACATAACATCCAGAAGCGAAAGCTATGGTGAAAGCCATGGTCATTGTTTAAACAGTTTTTTCCTGGAGCTCAACAGCATTGAAACAAAATCTCAAAGTTAATTATTAGCTCTGTGTCCTTTTGGGATGGTTAAATTGATACTTGGGTTTATGAAGTGGCATTGCTATTAGATGTGCCAGGTGTTCCAGTTCTGATTTTGATAGAGTTTAAAGTGCTTAATCAAGACTACATTCCTATTTATTGTTTTCCATGTTTTGATGTCATACTTGTAAATTATCATTGTTCTTTGTGCCTTATGTGTGGTGACTGAGGATTTTTTTCCTTATTTTAGGGTATGCTGTTCCTCCACCGACATCACAGCCGAACTATTCGAGCACGTACACCATCATTCAACAGCCTGCCACCACCACTTCTGTAGTAGTAGTTGGTGGCTGTCCTGCCTGCAGGTAAAATGGCTCCTGTGGAATTAAACTCGGTCTTGGGTTTTGTTATTTAAAATAGAGGTATCCATATGGTTCCTTGGTTTTCAATAGCTTTGCTTTGTGTGTGTGTTGCAATTAACTGAAAAGGCACTAAGATGTAGAAGTGGAATGCTTTGGTTTGTGTAGTCTGAGCTTGTCCGGGTGGGCTTGAGACACCTGCTATAAATAATGCAAGACACTTCAAACATGAATCTGTTCTTTAAGATGGAGGAAGATCTGCAAGGGATACTTTTAATGAAATGGCACTTCAGTAGCAGATGTAAAGGGTCAGTTCTTGGGGGGAAAAGCATAACAGGAAGTCCTTTCTGATGTGTCTATGCCTGGTGATGGTGAGTAGCATGATTTTATTGTGAAACTCTGTAATCTGTGACCATAGTCACTTCTGGTTTTCTGGCAGTACTATGGAAGAACTTCTACAGTTGTGCTGTGTGTTCTCATTCCCAACCCAAACTGTGCAAAACCAGGCAGGGTGATTGTCTGTATTGGCTTAAAATTTAAAAAGATCTCTGAAAGTCATTTAACTGCAGAAGAACAGAGAAGTTGATAGACCAGACCAAAAATGTCAGTCTGCAGTGGTGAAAACCAGAAAAAGTGGTCAGCTGTTACGTGGAATTGCAGCAAGAGAACAACTTCCCCCTTGGAGATCACAGCCATAAAAAAGGAAGGAGGCACTCAGTTTCCTCACTAGTGCTGTAAGTCAGCTGAAGTCCCTTTTACTTCTCAGTTCTTCTCTTCCTGGGATATTAGGCCATGACTGAGGACAGAGGGATAGCTGCTGGTCAGTTGAGGCACTGCTCTGCCTGGCCAGCTATTACTCAGGCTCATTCCCCTCTGTTAAAGTGTACAGGAGTTACCCTTGGGGTATCTTGCAAGGAGGCATTTGATATTCTGCAGGTCTGAGCCCTTCCTTCCCTTTCAGAACATGTAGGAAACAGACCTGCCTGAGTAGTTGAAGTGATACAAGTTGGGTGTGTGATGAATGTGACAGAGGATGTCATGTGGCAGAGGCTGTAGCCCGGGCGTTGAAGTTGGTGTTTGTCTGAGAGTCAATACCTGTCTTCAAAGGTAGATTCAAATAAGAAGTGTCCTGTGGTGTTATGTAAAAACAGGTGCCTGTTGAAGTGCCACTAGTTAAGGCTGAAAAACCTGTACCAGCTAGAGCTATTGATCTAGAAGGTGTGTTTTAAACAGTGGGGGAAAGCAAGTGCTGAGCTGTTCAGAGGATGTGGTAGATCCTGCCACCTGAGTGATTACATCAACATGCTGATGCTGTAGCTCAACCAGAATACAGGGCAGATGTTGTGCATGGATTGGAGAGAGCAGGCAATGTGCTTACACAGACAGGCCTTCTGGCCCTGACCCCAGGATACCTCAAAGCATTTCACTGGGGAAGTGCTCTTGGAAATAGCTTAAAATGGCTAGGCTCTTGTTGCTATTATTTTTTCTTTTTCTGAAAGTTCACACAATATGCTGAGTTGGAAGGGACCCATCAGGATCATCTAGTCCCACTCCTGGCCCTGTACAGGACATTCCAAGAATCCCACCATATGCCTGAGACTGTTGTCCAAACGCTTCTTGAACTCAGACAGGCTTGAGGCTTCTGGGATGGTCTAGGAAAGACTTTTGAAACAATCATTTGCACATATAACTTTATATAACTTTAGCCAATTTTTTGAAAATGAGCAGTCTGTTAGTTGTTTTTAAGTGATCTCACTTGAATAGCTTTCTTAAGTCATCAGGTATGCCCAGCTGGAAGTATCCATTGTGGACTCTTTCTTAAAGCAAAATACTCTCCACAAAATCCTAGTTTACTCTTGAATCCTCAGTTTCTGTTTCAGGCTTTGAAAAAAATAAATTGTGAGCACTGTGAAATATTCTGGGTGAGGGAATCCCCAGGATGAGTAACTGTATCTAGTAATGGTGTGTCAGTCTCCTTTGTCCTATTACTGTGTTAGTTCCTAATTGTCATTAGAACAGGAGTCAAGTGTCAAGGTAGGAGGGAGAAAGATTGCTGGTTTTTTGTGTAGTTGTTGAATTGATAGTGTATTACTTCAGGAGAAAGGATGGGGAGTTTGGGTGAAAGGCATAATATTGGAAATATTGATAGGTGCCTGAAGGGCCAGAGTTCATATTCTGGAAGGTTACACTCGTTGCTACTTTTAGAGAAAAAACTCAATCCTCTTTGACTTCTCAAGACCTTAAATACAGTTCTAGTTTACTTCTATGCCCTGGAAACCTATTTTATGATGAATGTAATGTGCAGCTACACTGAATACTGCCCTGAACAAAAAAATTGTTGAAGGGGCATTGAAAAATATTAAACGCTATTAATGGTACATAAAAACCAGGTCAGTTGTCCTGTTACTTTCCTGATTTGATGGTGCATGATTGTTAGAGAAGTCTGCTTCTCTTCTCATCTGCTTTAGATCACCAGGAACCTTGTGTGGGGCTGTGGAATGATGTAACTAATGGAGTAACCTAAAGGCCATCAAGAGGATTTCTGCCATCAGAAATACAAAGCAGTCTGTTGCACTATGGCGTTTATTCATGTTGCTGATGGAAATCAAAACCATTTCCAACTTAAAATATATGGTGTTGAGGAGAAATACACAGTATTGGTCTGTTATTTGAATTGATGTCTATTTTACTGCAGTCATGAGTGATCTTAGAGTTAATAAGCTGGCTAGAGTACAGTCAATCTTTAGGCTTTTTTTTTATGGTATTTAATCATAAAAAGTACAAAGTATCTCCAGAAGTAGCCTCTCTGAAGTTGGTAATATGCCTGTGGTGACTGGTAATTGCATTCCTGCCCTTTTCTCTCTGAAGCACTGCTGCCATCTGAGGGATGACTTTCCTGTCTCACAAGCTGTGCCTCTTGCTTACAGCTGTTCCTTACATTGAGCTCATCCATCACTGAGCAGCGTTGCTTTCTCGTTACAGACTTCGGTATTAATGTGTGTTCCATCCTTCCTTGCACTCTCAGAATTCCTTGGTGGATGTAGTCCTGTTGTCTCGGCGTGTGTTCTTCTCCCAGCCCTGATGTACTGAGGATTAAACTGAGTTGCACAATCTTGTCAGCTTTATGGCTTCTAGTTGACATTTAAGGTTTGGCCAAGTCCTGCTTTTAAACTATTTTATGTTCCCGAGTACACATTGAGTCATTACAGGCACTGACTTTAGATATCCTGCTGTGGAATTATCTTTTTAGCTTGAAATATGCAGCCTGTTTTACTTGTGGTCACTTTCATTTTCTTTTTCTCTGTCTTTTGTTGTTTCCGATAACTAACTGCTGAGGAATGTTTGCTTTCCTGTTATTTAACAGAAGAAAGTTCTTTTTAAAAACTGTAAAAACATTCTCTTGGTCTGATGATTGCAAAAGCCAGCTCCTTCAAAATCGGAGAGAGAGCCTGTGTTGGGCCCCATTGGGTTTTTATTTTCCTGTTCAACTATATTCGAAGTTGCTTGGGAGAAAGAACAAAGGAAAGGACCTCACACTGCTGCAGCTTTCACTCCTGACAGCTACAGTGCACTTGCTGGACCAGCATTGTAGTGGGTCTCAAATTATGCCAACATTGAGGCTTCTTCCTGAACCGGAAGATGAGACAAGTTTAAAACTGTATTTATTCTTAGATGTCTTACAGCATTCTCCCTGCCACAGGTGTAATTTTGGTTTGTTGTTGTGGTGGGTTTTTTTAATTTACTGGGGTTTTGTTTGACTTGACAAAGTTGTGGCTTCTCAGGTTTTGGTTGAAATTTTGTTTTTGTCAATTACACACATGTCTCCTGAGGGAATAGACTCTAGAAAAATTGCACTTAGGTGATCAAGTCCTTCCAAATTTCAGTCACAAATGCTGTGTGGGCTTTGATAAAAGGCTGCTCAGGGTACAGGCTTTCTATAGTTATTCACAACTATATTTAAACTTCATGTAAATATTCTTAATATAATTTAATTATATTCACTGGTTAAATATGCAAGGAATTTAAAAAAAGGCAACAGCAAAACACCTATTTAGAGAGCATGTCTGATAGTGTGAGCAAACCTGAGGATTTTTGGTTTCCAGCAGCAAGCTGGAGATCCTTTTGAACCTTGTGAGTGAATCAAACTTCGCAGTACCTTTTTGAGAGAGCTGTGAAGAGCACAGGGAAGAAGAAAGCCTTGATCCAGCAGACTGGGGCAGATACCACGGGTACCCTTGGGAATTCCTGACTGGGAGGGCTGGGACTTTTCCCAGCTCAACAGCAGCTGCTGTTGAGGAAGTTGCTCGCTGAGCCCTGTAGAGAGGAGGGGTAAGCCTGTAGCAGGGTCCCAAATGAGAGCAGCTCAGCTCTGGCTGCTTCTGAGGGGTTTTGTTCCATTGGTCTGACCTGATTTGCAGACAATAATCAAAACACATTAATCTTATAAAGTCTCATTTCTTAGAAAAATAAGGCACAGCCATATGGAATGTATTCCCTAATGGGACTGTATAAAAATGATAATCTGGTCTCTAATGCCTAGTGTGTCACTGGTCCCAAATTACAGCAATTTTTTTTTCTTAGAGTCACCATCTGTCTTGAAGAATACGTGTGTTATGGTCAGGATTTAATTGTAGCAATGAGTTGTTCTGGGAGAGAGGAGGGAGCTGCCCTTGTTCATTGGGCACCACAGTGTTACTGATTGAGCCATGTGTGCAGACAAGGGAGGAAAAAACCCAGCAGGGCTCAGTGTGGCTCACCCTGCTGGATGGGCACCCCACAGGGAGCTCTCAACTGTGTGCTCTGCCTTGTTTGCCTGGCTGGGCTGCTGGTGTGAAGCCTTGAGGCTCATCTGATTAGAACTGGAATTAAAGCACCGGTGCTCCTGCAGCAGGGAAGGCTAGTGGTTTGGAGGCATTTCAACAAAGACAAACAGCTAGATACAGGCTGCTCCCATTGCCAGGATTCCTGTGCTTCTGCAGCAGGCCTCTGTGTAAGAAATGAGGCCTAAAGCATAAGAAAGTTCAGATAAATCTGTAAATACTGTTGTGCCTCTTACTTGGAAGTAATTTTTAAGGATACTTGCATTTACATATATGCACATCTTGTGCTGAGGAGGGTGAGCCAGTGGCTACATAGAGATTTGTGCTTCTTCTTGTGAATATGGATCAACAACCATTCAAGATGCCATCAGGCTGAGGCTGGAGGAGCTGATACCCCTCTTCATAGAAATTAAAACTGTAAACATCCAGTGCTTGCTCAGTAGTTCCATTTATAATTGTCAATTCTTTTTCTTCTGCAGCTGCAGGTGAGATTTGAACATTCTGAACATAGCTGTTGCATTAGCCAGGAGATGATAAAGAATCTCTGGCTGGTTTTGTTTGTATGTTCAAAATTAAAGATTTAGTGTGTAGCTGCCATAGTCCATGCTTGTCCCTGGCCTGATTTTTCATTCAAATTTAAACTTTCAAACTCAACCAACCTCTGCGGCAGAAGATGGGATGTGATTGGAAAATTCCAGGTGGTTGCAGTTCTCTCAAGTGCAATTTCTTTTCATGTCTTCAGAGCTTGTGGTACAGTCAGACTGTCTCTGATTACCTGGGGTGACCCTTTGAATGTATTTGTAAGGTCTAAAAATTGCTGATAAGCCCACATTTAAATACTGCGATGTAGTGATAAGTCTAAAAATGCACGTGTTAAATCGTACCAAGGCTCTGCTCACAGATCTCATTATCAGCCCTCTCATCCTGAGCATTTGACTTAAGATCTTACTGTTTTAAGAGTTACTTTGAAAAAGGGGGTTATCTTAAAAACAATTTGGTTTCAAGTACTTGTCAGTGGGCATAATTGACCTTACTGTATGGAGTTGGCAGCTGCAGTTATAGCTTAAATGCAAAATGCTGCTTGCAGTATAAATAAACATTTCCACTTTATTTTTAGAGTGGGAGTGGTGCAGTTATAATCAGCTTTTATGTGGTTTATGCTGTAGAAGAAAATTTATGTTTGGTTACGTTAGTGAATCCACAGTTTGAATATGGAGTCTCTAATTACTCCACATCTCAGGTAAGATATACAAGCAGAAAATATTCATAGTCTCCCTTATAAAAAGTTTTTTTTCCTTTTTAAATTTAGTAACTGGCTAAGCAGTGGTTGGGTAAGTGTTCATCTAAAATTAGGTGCTGACATAAATCAGCAGAAGCCAAGAAGTGTTTGTGTGGCTAATGCTGTAATCACACTGTTAGACGTGATAGGAGCTCTGAAACAACAGGTATGGTGGGGAGGTCATGCAGGCACAGCTCAGGTGGGTGTCCCCTGGAGCTGCCTTGCTCTGCTGCTGGCCTGGGCTGTCCCTGTTCTTCTCCAGTGCTGACCCAGCAGTGCTCCCTGTGCCTTGCTTTGTCCCTCTCTGGGCCTTTTCCCTTATTCTGGTGTTGAATATGGATGGCAATTTTTTAATTTTTAGTTTTAGTTTAACTTGGCATTTTGCACTACCACAAAACAGTTCTGAGTAACTCTGTTTAGGGGGAAGGGAGTTTAAAAGAAATTCTATTTACAGTGTCACAGACATGTGCTTACTAATGGACTGGTGACCTGCAAGCTGATTAAGAGGGTTGATTGGAATAGGTTGGGCTGTGCTCATCATTGTTGGGGCTGACCAGCAGTACCCTGATTGATCCTTCTGTTTGATTAATGTGTTTATTCTTTAAGGCCACATCAATAGGCTGCTTATACTCTTAACTAAGCACACTGGCTTACTTGTCACAAATACAGGTTTCAGGGCAGGAACTGAATATGAAATTATTAAGAGACAAGGAGAAGATTTCAAAACAGTAATGAAGCAGGAGTTGGATGCCTGCAGGAAGGAACTGCTCAGTGTGTGAAAGGAAAAGAAGGCATTACTGTACCAGCAGGGCAGGAAATACAATAAATTTATTCCTTTAATGTGCTGTGTGCTGTACTTAGTGTGCATTTTCCAGATAGTGTTATTTGTGATGTCATTGAAATGCCTGGAAAAGGGGCTTTGCCTGTCTTGGGTGGATCTGCAGTATGAAAACAAGTCTTGAATTACTCAGAAACCTTGAGAGTATGCCTGAGCCTCTCCATACATCCAGTGTGTTACTGGGTTAACCTGTGGACAGGGGAAAAGGAGAGGCCTCACCTCTTGAGCTTGTGCTGCTGGTTTCTGTTTGGTCTGAGGGTGGTCAGCATTTTGTGCATTTCCCAAGTGCAAATTGCCAAATTCAGCTGCTTCATCCAGACCTGATGGTTCAGGCTGAACACCGCAGTGTCCTTTTTGCCTCTGTATCTGTAACTGGTCTGGTCCCAACAGTCCTGAATTCCTTTGCATTCCAGCTCTGGTAGCCGAGTGTTCCCAGGAGATGGCACTTTCCCAGGCTCCAGCTCTCAGGGCCTTTTTTTTTTTTTTGCTACAACAATGCAAAATTACTCTTGAATATCTGTGTGCCCAGAGAGAACAGTGATAGATTAGCTCTGCAGAAGTGTTCTGCTTCAAGAGACATTCCTCAGGACTTCAGATCCCACCCTTTTCCCCACGTTTTGTAGAATGAGTTTCAGTAGTGCAGGTACTACTGTTCTCTCCCCTTGGCTCATGTTCTGCTGAGTTTGTTGGAGTAGCCACAATGTCCAGCACAGGCTGCACAAGTCTGACCTGTGGCACACTTGTGTACTGAGACTCGAACCTATGTGGTGATATGACCTTTGTCTACGTTTTTTAGTTGCCTTAAAAGACTGTTATCTGAGGACGTGAAATGATAAAAGCTACTGCTGGGATCCATGGTAACCTGACAGTTCCTTTATTTTATACCAGATACAGAGTTTATTTCTGTTTGCAAAGATAGAAGTTAAGTGCATTAAAGTGAGGGAAAGCTTAAGGGGAACGTGAACTTGCGTAAGCAGCAGAATATCAAGAACACTTGGAAAAGCCTTTGGCTTCTGAGGAAGGTTGAGGGGAAGGGGAACGGTTCCCAAGTTTGATCAAGTTGTAGTGTTTCAGGCAGTTGCTGTAAGAAATGGTCTCTTGAGCCTGCACCTTCCTTCCTTCGCTCTATTTACACGTCCAGGAGCTTGTCCCTGACTGCTGCCAGGGAAACAGCAGCTCCTTGGTCCTGCTCACAGCCTGCACTTCAGGGGCACTCAGCTCTGTTTGCGTTGACTTTCACTGTACCAGGAGAATACATCTTGTTCCAGTGTTCTGCTAAACTCCAAATCTCAACTATTTAATGTAACTACACAAATTCCTGAAGTCTGAATTCTCTGGTTTACTGTCTGTCTTTATTTGGGGGGATGCTCAGATAGTTCAGAAAGGAGTCAGGGACTGAAGTGGAGGTAAATTTCTGCTGTCATAGGACTGTGATGAAACAAAACTTCCGGTCATGGAGTTGGGAGTCAGCTGGAGCCATGTGACATCAATAATTAGTTCCTCTACAGTTTCTAAAGGGAAATCAGTTTTGAGAAGTAGAAACCAGGAACAATTCCCAAACCTTGTACTTTATCTTGCTTTCTAAAATGGTGTGGTTTCTCGTGACTGCTAAAGCAGAGTGGTGACTTGAGGGCAAATTTGGTGAGTGTCCTTGACTGAGTCTGTTTTCCCTTTTTGCAGGGTTGGCGTGTTGGAGGACACCTTCACCTGTCTTGGTGTTTTGTGTGCCATTGTATTCTTTCCAATTGGGATTCTGTTCTGCCTTGCACTGAGGCAGAGAAGATGCCCTAACTGTGGGGCAGCTTTTGGCTGAACGTGGACATGCTTACGGAAGCTACATCTGTTAGCATACTCTTTCTAATGTAAATGTCATGTACAATCATTTTATTTGCTTCAGACCTGTTTTGTAAAGTGTGAAGGAATTTAGTCTCTTGCATGTAATTTAAACTTAATCTTTTATGAGCATGTGCATTGCAAAACATGAAAACCTGACTTGTTTTCCATGTTTAGTGGCACCTGTTGAAAACTAAATAAAACTGCTTTTCCTTTTGCAATCCTCAATTTGTGGCTGGATTATTAAGTATGTTACTGACATGTCTGATACCTTGTAGTCTGAAAGCAGAGTAGTAATCCTAGCTACAACAACGGTTAAGTATGTGCCAGAATCCTTATGATAAATGATGTTTAAGACTCTACATGGGCTTCAGGTATTTGAGGGATGTGATGTAAGTGCTGTGTGTGCTACTTCTGCCTCCTCTCCCTCACTGCAGACACAAGTAATAACACACAATCAGAGCACTGTTTTAATTAGCGAGGGTTTTGCATCATGCAGGGGCTGGTGTTGGTTCACAGGCAGCAGAACCTTCTGCCTGCAGCAGGAAGATATTGGGGCACTGCCAACCATAAGCTGTCCTGAGTAAAGGGCTTTTGCATCTTAGATTGTTTAATTCTGATACTGAATTATTGAAAGCTCAGGCAGGCTAGGTTGAGTTGCCTCTACTGTGCTTTAGAAGATGGGCTCAGGTGTAAGTTACCCCTCTGAAGAGCTGGTGTTTCAGGTGGGGATGTTTGTGCAGGGCTCTCTGGCAAGCTGTCCTCGGATCTGAACTTGAAAGGCAGAGTGACAGGAGCCAGCAGCACATGCTCATATACTATTTTTTGATATTAAGTAACTGAAAGGCATTTCACATGACTTGAATTCACTGTTTATAGTAGTAGAAGTAGGCACCACTTAAGGAGTGAGCCAGGGGATGCTGCAGGAAATGTACATGTGTAAAATAGAATGATTTAGAGTAAGGATTAATCACAGCTCAGCTCTGCTGTGGCTGAAGTTAAAAGCTGCAAGTTTCACTTAACTCAGCTACTGCACTGTGCCAGCACTCAGGCCTTTGCTCAGCTTCTTAACCAAAAATTTTCAACTTTAGGATGTTTTCATTTGGGTACGCTACAGTAATGGAGGAACTTCAAAGGCAGCTTTTTATAATTGGCATCTGAGAAAAAATCATGGCACTGCTTTATTATGACCTTTTATCAGACTAAAGTTTGACAACAGTTTTTAAAGACAAAATTATCACTGAAGAATGTGTTGACAGTATAACACAGACTGAAAATGAGTTTCTGTTGACACCTGAAACTTGTGCGTGAACATTAAGCAAGGCATTACAAGTTGTCTATTCTTAAGGGGATAAATATTTATTTATAACCTAAGGTATCTTTCTTGCACAAAATAACATATAATCATTTATACAGGCAATTATCTATTCTGGAATAAGGCAGTTGTTACATTGTTCTGGTTGAAAAAAAAAAAGTCACTGTTACCTTCTTTAGTAGGTGGCGTATGCAGGCTTATATCCTAGAATTTACCATTGCAGCTTCTAAGTAATGAATGCCAAAGATTCTGTGAGCTATACTCTGATTCACTAGAGTATCCAAACTATCTAGTAGTTTCACAATTCCTACTACAAAAAAAGGCATACTGTAAAGTCAAGCCCAAGTGTTCAAACACTAGCCCAAAGCAATTACCTCATTAGAAACTATAGGTTTAAAAAACATCAGAGCTCCATTCCAGTATGTGTCTATTGTACAGTAATTACATTTAAATAATTTTTGGGACAAGTTGAGAAAGTAATTGTCATTGCTGGAAGTGGGTGTTGATAAGGAGGAAGCACACGTGTCTGAGCCGTGTCTTCATCGGATAATCGGTGCTGATCTGTCATTTGTTACTGTGGGTCTGAGTTTCACCGTTGCAAAGGGGTTTTCCCCACTGAAAAGAAATGCATGAAGTTACTTGAAGGCTTTCTGCAATCCAACCCTAAATTTATTCAGTCAGGTCCTTCATCCAGGCTGTCATCAAACAGTAAGTTATGGTTCTGAGACTCAGGGATTCTGTGCAACTCTTAGTTTTAACTTGAATTTTTAAAGTGAGGTTACACATGAAGAATCCCTATTCCATGAGCCAAAAATTTGGGAAGTTAATGCCCAGTTACATCTGGACTTTTTAAAATAGCTCCCAGTCTTCAAAGATTTTTGCTTTTAACCTGCAAAATCAGTTAAAGAAAGGTTTTAAGTCCTGCTCCCTGTCAAGGTACTGGAGAAACATGTTTTTCTGAGAAGGGCCTGTGTAGTGTACTACACTTGATGCCACTCTTGAGGAAAGTGCAACTAATTTTAGCCATATTGTTCTAGTAGTGCCTGGGAAAGGTCACAGAGAAATTAATGATAAACATCCTTATTTCCCCTTTATAATCAAGAAAATAAAATAAGCCAATATAAACCCACAACAAAATCAGTGTAAAAAAGTACTTTACCTTAGAAAAGGTGGTTTTATAATGCCGTTCATGTCAGGTTTCTGTAAAAAAAAAAGGTATTTACATTAATTTGTAGAAATATGCTACAGGTGCTCTTGCTGCCTTGCTAAGGGAAAGAGATCCTGTAATTAATCTGTATGGCCAGTTTGGTTTTATTACTTCAAATTTCATTGCTGAACCAAAGCCTGTCAGGCTTTCCATTCCAGGCACGCTGGGTTTCAGGATCTCATTGAGCAGATTCTTAACTCATGCTTGGCTTGTGATTCCAATGAAATTGCTGAAGTACATCAGTTGTAAATAGACTTAGACCTTAGAGTTAGGCCTAATTAGCCCTTAAAATTAAGAAAAATGAACGAATGCCTGAATTAAATCTTTCCAAACACCACCTCTCCTCAAAGGTATTAAGTATTTTTTTTTTTTTACAGTTGATACATATTACTGTCTTGTGTAGCACAGCATGAACAGTTTAACTGGCCAGAACCATTCCTCATCTTTCCTTGAAATCCTGAGCTATTTTTTCTGTCTATTCTGAAACAAAAATAAGATGCCTTGAATAATTTCCTGCTTCTGCATAGGAGGCCCAGTGAACAGACTGTTTTACACGTCTGTAAATCCTGTATGAGTGTACAAGCCAGCCCAGTATAATGTTGGGCTTATTTCCAAAGCCTATGGAGGTGTGGGGGTTGGGGACTTGCAGGGAAGCAGGAAAGACAAGGAAGTTCTGCAAGAATGAAAATAAATAGTGATTTTGGAACAAAACACTTGGTTGCAAGTGCAGCAGCTCTCCTCTACAGTTGTCCTAAGATGAGGTCACAGCAGTTGCTGTGAGTTAGGAGGTGCCTCAACAAAAGTGGTCATTGTCCTATATTCCAGAATTTCTAATTTATTTTAATCTTGCTTTCGCTGTGGAAATTCAGATTATCAAAAAAGATGTATTTGTTTTCCACTTCTAGGAGCTATCAGTTTCCATTCTGGCCTCCAAAGAGATTGTACTGCTCTAATTAGAGCTCTGCCAACTGACTGATCTGCCATTCCTTTTGAGTTTCTGGTTCAACAGGAATGTTTAGTCCACAAGCCTTAAATTTATTCCTAAACCCCCTGACCTAATGCCACAAACCAAAACAACCCTTAAGGTGACCCTTAAGGTTTCTGAGAATGGAGTGACCACAGCAGAACAGTGCAGGGATCCTGAGAGCATTTCACACATTCCTTAATTCTTTTAAGCTCTTTAGTCTGTCACCTGGTCCCAGGGCAGGGAGCTCTCCCTGCTGGATTGGCACCTCCCGAGGGCTTTGGACATAATCTCACCTGAAAGCCAAGTTGATCCTGCAGGCCTGAACAGCAAGAAACAGGCTAAGGGAGCCACGGTATGAATTCTGACATTACACAATTACTGAGGCTCATGGCTTCTTCATTCAAAAATGAAAACCACAAATATGTCAAAATACAGATGCTGGTCTTCAGAATAATTTTAGAAGTTCCCAGATATTTGTTTTGAAAGTAACTGAATACTGAGATTTAGGTCATATTTTTTGATAATCATTTCATGCAGCAGAAAATCTTTATTCCTCACAGAAAACACACTCCCAGAAACATCACTGCACAAACTACACACTTCCTACACCACAAGAGTCATTGCTGAGAAATAAACCCACTTACTTCAATGTGGATTCATATATATATGCTAATATTAAACTGTTCTGGCTCCCCCAAAAAGTGCAAATCTTTTCTGTAGGAATATTTAGATGGGGAAAAAGAGAGTATCCCAAAAGATGACTCATAATGAAAGAGTAAGGTCTTTAACTGAGAGTAGCTTCAAAAATCTCCAGCAACAACTTTCATACTTTCTTTCACCTTTTTTATATTTGTAAAGTGAGGTAACCTGTTCTTTCAAGAACTAGACACAAGTCTGTGATTTAATTACAAAAGTGATTGCTTTGAAAACATTCTATTTATGAGAAACAAAATTAATATAATTCCTCCCATTTGTTAAAATTCTGTATTTCTCCATACTTCTGAAATGCAGATAATAGCTTAAAATGCATGTGTTACAGTCAATTTATGCAATACTTGTCTTTCCCATGTTTTGTATTTTTTTCTGGAGTTCTAGAGAGATGTATTTGAAGTGATTATTAGTGATTATTAAGTGAATGCTTCTATTCTTACTTATTTTAAATGCAGTTAATTTTCTTTGCTAGCCCATATAGCAAAAGAACCCTTATAATGCCCAACACCTCTAGGTAAGAAATTCTGTCCATGTACCCAACATCCTAAGAGTAGACTTAAAAGGACCAGGAGAGGAGGTTTCATTCAAGACAGCCATTGTTTCCTGATGCCTTTCTATTTCACAGAATACCTGTATAAATTGCCATCCTCTGGACTCTTTCACCACTAATCAAGATGGGGTGTAACAAGCTTTCAGTTTCTGCTTTTTAAATTTCTTAGTTTTACTTCTACAAAGCACAAATTTACAAAGGTCACTTCAATTTCTACTGTAGGATTCACCAGATTAAATTTAGAAAGCAGAAACATCTGTCAGCAGGTCAACCCACGATTTGTTTAGATGCTATATTGACAGATATATTAATATTTTAGTCATACCAATACATAATGCAACTTTTTAGCTACTGGCAGGCAATTGTATTATTCTTTGATTCCTGAAGTTTCCTATGGCACCAACTAATGGAACTTTGCATCTTACTTTGGTACGGTGTCTTATATTTTAGCAATGCTAACCTATTTTATTTAATTAGGTTTTTTTGCCTTCAAAAAGGTGATCTCTGCTTTAAGAGGCTTTTTGGAGAAAGTCTCAGAAACATCACCCTTACATACACATCATCAAAATAATTAAATAAGCAGCAAGAGAAAAGCTAGTAATTGCCTAATTTGATTAGTTTTCATTTTGAAACAGTTTGAATGCTGCCTAAATAGCAGAAATAATAGCATTGTAATACATTATCTGTTCATAAAAAATGTATTTTCACTTAGCTGTAGCTTTGCTGAATACAGCCAGGAATTAGTACAGCTCTCCCCCAGCAATGCTGCAAACCCAACACTCACTTTCATGGGGTTCTTGAACAGAGTGTATGCTGCTCTAAGTCCCCTGTGCCCCACAGCTCTAACATCACTGGAGGTGATGGATTTGTACTGCTTTCTGTGAGAATTTCTTTTCATGGTTTACAGATTCCATTGCTGAGTTCTGCAGGGTAAGTCTTCTGCTACTGTCAGTTATATCCCTGAACAATTCTTCTCCCTTCCTATTAGGATGGATGGACTGAAATGCCAAAGCCCCTGATGCTCCTGGTGGCAGCTGGGTCAAAGGGCTGAAGTCAAGCACAGGTAGGTGAGGCAGGGGATCCCATCCAGGCAGGGTGGGATGTGTGCATTCCCTGCCCCGGGCACTCACCGCGCCCGCCTGCTCCGCTCTGTCGCTCGGAGTTTTCACAGCAGCACCTTTGGCAGGCTCCGTCCGTCTGTCTGTCTGTGCAGCCCCCACGTAGTCTGGTGGTGGGAGGACAACTTCCCCCTTCTCCACAAGGTTCACAGAACTAACACTTCGGATTGGTGCAGGGCTGCAAGACACAACCCAACAAATCCCATTCTCAGATGCCAGAATCCGTCTCACACTTGTCTTTAGCACCAGGAAAGCACAGAAGTGAGTAACAGGGTTCAGTGTCCTGGAGCCAGTGGGACTCTGAGTTAAGGCTGTTCTAAAGCTACTCCTTGGGTCTCTATGTAACCATTAAAACACATTATTAACATTATTAAGGCACTGTACTACAGACTAGAGAGAGAGTATTTACTGTTAGAGAGTATTTACTGTACATGCTACTGAACCTTAAAGAACATGAGCACAAAAGTAACATTTTAAATAAATGTTAGTGAAGATCTGGGCAGATCTGCAAGTGCCACCCAAAATGTTACCTTGGCACTGGGGCAAAGGCTTTTTCTTCTGCTGATTCATCCAGTGGTCTGGTGTATGATGATGGAAACCAGCCTTTTCTGTAAAGGGAAAGGTCTTTTATATTATATAAAATTGGAAAGATCTTTCAAAATACAACAGTAGACTCAGAAAACAGATTTGACTTTTGAAGATACAAAATTCTGATGATTTTCCTTAGATGGAGACCCCAAGTCCCTAGTTAGTGACAACCAGTAAAAAAGGTGGAAAACAATTTACAATTTATGTCTGCTAACATAATCTGGTGAGAAATACTTTTACTTCATATTCAAGGTGGGTAATATATTGATTATCTTACAGTCTGGTTGTGTCATGCTCCCCATAAAGCCAGCCATCCTTTTCCTCAGCCACCAGCAGGGTGATGATATCTCCCTGGGCAAAGCTGAGCAATGTCTTGTTGCTTCCAGCAGTATGTGGGAAGATTGTCTTCACTTTTTGCCTTTTCATTGTATTTAATCCCGTGGCAACAGAAGTTGAACGTGATAAATTGGCATAATCTGAATTCTCTGTCAAAAAAGGGAAAAAAACCCCAAAAATTAGATACACAGAAATAAATGCAATTCCTTATCTGAGAGGAAAAAATAAAGGAAAACTCAAGTGCAAATGGAGTTCTGAGACTTTGTACTTAGACACCTCTCACTGCCAATGTTTCTTATCACCATGAAGTTCTTAACTGCATGTGCCTTTATAAGCACACACCCAGCATAATAAAGTGGAACCAACAGGCAAAAAAAGGTTCTGTAAGTTTTAACTGGCTACTTCTTTCCTCTTTTGGCTTGAAAAGTACTGAACAATCACAGCTGTAAAAGGCCTTTGAAAATTTTCCCTTCTGAAAAAATGGAACTGTGTATAAAATCCAACTTTCACTTTCAAATGTGCCTCAGCACTCAGCTTCAGCATTGAGGAGACTTGCAGACACTTGGCACTTTCTGGACACGAGATGTTTATCAGAAAAAAAAATAAAGGAGGGCTTAAAACTCTTATGTTATTTCATTAGTACAATACAATTTAAATGTATTTTTAAGGAAGAAATCCTGGAATTTCTACCACAATTGAAGACTTCTGCTTTTCTTATACTGTGGTCTAGGCCTATTTCTTTCTTGTATCACAGAAAGTATAAAAATCAGTATATTAAACACTTGGGAAGCAAATCTTACTAGGATTTTCAGTTTCAGGAGAAAAACTACAACACTCTGTGCATTTTGTTCCATGTGCATTTCTCCCTTACTGCTACATGCCCTTAAAGTAAACCTGAGTGAGGCTGTCAGTGTTTGTTTGTGTGCACTGAAACACTGAGATGTATCCTGTTCAAAATCATGGAATGCCTTCTGCTGATAACATTGCAAGCCATGAGAGGAGTTAAATTGGGTTAATCAGTGACATACAGAAAGTGATTAAAATGGAAACTACCTATCCTGACCTGCATTTTAGTGCAAACATTTCTCTTATAACAGATCTCTCTCCTGTTAGGTAAATTATATTAATCCTTTGTAAAGACCATTTCTAATCCTCTACACATCCTGACATTCACATCATTGTAGTAGCAGAGAAGCCCTGAGGTAATTTTGAACACTGCAGGATGTCATTCACACTTCCCCAGTTTGCAGGGAAGGGACACTCACCTGCTGAGTGATTCAGGTTTTCAGAAGGTGCTTTGGGAGCTGTTGCAGGATTGTTGAACATATCCACGAGTGGGCTCGTGAACGCCCTGCCTGTGGGAGCTGGGGGCACTTTGGATGCATTTTCTTGGTGAGGATAAAAATCATTTCCAATCTGGAGCCACAAAAACAACAGTATCACAATACGGAGGAAATAGCAATAGCTGTTTTTCAAAATTAAATTATAAAGAGTAATGCTTAAGTATTCCTAAAGGATACACATTTAAACATGACATAAAACCCACATGCTCCTGTGGATTGCTGATTGAAGGTTTGTAAGAGGCTTGATGTACACTTGCTAGTGGGAAGGCTACAGTAGCCTTTTTTTTCTGCAAATAGCATGATGATCTCCAGATTTTTCTTGTTTAGAAGTTTACTATAGTAATTTAGAAATTCAAATGATGATACAACATGTGAAGCAGCGGAAAGTGAGAATTTCACCTGTACTCCAGTAAGCTAATAATCATGAAGGGGAGAAAGAAAGAAAATAGAAAAGAACATTTTTTTAAGTTCATATTGAACGACTGAGTATGGAATTACTATCACTTACAGACAAGAATGTAGGAAATGGAATGGCTGGAACCAAAGCAGCCCTGAGGCTGAGCTCTGCAGAAGCCATGGGCACCCAGCTGAGGGCTGAGCCTTGTTTGGACCTGTGCTCCTCCCTTCTCTGCTCTGTATTTTCTCCATAGCAGAGCTTCAGCCTAATGACTTTGGTTCCATACCCAAGCCCAGTATATTCCAGCTGAGATACACTAATGCAGTCTATCCCAAATACTGAGGTCCAACAGAACCCCTTGAAGCCACTCCCCACCCACTGAAGAGACCCCACAGCCATGAGGAACAACATACCAGGGTGTTTCTCTTTACCATCGGTGAAGGCTGTGGTGTTCCTGAAACTGGGGTGGAACCAGGGGTCCTGATTTCATCTATCATCATTCTGACTTTTTCAGGCACTTTGGTGGCATCACTACAGATTTCCTCCCAGCCAGGCAGCTTGGATTTTAGGAAGTCTGCACACTGCATCCAAATTAAAAGACACTTGTCAAAGATAGGCTTTTTCATAAAATTGCACACCTACTGGTTAACTTTCATTATACCAGAATGTTTACACCAGAAAAATGGAAGTATTTTCTAAGATTCTTCTAAGGAATATCTCTTTGAAAGAAATAAGACATTGTAAAAACAACTCTTTTGCAGGGTCAGATATTGGAAGTACCTGATTCAGTCCATGTATTCTTTTTCTTAATACATGATTTTAAAAAATTCACAGTAACCCTTGACTTTTGCTACAGTACATTTAATAGAATAGTGTATTGTAAACATTTGCTATGAACTGGGCACAACACTTGTCTGGCACTTCAGTTCTTCTGTTTCTGGCAGTCTGGTCTACATGCTGCAGGAAACACTCAACATCTCCTGTGTGCCTGGATTTCAGGACTTTCATTTCTGTTTACACTCACAGCACCAACCTGAACGTGGTAGAAGTGCATGTGCTGGGTAAAGCTGCAGTGCTTGTCAACCAGAAAACAGAACCTTCTTTTCTCTTCAAGGAGAGCTTCTCTGCAGCCTTCTGCAATAAATCTCTGAATATCACTTTGTCGAGAACTCACAGTTTCCAAATACTGAGGGGAAAAAGGGAAAAAAAAGAATCACATAGAGCCTCTGAGTTTTATTTGATGCTATATCAAATCAGTTAAGTAAAGTCTAAAAGCCTTAGAAAAAGCTTTTGGAAAGGCAGGGTGGGATAGGGTGGCTCTACTTCTAAGTCCCTCTCTTTTCCTGCAGAGATCTGAGTTCCCTGATCTCATGAGGTGAACGTATATTGTCCCTACAGGCAATTAACAGCCTGTTTAGGGGTTGTGAGGGGCGTGTGTGTGGTGTGTTCAAATCAAACTAATGACATTTGTCTGCACCACTGCAGCTGTATTTATTCACACAAAGCTGTGATGAATCTCTGCTTCATTTAGGAGGGGAGGAAATGAGTTACTAAAAAGACAAAACTATATTTATCTGAGATCACGAGGATTAATTAAATGCTAATTCTTGAGCTCAGACCCAGAACGTTAAAAAACCCCTCAACTCTTATGAATGCAGGTTAAAAGACAGGCAGTAAGAAATAGGAGCTACTGTTACCTACACTTACTGTACTGTGTTATATACAAAGATTTCTTTGAAAATTAAAATAGATATGGAGAAAAAAAATATTAGCTAGCACGAAGTACAAGTGTCGTGGAAATAAAAATATAAATGGCAAGTATTTTCAGAGAGACGTATGACAATGAGAATCTGATTAAATAATTTTAAAACTTTCTCTTCTAGTCTTGCAATTTCGGGATTCACCTCAAGATGGCAATGCTGGATTAAGGGCAGTAGGAAAGGCAGTAACACAAGTCCGCACTACCTACTTAGGGAAATGACTATAGCAAATTACTACTGAATTTGCATAGTTTATCTGGCTCCCTGTGTAAAGCTTTGCATAAAGCGTAGTTACAGATCAAGGTTACTGGTCAAGGGATGAAATCTAGGAACCAGAAGCCTCTGAATATGTACACTGGAGCAGAGAGAGCTCAGTTGCAGCTCTCTAGGAGTGCCTTTAATTCACATCAACTTTTAGGAACCATGAACTTTTTCTGATGACCAGTTCTCATACAGAGAAAGAAACAAATAAGAGACAATGCACTGACCTCCATTTCTTTATGCTCATACTTTGTTACATTTCGTGCTCCTTGGCTTTTCCTTCTGATTTTTTTCAGCTCAGCCTGAGACTTCTCTAAAGAATCCAGTTTGCTTCTGTGTTCAGTTTGGTACCTTTTTAAAGTTGCCTGCAATCAAAGCATTTACATCATCTCATATTGCATTCAGCCATATATCTGGGTAAGGGACTAGAAAGCATTACTGTGATCTCTGAGATACTGCTCACACATCCCAAATGAGTTCAGCAACTGCTGAGTTTTAAGGAGCTATGAAGTCATACAGGGGTTCCCTTTTTAACTTAAATTAGGCATGAAAATCTTGGCCATCTTTATATATCTAAAGTGCATTTCCATTAAAGTTTGTATCAATTAATTAAATTTTGGGAAAAAACGTCTAAAAAAATTCTTTGACTAGCAATAGACAAATAAAATAGGAGTTTTAGAATTCAATGTACTTACAGTCATATATTTTACATCCAGGTCTGTTTTCTTCTCCAGTTCAGATATAATTTCTTTATGAAACTTTTTGAACTTAAAAAAAAAATTAATTAAGGGTCATTAAAAATCGGCAAAAGTCGTTTATAATTTCACAAGCAAAATGAATTAGAAGAAATTATTTAACTTACACTCTCCTCTAGGCTGTCATTAAGTTTCTTGTGTGTTCTTGAGATTTCTACCAGAACTTGGCCTGTTGATAAACATACAACTATATTGGTTTCTTTCTTAGACTTCTGAAGTTTAAGTTAACAAAGAGCAGTGATAAAATACATTTAACTAATATACTCATTAATTGATATATTTTAGAGGGATAGAAAATTTCTTGCTGTTGCTCATCACAGCAGCTGGAATGAATAATTTACTCTGGCCATAGACAAACCAAGCAGTTCATAAGTGATAGAAGAATAATTAATCATGCATTGTTATGCAAAAGGGACATGGAGTGCCAGACAAAATAAATCCTTCCTTCTCTCCAGAATAGCTCCTGTTGGTTTAGTAACAGCCTCTTTCTGTGCCAAGTCAGAGAATAGCACACAAGTTGTTACTACCCAAATAGCTGCTATCCATTTCTTAGTCTGAAAACTAAACTCCAATGTTTATTAAGTTACTGCACCTTCAGAGTCAACAAAGCAACCTTTCAGCTGCCCTGCTGCACACCTGCTAAAACAGACCTGGTCCACACAGGAATTCCCACCTGTGCAGCATTAACCAACAGCCAAGGCAAAGCAGATTCCTCAGCATCCTCACAACAGACCCTGAATATCCCATTGTGCTCTGCTGTCTTCCAGCACTAACTTACACAGCCCAGGCAGGACTGTGAGCAGTTGAAAGCTGAACTGTTCCATTTTGCTTCAGGAGGATATAGAGGAAACATCCCTCAATCTTTTGGGTGTGGTTGTATGTGCAAAGCAGTGTAAACTGTGGGCTGGTGCTGCCCTGCCCGCAGCCAGCCACATCACCCTGCCTGCTGCTCATGGCCACATCAGCCCCACTCCCTTCCGTGCCCTGGCACAGGCACACCAAGACAGTGCCAGCCCTGTCTGGAGATTGCAACACTGCTGGAGAGCAGCTGGAAGGGCTCGGTTTGACTGCACCCAAATCAGACCAGCCCACTGTTACCAGCTCCTGACCAGGAGCCGCTGCCAAAACTGGCAGTCCCAGGACCATCAGATCCACAAACTGGGTTGTTTGTGGAACCCTTGACTAGAGATGTGTTTTCCTGGCACTCCATTTGCATGGCAGGACTGGCAGGTTCAGTTTGACAGCTGGTTCACTGGCACACCTCCTCCAGTGATCCTTGTATCCCTCAATCACCTCTGCAGCTGTCCCACCTGGATTTGCCACAGGTTGCAGTTGTACTGTCCTCATACACAGGCAGGGCTGCAGAGTGACCACAGTTCTGTAATTCCTGCACATCACTGGCAGCCACTGCATGGGACTGTGTGTCCCTCCTATTTGCCATCTTATGAAATTCTAGATTCCTTTTTTGGAGTTAAAATAGAAAGGATGCATTAAATGCTTAACACGCCACTGAATGAATTTTGTTTTCTACCATCCATATTCTTTAGCAACCCCTGAGCAAAAACTTATCATCCCATAATGCTTCAGATCATTCAGCTGTTCAGAAAAGCTCCCAAAAGATGCCAATAATTAAAAAATTGGCTCAATGAATGAATGACAGAACTCTTCATGAAAACTTTCTCATCTTCACAGCCATCCAAGCCTGTCTCCCAATAGTGCAGGTTGGTGACTTGGTAACCTTCTCACATCAGGCAGAAGCATCCCCATGACCATGGATTCGTTACTACCTTTCTCCCTTCTGATTTTGCCATTTTCCAGTTACATCATCTCAAAATCTGAGCTTCTTTGAAATGAGAACTACATCTCTTGTGAAGCAGTATGATACAGCAGATTTTCAACTAAATCTTATAAAATGTGAGTCTGCATTGTTGTTTATGGGCGAACATCAGGTGGTACAGGAAGAAATACACGTGTCTCTCCTGGCTTTTCAGGAATCCCTCTTCCTGCTCCATTGCCTACCCCCCTCTCTCTTTGCACAACAGACTGCAGGACACTTAGAGGAAAGAATTGGAATGCAGTGAGAGCAGACAACGCCTTGACTAGCAAGAAAAGGAATTCACAGTCACAGAGACAGAGGAGTGGTGATTTTCTTTTAGATTTTAAATATGTATAGTTTTTCTGAGTTCTGTACAGCCCACGGAGTGCTGTGGATTTTCTGTTCATATTTAAAGTTGCTGGTGACTACAGCAACTGTGAGAAGTGAGAGGTGCCATAGTAATTAGTTGCTCACGTGCAATAGAAAAGTAAATACAATTTGTTACATAAACACTTGAAGTAACGGAGGAGAGCAGTGTTATTTTAAGGCTCCAGAAGTGAATGCACTTCAGTTCCTACTGTTTGTTTCACCAGCTCAACTCAAAAGATACATTTTAGATTGTAATAGGCTTTTAAAGTTAGAAGAATTTTATGAAGAGTTATCTACAACTTAAAAAGGAAATGTTGATCAAAGAAAGCAGGAAAATTATCAAGAAATATAATTACAAAGTTTTAAATACGCAGACTAGAAAGCTGTTTGGGAAGTTACAGAAATTCAGGGCGAGAATCAGAATGGCCCTCAAAATAACTACCCTTACAGATTTCTGTGCTTTTAAAACAAACTTCTTCTCCCTCTGTGTAAAAACCCCGCTCTGAGCGGCAGCTGCCAAGGCAGAGCACTGAGCTAATCCTTGGCAAGGCCAGCGTTCCGAGCAGGGACAGACATCCAACAAGGCAGGGCATTGACTCAGCTCCCGGGGCTCACACCCTGCCTTGCCCCAGCCCCGCCTGCTCCATAAAACTCCCATTCACCTGGGGCGGTGTGCGTGGAAAAGCTGACGCGCACACGTGGTTATTTCTGTCCCCGCAGCTCCCAGCCTTTCGGCTTGGAGTGCTCGCTTGGAAACGGGTTTTTTCATCTCTGTTACAAAAAAATACTGCCAAAACATGTCCTGAAGAGAACTCTGAAAGCTGCACTTCCTTCTAAATGGTTTGTGCTGGGGTATTTGATGGGTTTATTTTAGAGTGTTCCGGAACACTTTTAAACAGTGTGTTTAGTTGTCAGTGACTCCGTCCCTAATTGATTTTGTTTTGCTCTCAACTAGAAAGACTTCCTGTACTGTGCATCAGGCAAAAGTCATATTTATACTTAATGCATATATATATATACTTTATTCTTGGATCTCCTCCCTGCCACCAGGAATCCACAGGCACTGCATGTACTGGCTCACCCATTTCATTTCGCCTTTCAAAATATTGATTCAAAACATGAAAAGAACCCATCCATAGTAACCACACTCTGATCAATTAAGATTTAAATTATAGATCAGATTCTGCACTTTGAATAAATAGAGAGCATTTTTGCAGTGAACATATATCATGTTTATTTATTGTCAGTTTAAGATAATGAGTTAGTCACATTTAGACTGTGTTCTCCCGAATTAATTTATACAAGGAAACAAGATTTTGTAGAAGACTAATTCAGGAAAGACAAAACAATCCCTTGCCTACACAGAACAGTGTCCAAGTAGAATGGAAATGGAACAACTTCAATATGATACTTGAATTTTAATCACCATGGTGAATTATACAATAGCTCTAAGAAAGACAGTGGATTACTCTGGATTAATGGCAGCACAACCTAAGGCCAGGCTCAAAAAGGTACAGAAAACCACTTAAGGTGAAGACAAACATGTATTTCTCACATCAATTAAAATATTCTGCTCTGTATTAAAACTTCTCCTGGTTAAGTTTTATATATGAGAACTCATAATACCTAATAATCAAATATTAACCTCGTCATCATTCATTGGCAAACCCCAAACCTATCAAACACAGCAACATGACCAGAGCACGTGATACCAGGCCAGTAAAGTCAAATTTTGGCAGCCATCCTGTAAACTTGAAACAGTTTTAGGCATCATATTATGCAATGAATTAATAAACCCAAAACACTGGTATTGATGATAAACATAACTGTTAAAATACTTGTCTTTTAAGGATACTTTTTCTTTGCTTTCCATGTCCCCACACCCTGAACCTGAAATCTTTGTGACTGAATAATGTAGGTATACATTAAATGTTCCCACTTTGTTTTAGAAAACAAAAAAAGTAGTTGTAGATGTTCACAGATACTTGCTCTGATATTTTGCTATTACCTTAGAGGTGCACTGTAGGGGAGGGAAATATCATTCTCTCAGAAAGGATTTTGGGGGAACATCTCAAATATCTTAAATGACTTAAAGATTAAACGCATATACAGTTCTTGAAACCATGGGTCACAATATAGCTATAATCTGATATAGGACCATGAACAGCAATGGTTCCAAGGTAAATTTATTACAGTTTCAATTAGATTCAGTGTATCCATAGAGAGATCTTTTAAGCTGAAACTTCAAAAATTTGTGAAATATTTTTAGGCTTAACCAAGGCTGTTGGTTGTATCTATATTTTTTATTGAGAAAGTAATACAGACTAGAATTCTATTAATGATGTTTGGTTTGTTACAAAAAAACCCAAAAACAAACAAACAAAAAAAACCCCAAAACCAAACCAACCAACCAACCAAACAAAAAAAACCACCAAAAAGACCCCACCAAAAAGACCCCCCAGAAAAACCCCAAAAACATAAGCCCGAAGTGTGCAACAGTCATTTCTCCATATAGAGCATCCCTTGAGCAAGAAAACATCCTTGAAAGGCTGTCCTGCCCAGGAGATGAAAACCAAGGAAAGGCATTTCTCTCAGAAATAATGATTGTAAGGCCAGAACTTCTGCAGAAGTTACACTTCAACCTCACTGTTTGCACTGGCTGATTGTTCAGGTTATTTACCTTTTCACCTTGTGTTGACTGTTCTTGCAAAGTCTAAAAGAATTTGTTCAAGTTAGAAACAAATACAGAACTCAATCAATAGAGTTCTGTCATGGAAACAGGTATCAACAACTACCAACAAAATCACTTAAACTTTTAAATTACCGAATAGCTACATTAGAATCAATTAAAGTATTAATTACATCAGCTTACTTGAAATATACTTCCATTTTGTTTTATTTAGAGGAGGTTGGTCTTGAAAAATTTCAAGTCTCTTAATAGTAAGGCTTTTTTAGATGTCTGGGAACAGGCAAAATGCTTGATTATATCACTCATTTACCTCCTGTTGTCCTGTTTTGTATTCAGGGCAGGCTGATTAACTTTGTGTCTTAGAGATGAAGCCACATAATTATTTCTATTAAGCAAGAGAATGAAAGACTGAGTCAAAGCTGCACATGGAGACAGCATAGTCCAAGTGTGTTATTAGATGTTATTGCTGGCAAGATGCTCTTTTCTCCAGGTCACCCTCTGCCCAGAAAAAAGGCATTTATGACATGGGAAAGTTAGAAACAAAGTCCTTTGAAAACAGTAGTCCCCAGGAGGTCGTAAAATAGGAAGTTTCAAAGGAATACAGTACAACAAATAAATATGATTGAACAAAACATCTGCTAAGCTTCAAAAGTGTTAAATTTATCATTCTGTGACAGGAAGGATTTAACAGTGCAACAGATGCTTTAATGAAACCAAAAAGCTTTAATTGAATTTAACATATGAAGGAAGAAAATCATAAAGAAGGATAAAATAATGTAAAACTTGCCCAGCTCTAACTGTACTTTTCTTCTGATACAATTTGTCCAGAATGCTTTAACACACTCCCCCATCTGTAGAATTAATAGTAATGTGCACATAAATCAATAGGACTAGGTCAAGTCTGCCTTTCCTTACTGCATGAGCGAACATGGAATAGGGATTCAGGAATAAATCTCCCTTTAATTCATTTTATAAAATGGCATTGACACATGACCATTCAGTGATATTTTGTGAAGGTGACTGCAGAATGTGAAGGGGAGGAGAAAAACAAGAATAAAGCCTACAATCAGGAAAAGGGGAAGAGATTTTAAAGTATAGTGAAGTATTTTAAGTCCACCCTCCATGCTAGGTATAGTACCCTGAGGCAGCTAGAACCATATATAAATAAAATCTGTAAATAAAATAAAAATTGAAGCAAGGAGAACTTCGCATTCTAAATGGCATTCTCAGATTAATTTTAAAATATGCAGAGTTCTCATTAAGGCTGTGAACCACAGAAATGTTTCTGCGATATAATAAGCAAATAAGTTACTTAATTTAAAACAAATTAAGGGTTAAGGGAAATGAATAATTACTTTACAGTCTCATTGATACAGAAGAGATAAACAGTCCTGCAAAACGCCTGTGTAGTCCAAGTATCTTGCCTCC
Source organism: Toxostoma redivivum (assembly GCA_013397375.1). NCBI lineage: Eukaryota > Metazoa > Chordata > Aves > Passeriformes > Mimidae > Toxostoma > Toxostoma redivivum. The sequence goes on from VXBI01011035.1 coordinate 1,293,235, forward strand.
ATGTCCAGACAAAACCAGTAAGCAATAAATAGTATTGTGCAGGACACTGTTGGTAATTTTGTGAATTGGGCACTGATGGTGTTTGAACTGGTGAACTTGCAGTGCTCCCATAGGACTTCACTGCTGTGATCCTCATATGGCTCCAGAGGGAAAAATGTATTCTAGTCCATGCTGACTTTTTAAGTGTCTTTGACCACAATCAAATTTTCATCTGATTCAAGTGAAAAAAACCCAAACAACCCAACCCAAAAAAGCCTAAAACTTTCTAGGCACAAGATGCAACTGTTGGACCAAAGGGGACTTTTAGCATTTTGCTTTTACAGCAAATGCTGTACACTAAGTTCTGTCCTTCCCAAATATTAGCTTTATTTTGCAATGTACACATTTGCCTGTACATATATAACCCACCCATACAAGTGCCTGTCTGTATCTCACTGACACATACTTGGCAATACCCTCTTGAGCACTTCCCTGTCATTAGGTTACACATTGCTCTCAGCACGGGAAATAGAATCAAAGAATCCTCTTATTCAAAGATCCCTTTCCCATTTCTTAATTAGGCAAACAATGAAGGGATAGAGCACAGTTCACTTCTATTCTAGTAACCTAGCACCTCTTATGATATCATTTCCTTTTGTAGCCCAGGATCAAAACTATATATAGTCACCCTTTTCTTGTCCTAAAACTTCACTGATTATCATGTGAAATAGTTTAGGACCACATAACAAAGGACTTTCCCAGTACAGAAGACAGAATTTTAATTACTTGAATTAAAATTGTTATTTTTCTTTAAAACGTTGGGATATTTAAATATTAAAAGGGAAAGAATACTGCTCAGCTCTTTATACCTTACAAAGTCTATGCCTATTTATAAGCCATATTCAGTTAAACCTAAGGATGAACTTGTTTTTTAAATATACTTTACTAAGACTAAATTTAATGCCAAATTCTTTCAGCTGGACACAGGTGATTTTAGAAATTATACACAATTCATATGATGCTATAAAGCTGGTAATGAACTGCTGATCCATTACTTATTCCCACATAAGGCTAGGCAAGAGTGAATACTTAATGAGATTAACAAGACCATTTTGATTTCCAGACTCTGAGTTTGTTCTTGGGGTGATGCTCCTATTTTCCTGTTTTTAATGGAACAAAAACAGTAGCTCACATTGTATTCTAAAGAGGAATGTGACTTTATTGCAGATTCAGCAAAGTTCAGTCTAGTTCTCCCATTTCTCAAAAGATGTTTTGATCTCTTAGGCAAAAAAAATTCAGAGATTAGAATTTTTTTTAAACATACCATATCATTGAACAGATGTTAATCAAAATGAAATATTCAGCTTGTCTCAGATGATTGGTAAGCACAGAAACTAAATTTTAATGTTTAAAAAAAGGAAAGGAAAAGCATATGCCATGTAAATAATGCATGAAAAATTTACAAACTTGTTTTTCTACCTGTGACTCCATTACTAATATATATGAAGTCTGCTGCAGGCATTTTTGTTATTCTTTTTTTTTTACCCAAACATATAAACCCACAATATATTAGGGTTTGTATGTCAGAGACTCATCTTTCATAGGAAGCCCTCTACACCACAGCTTTTCATACCTGAGCTGCAGTGGTGTGCAGTGACTCGTAATCTTCACACAGGTCAGGTGAAAAGAAAATAAGTTACAATACAGCCACAAGCCTGAACTTGCCTGGGTGAAACCCTGCTGGTTTGAGGCAGATTAGTTAAGGAAGATCATACAAGAGAGCTAATCTCTGTTTTAAAGCAGGAATGGAACAAACAAATCATGCTAGCCAGCAAAAACTGAAGTTTTTATGGGTTTCCAGTACCAGAGAGGGTAAATATTTAAGTCATCATTATAAATATTACATGAAATGAAGTAAACCACAAGGAATTGCTGCAACTTTCAGCATTTTGGAACTGCCACTGAGTTTCACATCTTAGCAGTGTCCAAAAAAAACCCCAAACCAAAAAAGCCCACACCTAAATTGAGTCAAAAGTTTTGATAAAATTCTCTTTCTCAGAAGCCCAAGACAATTGGTTTTGGTACCCTGCCCTGCCCCATGGGACTGCTAGTGGCATCTACAATGGATACTGGATTATTTTTTTTTGTTGAGAAATAATTGAGCAGGAAAAGCTGACTGTACAGACTAAATATAGTTAGACTTTCACTAAAGGATTTACAAGCTAGTTACAAATATGATGCTATTTTCCTCACAAAGTTATCATCTACTTTCTATTTTTTCTCTCACTGAGAGCACAATAAATACATTTTTTTGACACAGGCTCTCAGGCTAATTCCACCTGGGGCTGGCACAGAGGGACTCACTCTTGCCAAGCCAGACCTGGCCATAGCCTAGGAAACATTGCATGGACACACAGGTGAGGTCCAGGGCAGTCTTCCCAGGCTCCCACTGCAAGATGAAAGATGCATGTGAGGCTCACGTGAAATTTCTGGGTTCCAGTACAGTGAGAAATTCTTTATGGAGTCCCCTCACTATTTTCTCAGGCCTTTGAGGCACAGCATGAAGGTATCAAGTCTCACTCATTGCAGGTGTTTTGAATATGTATTTTTCCTGGAGGGTGTGTGCTCACGAGTATCATTAGGGGTTTCTGTGCTGGAGCCCAGAGCCAGGGCAGGTGCTCCTACAGCTGCAGGTGCCCAGACACCTGTGCTGGTGCCATCACCCCACACTGCACCACACAACCAGCCTGAGCAGCTCTGGGCTACACTGCACGAGTGTTACCCCATCTCATCACTGACTGAAAACAGGAGAATCAGCTTCAGTTTATAGGGTGCAGTAAGACTGGGGTGGGTGGGGAATAAAATATTAAAATTGACTGGAAAATGTAACCTATTATCTAACTTAACATGAAAAAATAGCTGGAAAAATGTCACTGAAATCCTATGAATATCTGTCCTTCTTTTCTCTGGTGCTACTGTAATCATTATCAAAGGCCTTGTGCATTTGCATATTCTGCTTCCTCCCATCAGCCATTTCCAGAGCCTGAAAATTTGTAACTTATCTAAAAGTCTTCATAACGAAATTCACAATGATGTTATTGTATACAAAACAAACTTTTTTTGGGTAGTTCAGTAAGAACAAACTGCAGTATCCATTTCTAGACACATTTTTAATGTTCAGTAACAAACCCACCTCTTGTTAACTGTGCTTCTTGAAAGTATCATTTCTGGTTTACATTCTATCAGTGAAATATTACAGAATTTACACCCCATTCTGGCTCATCTCCTTCCACCTTTCTTTTAGCAGACTGGAGGTCCATATTACACAATCCCAGAATGTTACTGTATAACTGGAAGATACAAAACCTTATTCCTGCAAAACCCACAAATACTTTGTATTTCCCTTTCCAGACAGCTCTCTGTAGTTTCCTTTTATAGCACAGGAATGGAGTGGCTTCTTCAAATGAAATTCCATTATAAATATAGCAGAAGACTCTTTTATTAATGCTCCATAGGAAAGGCTGGCCAGATTCTAACTACTTAAACTGCAGCCTCTAAGCTGGTTTCCCAGAAGTTTCCACCAGATGAGGTGCTAAAGGTTCTGCAGTTGCTGGCACCTTCACTTTCGTTTCTATCCAACACAATCTATTCCAAAGGTGCTGTTTCCCTAGGGATGGCAGGGATGCAGTGGGGTAGGCAAGATGTCAGATCTCTCCTGCTCAGCTGAAATGAGCCGGAGAAGAGAACAGTGCAGGTATCATCTTTCTAAGTGAAACTGGATTCCAGCTGACAGGGTCAGTGTATATGTGTTAAAGTAAGACAACCACTCTCCTCCCTCCCCTTTTTATTTTAATGGAAGTAGAGCTAGCTACATTCACTCTAAACCATGGATTTTTCTCTTTTTCTGCTTGGTTTTCTCACTAGTGAGAGTGACAAGTGCTGGAACCTAGAATTAACAGAGAGCTACAGCTCTGAAAAATAATCTAGTGGCAATTTTGCTTATTAAACAGGAAGAAAATAAGATAATTTTGAATAATACTTGCAAGATAATATTTTAAATATAAAGTACTGCTTTACATTACAGTCTGATTAGAAATTTTTCAGCAAGTGGATATGTCTGTTATAGCAAATTAGAATTTTCCATTTTAGTTCCAAAATTTTTTCTGTATGAGTTGACCATTTAAAGCTCACAATTTCTGACACAGAAATTCTCTAATTTCTAAAAAACAATGAGGAGGGAGAAGAGCCCATAGAGTTTCTCTTAGTTGCAAAGCTGAAATAAAATGAACTCTCTACAGATTGAACCTCACACTACTGATTCTATTAGTATTAAATGTACATTATTATCTAATGGTTAATTGCCAGTTTGCTCTACAAAAAGCTAGAAAACAGTTACTAAAGGATCTTTGTGAAACTGTTAGGTGCTACTCAAGAACTGTAACTTACAAGCTTGATAGATATTCATAAGAAATGCCAAATTTTTGATAAATAGCAGGTCTATTCACCAACAACCACTAGTTAATTCTGACTGAAGGTTTATCAGCCTTGACTCTCAAACTGATATGCAGTAACCCAAATAGCTGGAGGTATAAAGACTCTCAAAAACCAAGAAACATGGATAAAGAGAAGCCCTGCCCCATTATTCATGTCAGAATTCCTGCAATCACTCTATTACTATGTAAAATAAAGTGGTATTACTATACCACAGGGTTTTGTATTTGACAAAACATGACAAGGTTGTGGAGATCTTTAAAATGACACCACTTGACAGGCAAGTGTGTTTTGTGAATGTGTTCAAATCCTGTCTTTTAAGCTGAAGGACAGTCTGCTCTTTCGTGCGTGAGAGGAACATCAGGTTCAGGGCTCACCCTCTGTCAGGAAAGAATTCCACTTCCTCTGTGCACCATCAGAAATTTTGGGGTTTTCTCCCCTCCTCTCTCTATCTTGTGACTGCCACAACAAAGAGCAATCTTTTACTTCAATACTTGTTTCTCTAGATCATTTGTAGTGGTTTTTAACCAAAAAAATTCTTCTGAAAGGAACCCAAATTCTCCCAAATTCTTATATTTTAGACTGCAGATGAGCATAAGCTCTTGCATACCTGTTTCCAATTAAGTTTTAACACAATACAACCATAAAAAACAAGCCTGTAAACCAGAGTATTTTTAAATAAATTATCAGTCTTGGTTAGATTAGGGAAGAGACCTTTGTCTCCTCTGGTCGTCCTATTAACATACTGATCTTCTTAGTTCCATTGATCAAAACCATACAATGTAATATTTTTCTTTCTTCTTCTGTTTGGACAAGCAATTTATAGTTCACACTCCTTAGTTCTTGAGCAACAAGCTCTAGGTACAGACCCATAATGTAATTGTGGGTGACTGCTGTAGATACTGTTGCTACACAACAAACTAAGTGGGACTTTACACCCACAATATAAAATGAGATGAAGCTACAATAACTAGCAGGTGCTGAGAAGATATGAGAAACAGAATTCCATAGGCAAGCAGGAAATCACTTCCCAATTCTTTGTGCAAGTGAAGCCTACAGAGACAGCCAGAGTTACTAGAGGAGATTTTATTTAAGTTATAAGCACTAAAAATTGACATGACAAAGCATCACAAGCCTTTGTGTTTTGGGCAAGACAAAAACAATTAGCAACACATGAAAGTTACTACTTTAACACCATGGTGAAGTGTCTATGTGAAATTGGTTTTACTGCATTATTGAAAACACAGCATTTTGTGCTGGTGTGGTATGCAGAAATTCAAATAGTATAAAATCTTAACATTCTAAAACATGCAGTTTCTTGTTTTCTATCTTTTCTTCCTAGAGGGATTTCCAAAGGATGCCTAGGAAAAAAAGTATGCAAATTCCATACTGCAGAATAGCTTGAGGAAAATAAATTCAGATTCTGTTCTTTAAATGTTCATAGCCCAGTCTGAGGAACTACAAGCTCAGAAATATAGGGAAATACAAAATTAGAAAGAATGTTGGCTTGATAACTCATCCCTTACTCATAAAGATTGTATTATGACTGCAGTACATTCTTCTACTTCCTCAATTTGCTTAAATTATTCTGTATTAAAATAATTCAGAGAGCTTCAGCCAGACTTGAAAGATAGAGATACTTAGTACAAAAGCTCTGAATCAGCTGGAATATCCAGATTTCCTTTTCATTCTCATTTCCCTCTTCTGCTCCAATGTCATTCAACAGAAGAAAGGATTTCTGGTATTTTTACTTATTTTTTTCCCCATGACTTCTCCAGCCTCTCTGCTTTCTACCCTCTACTTCAAAAAAAAATCTCCTTTATTTCTATTCCATTTCTGTTTCTAGCCTGCTGTGGGGCTGGTGTCCATCTTACTGTCTCATGTCAGGAGCCCATTCTGTGGGCTCACACATTCTGTGTTTCCTTGTGAGGAGGAAGGATTGCCTGTGGGTTTGAACCAATCCTTACATCACATTGGCAGTGAATACTCCAGGTCACCCAGCAGGTTTGGGTTTGAACTGTGAAACCACCACTAAGCTGCCAGAGATAACAGAAGTATTATGCATGACAGAGCTGCTAGTGGTCAACCACTTGTCTTTTGGCAAATCTAAAGGAACTCATGGATGAGATGTGCACAAGGGGCTGCAGCAGCAGTTGGAGTTAAAGGGTCCAAAGTTCGATCTGTCCTTATCCACCCCATTCTGCTCAGCATGCACTGCAATATTATTAAAACACAGAAGTGTACAGTAAACACTTTTCTTTTCAAGAAGATAGTTTTAGAGACACCTGGGTGTATCATATTTCTTTGGTAAATAGTCTAAGACTGTAGCCCAGCTTCAGAACTTGTAAGACTTTTTCTTGAAAATGCAAATTATCTGTCACAGACTCCTAACCACATTATCCTGCCTTTTCCAGCATTCATTGACTTTCCTTATCTCTAAATTAAGTATTCCATCAGAGAGTATGTTGGAAGAAATCCAGGCTTACTGTTTGCCTTAAGAAGAATAGATTTTTCTGCAGTAACAGTTAAAGCAGAAGGTGAACAGAAAGCAGGGAAGAAGGCCGTGTTTTCTCAATATGGCATATCTTGAAAAAGATTTGTAATTCATAGTTAAACAAAAATATGTTTTCAATCACAATTCTGAATTGTCCTAAATAATAGGGAAAACCAGCTATTTTCAGAAGTCAGCAGATTACCCAATAATAATAATAATATTTCCAAATAAGCAGAAAATGTCCCACAGTGACAAGTCATAAATCAGTTGCTTCTATGCATCTGACCAACTTCTTGATTGCAAAAACTGTAATTGTGCATTTTCTGCTATTTCATAAGACTCTGCACAGCCATTTCTTTTAACTGTTCTATGGTTTGACAGCAGCAGCTCTGCTCTCTGTAAACAGCCTGCAAAGCAAACAGAGGAGCTGCTGGTCGGGACTGTTTGCTCTGCCCTGTTTGCTGTTCCACCACTCCCAGCCCTCGGCACAGACCTCACCACTCAGCCACAAGTGCTTCCAGCACAAACCATAAAAATGCAGGCAGCCCCACAGAAACCAGGGACCACCTTTCAAGAGGAGTCTGTCCCCTCAATTCTACTTCTCCAGCGCTATGAAAAAAAATTGTTCAACCCATCCATTGTAATCAGCTGAATTAACAGCTGTGAGTTACAGGAGGAGATGCAAGTTACATCACTGGAAGGGTCCTGCATTGCCCAGAATCAAAAGTTCAGAGGCAAGACACCTCATCAAGTTATTTTTGTCAAAAAGCAAATGAAGGCATTAAGCAAATGTTTCCTCTTTGCAGTACAGGTCCCAGTTCTTTGCTTTGCAGTGACATGAGACACTTTTGTCAGAAATATTACAAACAGTTTGTGCTCCTTTGCCCAATGTTGCAATTATACTGCTCAGCCGACAGAAGTGGTCAAAGTTAAGTGCTGCTGCTGATCTTTCAAATATTCAGAAATTATTTTCAGGAGAGTACAGAACTTGAAGTGGATTTATATTAATGTAAAATTAATGTGTCTTTGAGTCTACAGCTTCTCTTTCAAAAACTCAAGTAGAAAATAAATATAAATGCACCTGAGAACTTCTAGTGATATGCTTGATCAAAAGTAGTGAAGTAAAACTGAACCCTTCACAATAACACTCAACCAGAAAATTGTTTTAGTTTAGAACTGCTGCTGTAAGCGGGGACTCTTCATACCAATATTCTGTTGCAAAAGTATTTCAACCTTCACCGCTGCGTTAAAAAACAAGATACATGTTCTTTCATATTTACTTTAGAATTATGTGAGCTTAAAAATACATGCTTTTGAATGCATAAGAAGATATATATTCACAAAAGGAGGGATGGAAAAAAGGTAATTTTGTCAAAACATTGCAAGTGTCTTGAGAAATAATATGCCTTAAAGGCATCTAATCCCTTCCATCCCTGTTATATAAGAGTAGAACATACTTTTACTGATCCTTATCCAATTCAAGTTTGCTCTGTGAACTGCCAGCAGGAAACCAAAAATAAAGTTTGTACTTTGGAGTAATTTAAAAAATAAGTTTTCACTTACCTAATTCTTTAGAAACTGGAGAATCTGCTGATATGTCCCCAATCTTTGCAAGGCTATCATAATATGCTCTTCCAGCCACTACCATAACTGGAGGTGAGTGAAAAAAACACAATTGTTAAAAAAAACAAAATATCTTCAATTTTTACTAATGCATGATCCTATGAAGTCTTGTCATCCAGAGCACAGAGTAAGAGAGGGGTATATGGCAACAAGTAAATGCTTCTGTCAGAGAAAGTTAGGAAAGTCTCTGTGCTCCCTGCTGATGTGTGAAACCAGGAAATGAAGACAGAACCCCAGAATATATTACTGAAGTTTCAGCCTGTTATTCAGCTGCAGCTCCCGTGCATACCCAGAGGCAATCAGCATCTGGTGGGAAGGCTTATGCCATTGGTCAGGACATAGCAAAGTTCCAGAGAAAACTGCTGGAGAAATCCAAACTGCAATCCCAAAGCTAAAAGTGCTGAGGTCTCATGGTGACCACGCAGGCCAGGGACCTGGGAAATGGCAACTGGCCACGACACCATGGACCTGCAGCTGTCCCAGGGAGATGTGGAGCCCCTCAAAAACAAGTCATCATTTCCCTCTGAAGCTGGCTCTTACAGACCAATAAGCTCTTAATATATAGCATGAAGTTTCAGTTATTCCTAGTTAATCATTTTCTGGTTAGGGCTGATTTAAACAGCAAAGCCAGTTTCGCTGGAATGAGCACGGAAATGTCAGGATTGGAGCTGCAGGGAGCACAGTAGGGAGGAACATCTCACACAGGGAATAGATCTACAGTGGCTGCCTTGCATCTTCAGTGTCTAGAACTGATCTGATCACCACAGAGAAGATAAATAACAAGGACAAACAGGCAAGCTTTAATGTGAAAAATAACTTACTGAAGTTATTTGTCATAATTTTTTGTAGTAGTACGTTCTTGACCTAAAGTGAAAGTCAAGCAGAGCCTCACTGTCAACTTTAGAGTATTCTTTTGTTCTGAGAGGAATATAATTGCCAATTACAGGTCTGTATTTTATAGTTTTTACTAGTAAGGTGACATCTTTTGTTGCATAACAGTATATTCACTGAGAAGCCTGAAAATTTTCCAAATCAAACAAAGATTCTCTTGAGGCTTTGTTGCATTAGGGTGATTTTTGTCTAAGCTCTGCCTTATAGGTGCTCTGTACTCAAACTTTCTGAGCAGAATTATTATACTGGCACTACTGATGGAGCAGCGTGCCACCTGTACAAGAGGATTTGATGCCAGTCCAACTCTTCCTATCTGTGTTTTATCAAGACAGCCCCAAGTCTATCTCTTCTCCTAATACAAGCACTAAAAAAGGAAGGAAATGTGTGATTTTCCCTGTGCTAACCAAGCTAAATCAAGAACCCTGCTTGTATAGTCCCTTCACCAGTGCTATGGCATATAAATTATTTCTGCCGAAAGGAAGGTTTTTTGACCTTTTGTCCTCAAAGTGTAGAAAAATACATTATAAACATATCTGGAGTTCTTGTAAGTTTTATGTTCTTTGTCAGCATACTCTAACTTTTTTGGAAAGCTGCAAAGTGTTTGATTAGCAACAGAGTATTTACTCCTTGTTACAGATCTATTTACACCACTCAGAACTGATGGCGAAAAGATTACCAGTTTATGAGAGTCCAAAGATGACTTTGCAACAGTTGTTGCAACACTGTAAATGTTCATTTGAAATTAAGAATTCATGCTAGATATACCTTATCAGCTAGGCTTAAAGACAAATGTAACAACAGCCAAAATGTAACATATCAACAGCAAAGTGTGTGAAAAGCAGAACCCTCAGAAACCCGTATAGAAGTATTTCAAATGAATATGAAAACCCTTGTTATTCCTTCTGGTACTACCTGTAATTCCTAAGGTCAGGTACTAGGTAACCACATGTTAATCCATCAAGTTAGGCACTGCCACAAATAAGTCAACATTTCCCTGTTTTCATCTCCAGCAGGCTTTGGTTTTATCTTTTTCTCAAGCCAGGTCTAAAATTTACATGAAGAGAGATTTCAGTGCCTGTTTGGCTATGCACTACTTCTGCAGGATCCCATTTCTCAGAGGACTGCATTACAGGAGGGGAAAGATGTGCCATAGGCTTGAGTGAGGCAAAATTAGAGAGATTTTACATGGCTTTAATATGGTATCAAGCAGTTTGACAGGTCTGCATGGGAAAATGGAGCAGGCTCTGACAGGTCCCACAGTGCAGGCTCTAGGAGTCTGGAGCCCAGTCCTGGAAAGCCCTACTTAGATTGTTTCTGTGAAGTCAGTAATGGAAGCAGGCAATTATATTCTAAAATGTTTGAGAGACTGGTCCTTAGATTCAAATTCATTCTGATTTTGACTCAGTGAAAAAGATACCATCAGGATTAGCAGGGACAGCAACAACAAAAATCAATCCACTCCTGCAACTGGAGTAATTAATATTGTTCTGTACTCAGGGTTACTTAAGTAGTGACGTGTGTAGGTGAGCAGGAACAGATCTAAGAATGTGAAATATCTCTGGAAGGTGTTTTCAGAAAGAGAAAAAAATAACACCTAATTTACATAACTTTGGTTTTTTTCACTTAGTATTCCAATGTGGGTTAATTAAACCCACTTTCAGTTTATTTTGCAGGAGCCCTGTGCCTAAGTGTTTGTGATGCAACTTCTCCAGGACATTGGAAAAACCCCAAAAGACTGGAGAGAAGGTACATATATTTGTATATCTGTGCTTGTTAGTTGGGGCTTTTTTCCCTCTTAATTAAACACATCCGAGGTCCAGCTTGGGAATTTAAGTCGATACATATATATATCTCCAATATGTATATTTAAATGAGAATTAAACATTCTTTCTAAATGTAGTACCTGGAAAACTTACCATTAACTGCTTTTTCATAATTCTTCCCCAGATTTATTAAATTCCTCAGTCCAGGATTGAACTGTTCCATAACATTCTAGTGAAAGAAAACAAAATTTGTTTTATAACCAAGACAATTCCACAGTGGGTGTATTAATCTCAGTGTCACTCAGGCCTAGTTTACAACAGAGAAGTCCATGGATGGATGAAAATTGGAGAATTTGAGAGACACAGGAAAACAGGATGGAAGGGAGAAGAAACTGAGCATTTAAGATCAACAAATGGGAAAAAAAGTTATTGCAACAGGGGGTAGAAAGGAATCTGGCTGTTTATAATACAAAAGGATATCAAATAGCTGATCAAAGTTTGTGCAAGACCATCTATTATGGTAGGTGATGTTCACCAAATCTCGTGGTTTCTGTGTTATAGACACATTTAGGGAAAATAACTATCTATTTGGGTTTTTTTTGCAGCATTTATTGTTTGTTTGAAATTTGTGCAAAGCCATGTTTTTTTTCAGAAACAAAATGAAAACTATGACCTTATTTAAATAGAAGGGGGAAAAATTCCATTGCAGCTGCTTTTGCTGTTAAATAAAATTACTGGCTGAAACAACCAGAATCTGAAATCTAGCAGCTCCAGGCAGGACTGCTCTCATTCCCAGCAAATTCCACAACCTGCAGATTCTAGACCTACTTTCCCCAGAATCTTCCTTACAAAACTATGGCTATGACATTACTCTGTGAAATTATATTGTCATGAAAAGAAGTTAATGAGATACCTGTAGACACCATTCTGTTATTCTTACTGTTTTTATGGCAATACTTTTATGACACCACTCACTACTGTTCACATAGCAGAACTGTCAGGTTCAAGGAATTCAAAACAGATGCTTTCTGTTTACAAGAAATACAAGACTCAAGACAAGTGAAATACTATCAAGCTTTTGTCTGTTGTACTACTAACAGAATGAAAATATTTATGTTTAGTACACAGGTGGACCAAAAAAAACCAACAATACTGTTACATTTGTCTGATTTTCAGGCAAGGCCATGCAGACAGAATTTTATTATTTTTCAAAGACAGCACTATACCTGAATTTTGCTGAACAAAAAAAGTGAAGGATTAACTCCAATAATACTTTGTCATATCGAGTAAAAATAAAGATTTTTTAAAATACATAAAACTATTAGATTCCAATACTAGGATGGCATAAATTACATCAAAAGCACCCACAATACCTGGCCTCACTGCCTTTGTGTACAAATTAAATGCAACTGGGATTGTTTTCTGGTCTGTCCCATTAAACTCTCACCCACCCAAATGCAATCACTGCAAACAAACCAGCTATTGTCCCCAGGCCCTTGATTTGTGTTAATTCACAAACCACTTCCAGAAATCATTTGGGAAAGCTGTTTCAGGTTGAGCCAACGATGCCAAGGGCTATTCTAACAACTTAACACGATGGCTCTGGTGTCTGGGAACATCCCTCCTCCTGCCTCAGCTCTTGAATTTGCTGCTGTGGCTGTTCTCTCCTCCTTGTTGAGGCACTCTGACTATGAGACACTTGTTCCAAGGAGCAAGTTGTTTCTTCCTATTCCAACTTTTTGCTATTTCTTCCCAGCAGTGTACTAAAGACGATGTCTGTTGACTTACATGGAGTCAGTGAATCACAAGGAAAAAAAAACAAAAGGATGAATTGGGGAATTGTTTCAGGATAAAGAGTCCTGTATTTTCAAAGGTATGGGGAAAAAAAGATGTACCATGGTGGTGTGTGTCCATGGCAAGTAAGAATTCCAATGCCACCTTGAATTGCCACTCTATACTGAAAATAATCTTGAAAGATTCTGCCTATGCTAACCCTATTCCTCAAAACAAAAAATTACAGAGTAAAACCCCTTATTGCCACCTACCCCAAAATTCTAAGAATAACATGATAATTATTGGCCTTGAAGTCTGATTTTTGGAATGACTGTCTTAAGCATTCAGGGGTAAAGATTCCAATTTTCCTAACATCTTCTAATTCAGATTTCAAATAATTGATTGCACCTGTGTCAGTTGTTTTTATTCAGGAGGAAGTGAACAAACCCCAATAAAATTACCCTTAGCAGCTCCCCTGTCTGAAGCCAGCCCCCACAGCTCTTGTTTTTCACTAGGTCTCGTGATCCAGAGCAGGTATTTGTACAGCAGACACAGAGCCCACTCTGGAGATACAACAGGTCCAGTGGAACACAGGGAACCCAGAGGAAGAGGTCCAGGACATCACCTCTGCCCAAGGTACATGTAAAACCCTTGGGAAAGGTGAAGAAACAATTTGCAGCAGCAGCTGGAAGGAGCACAACTAATGGATCTTTTCTCCATCAGCCCAGGCAGTCTCTGGAAGTGTTTCAGGCTTTACACTGCCACAGAGGTTGATTGTTAGCAGAACCAGTCCTGGGATGTGAATACCTGAGAAATGGCAAAAACCTCTGCAATGGAAATTCCCCTTTGGAATCTGCTTGGTTTCACAGTTTGGTTTCTGGGGATCAGCTGATCCTCACAGCACTGGGCAAGGCTCATCTCAGTCAAGGCTTTCTGTTCAATAGAAAAACTTCACTCTCCCAGACCCCCCACCACATCTCCAAGATGACCTGATGAAATAATTCTCAGGTTAGTTCCCTTTCACACATTAGAAGAAAAGCATAATATGTGATCTTTTTCCTTTCTATTGAAGACTAGATTCTCAAAGCAAACAAAAAACCTGGCCATGCTTCTAGTGGCCTTTCTATACAGTTAGCCACAAGTAAGCACTGGCTGTCTTTGAAGTCCAGGAGCACTTTATCAAAAAGGGAAACTGTCACAGGCAACTCCCTCTTCAGAATGAGCTACAGAGTTGATATTACCAAGACATTTCAGATAAATTTAAATTATTGTAGTATTTTATTCATCTCCAGAAGTTAGAGGAGACAAGAGTAACTCAAATAAATTGTACAGGTACTTTTTCTTACCCTGTCTTACAGTTTTATAGCTTCTCTTACTTTTAGTCCAAAGGAAAGGTCACAAAAATGAGTGAGACTGAACACCAGTGCAAATTTCAAGTAATCAGATCTCTAAACTTCTCAAAAAGGAGGACAGAGGAACAAAAAAATTTCTGATCAGGAGAAAAATGAATTTAAAATTGTCAAAAGTCTCAGAAAATAACTATTTTTATCTGCCTTGGTGTACAAGGATATAGAAATAAAACATTTGTCTTGATCCAAATAAACATCATAAAGTGAGAAAGAGCTTGGGAGAGATAAAGTGGTTCACAACACATCATTTGCCTGTACAGTGAGGCACACAAACAGGGCCTCCTAATTGTCAATCGTGTGTCCTATATTCTAGTGACACACTACCTCTCATGAACAGAATAATTAACGAGAAGAGGAGGCACATGATCACATCCTACAGCTTTCTATTATTTAGAATGAATGGAAATAAAGGGAAACATTTTCAAAACAGGCAACTGGAAACATCTTTTATGCAGAGATATTTAGAGCTGGCAAAAGTGACCTTCCAAGGGAAAAAAGCATAAGAGAAACCTATTCTGGTCGTTTGAGTCATTAAATCCTCATAGAATTTGTTATAAGAGTTGCTGTGTTCCTTCCAACACATGAAACCAGTGTGAGTTATCCAGCCTGGTAGCATGGAGCTGGCTGAAGAGGAAGAAGCCCTGAATTTCCACTTGTGTATGGGTATTACATCTTCCCCAGTTCCTGATAGACATATAAACAACACTAATCTTCAAAACAAATGACAGCCATTGTAAAAGTGCCTTCCTGTAAATGCTCAGCTTTGCTTTTTACTTAAAGACACACCTCACTGAACAATAGCTCAGCAGGTATGAACACAACTAAACAATGCATAGACTCCCTGCAGTTTCAAGTTTACATCCTGCAGGCACTCAGGGTGAATAACAACATATTGGGGTAGAATTCTGAAATTAGAAAACTACCAGAGAAAAGTAGATCTTGATGTGTACCATCACTATAGCTATTCATAGCTAAGCTCTGTATAGCTACTAGTGATTTAGTTTAAATTGTTATTTCTCAATTTGAAAATGAGTAAATTTTTAAAGAAGTCTCTAGTGTTGCCACACTGCCTGAGACCCCCCTTGAGAAGAATCAAAAGCTGTATAAAAAGGAAATAATACTGTGCTCTACTGTACTTGAAACGTTTTGTATATTAGTGCGTTCCATCTCCTCCTTTAGCTCCTGAAATCCCTAATAGTTTTCAGAAGGGCACAGCTGAGCCCTCAGCACATCTCATGTTAAGATATTTTTATGTTAGCTTAATATTATTTTGAAACAGGTTTAACAGAATGGAAAAGACTTAATCAAGATGCCAGTGTTTATTCAAAAAGACTAATTCTTATGACTAATTATTAGTTGTCTTGATGGAACATTTCTTGTTTAAGAGGAGCATTAATACATCATCCATCAGTGTGTTTCAAATACAAACCTTTTCAGGTTATGAACACATGCCCAGGAATAGACCTCAAGTAGGCATAACTCTAAATAAGAGCAAAAGAGATAATTTGTATTGAGGAAGAACTGACTTTTATATAAACTCCCAAAGGCTTGTCTTCCCCTAAGTTAGATTTAATGCTGAGATGCAAAGCAACAGCCTGACTGCAGCTTGTGCTGGGACCATAGGTGAATTTGAAGTTTGATACATAAGTCCAGTATTTTAATATAGTTGTGAGTCTTTTAAAAATACAGAAACATGGAATTTAGGACTTTTAATTGAATTTATCGGATATGCTTCTGTGATAAAACAATATAGCCTACCAAAATAATTCTCTATACCTCTGGGGAGAACAAAAGCTTTATTTCAGGAGTAGGTGTTTTGGGGTTTTTTAAATTGTGCTGTGGTTGATAATCAAAATTTCTGGGAAAGATTCACTTGAATAGAGAGAGATATCTTTTAAATCCAAAATGAGCAACACCAACCATGCCATTATCAAGAGCTCTGGAAACCTCACCCCACAGGAGCACTGTGAGCTGCCTGCCCAGCCCTTGGCCCATCCAGGCAGGAGGACAGGTCTGTAGCTCAGCACTTCCCTGTCCTGTCCCCTTTCCCCTGCACTCCGTGTATCACAGCCAGATGCCAAGCAGCTTCCCCCACTTACAGCAGCAAACCTGGACAGGCTGCAGGGACACAACAACACACAGCCACATTTCTGGGGTGACCAAGTGACCATCTGTGCATCAGGGGGTGCCACAGTGTCCCCCCATGTCCCAGGGAGCTGGCAGGGCAGGGCAGTGTCATACCAGGGAACCTCTCAGCAGTTCCTGGCAGAAGGGAGGCTCTGGCTCTCTTTAGTCATAGGCTCCCACACCCTTGGGCTCCACTGTGCACGTGCCATTCCTATCATGCATTAAAGTGATTCTTCAGGTCTTACATAAAGGGTAAATGTCAGCTCTGGTTTTTGTGTGTGCACACACATTTGTGAATTATGCTGTTTATTTAGTCAGGTTAGCTGAAGAACATTGAGGTATTCACTTTCTGGTGTTGTTGCCAGAAGAAAGGAAGAACAAGATAAAAATAAAACGGCATTACTCAGCCACCTGATGACTTCAGTAAATATATTTTTGAAGCTCTGTATAACACAGGTTACTATGTATTTAATAAATCCAATGGATTAGCACCATAAGAAAGAAGAAAAAAACCCCAAAACCCATAAAACATTTCCTCCCCCCCTGAAAATAGCAGGCCAGCAAGGTATTCAATTTAATTTTCTATTATTTTTCCAGGTCACCCAAAATTTGATTTTCTCTGAGAAGTCTTAAGCCTGTATTTGGTCCTGCAGCACAGATGCCATCACTGCACTGAATTGGTTTTTCCCCAGACCAAGCCTTTCTTCTTACAGGTGGGAGAAACAGAAGCTGTGCTCTGGGTTTTACCCATGCCAGCACAGTGTTTGAGCAGTGTGCACTGCTAGGATGGCTCAGGCAAGAGCAGAAGTGCCATGAGCACTGCTGAACAAAGGAGAGCACTCTCCACACAGGCTGGAGCAGGGCACAAAGAGGTGTTCATTTGTTTTAGATGGAGGAGCTGTGATTACAGTCCCAGCCAGTGCTGAATACACAGGCTCCTGCTCTCTCCCCCTAAAGGGTAACCAACTGTTTTCAAGATTTCAACTTTGATATAGAAATAACTGCCTTAAAGTGGACCCCGAATCCATTCTCTGTCTGAAGGAGCCTTTATACCTTATCTGGATAAAGTTTCAATTTTTAATGAGGGCAGGGCAGGAGGGTTTCCAGGCCTGTGAGTACGAGCTATGTGATGCAACATGCCAGACCTCTCAAAATACCTACAGAGGAGACATTTCATCACACTGTCAACATTAACTTTGTATTCCTTTGTGGTTTTCCTGGTTATTTCAATCTTAAAGATCCCTTTGAATTAGTAGAGAAAACAAAACTAAAACTTTAACTTTCCCAGGAAATAAGTACTGAGTAACAGGGAAGGTTTTGCTATTTATTGGTCTCTCATTCCTTTAAAGCCTATTTTAAATTATATCCATTAAAACACACAGGAGAGCTTCTCCCCTCTCCTCTGTAAAACTGTTTTGACTGCATTCTGGAAGTCAATAGACAGAGTAGAGCACTCCTTTGTTGGCACAGCCCTGAACAGTCAACTTCCCAGGTTTTTCCTCTGTGAGCCTGTATTTACAGGGTGCTCTTCTGAAAGGGGAATTTATGTTTGCTCATGGCCTTGCCACAAACGTAACTGATACCAAAAAGCACCAGACTGTTTATCTGCTCTGGTTCTAGAGGACAAAATTTATACCCAGATAATCTCAGTTTTTTCAGTAGTTTTGCATTAATTTGATATCTAAGTCCAAAGAAAGTAAACAGCAAATACAACATGACCCCAATATAACTGGATTACTTAAAGGGAGGGGTAAAGTTGACTTAAATGTGTGTTGAAGAACAACAAAAACAACAGAAAAATTTACTCCTAGTAAATGTTTTTGGAAACCTTTAAATGCTGATGGCAACATCTTCAGAAATATGAAAACATTTGATAATAAACCAGAAAAAATTAGTAAATAGTGAAATGGAACAATGCATCAGAAAGCTTTCCTTAAGGCTCAAAGCTGCAAGTGCAGTGCAGCTGTAAGTTAAATTTGCAAATACGTTCAATCATGCAAATTTGTGTGCTTTCTCTGGTACAACACACTGTACAGAACGAGGATTACAGATACAACTATGGATTACTTCACTACCCAACCAAAAGTATGATTTTCAAGGGAATTTTTCCCAATTAGAACTGCTGTGTTTTGGAAGGAGTGTGTGTATAGGGAGAAAGAATTCAGAGCAAGTGTCTGTTGCCCATAAACAAAATATTTTTGACTCTACAAATAACGAGGCGTTTTGGAAAATTTAAAAGCCTCCCAACATGAACTGAACTACTCGCAGCAGTCGGTACTTTGAGGCAGTGCTAAGGTGCACTATCATAAATCTGAGTATCAGCTCGGGACGCTGGCAAGCAACTTAATTCAGCGTTAAGCCATTTTTAGGCTGTGGCCCGTACGAGGAAACGGTTCAAGCAGAGGACCACAACCACCAGGATCTCCAAACCACCTTATCACCAAAACACAGTGAGGGAATGAGGGCTGGCTGCTGGACCGAGCCTGGAGAGGCAGGAGCCGGTTTGGAAGCCGCGGGGAGGGGGAGCGGCCGGACGGGATCCGAGCGGNAGAAAAAGTAAAGAGAAAAGAAAAGATAAAAGTTTTCTGAGTTTCCGCGTGAGGAGCCGCGGGTGCCGGGCAAAGGTGGCGGCGGGGCGGGCAGCCCCTCCCGCTCCGCACTCACTTTGTACGTGTTCTCCGTCAGCCTGTTCACCTCCTCCGGGTCCCGGGACATGGTGCCGCCGGGGAGACCTCGCTGCTGCGGAGCGCCGCGGCCCCAGCCCA
>VXBI01011035.1:1319614-1476169 GCA_013397375.1 Toxostoma redivivum
CAGAGGGCGGGTGGGGGCGGCAGGGTTACAGAGGTGAGGGGAGGCTGCCGGGTTCAGAGGGGATGGACATGTCTGGCCTTTAGAGTGGGTCCTTGCAGTGAACTTTTCTCGGGGTACAGCTTCACTTTCTGTTGAAAGGTAAGGTGGCAGCAAAGAGGATCCCGCATGTGAAGTGGCAGGTGATGTCGGTGATGGAGAGCCCCGGGATCCAGGAGTGACCTAAGGAGCTTATTTGTCATCCTTACCTGACATGTGAGGACAAGGCACTTGACTTCTGAGCACACTGCTGTGGGCACTGACTTTCCATAGGGTTCCAGGGCATAATTCTTCCATGTTATTGAGCCAATGAATTACTAGAGTTAGATAATTTACTAGGTAAGAATTGTTTGGGTTGTGATTCAGTGCAGACATTGCAGCTGCTCAGTAGTTTGGCTTCTGAGGAAAAAGCATTTTACTGTTTCTTTTGTTCTTTTCACATAAGGGCTATAGTTTCAGCTCTTCCTGGGGGTATGTTGAGACTACCTCTTCTGGAATCAGAGAATCCAGTTTCTGGATAAATCAAGTTGCTTTTGTGATGCATATTACTGCTGGTCCACCCTAGAATTCACTGAATTAGATCAAGAATGTAATTAATTTCAGGGTTTCTATGTGTGTTCTAATGCTCTTGTTCTTATAGAAAGCCTGTATGTTACTGCTGCTCCAAACTAGGAGAAAATGGGTGTAGTGGGCCTTCTATTGACCATGAGATTCATGTCTTTGTCTTAAATTCAGGGCAAAATTTTGGTTGAAATAGAATTGATGGGAACTTTTGATTTAATTTAGAAAAGCCCAGCTTTCTTTTTTATGCTCTTGGTTTTTTGTTAAACTTCAAGTAATGTGAACTTTTAAGAGAGAAAACATTTACTCAGAAAACTCTTACACTGATAGGATTTGTGAAACAATTTGCTAATGCTTCCTCCTTCTCTGACTCCTAAAATACCAGGAGCTGGTTGTACATGCCAAGTTTTTATCACCTGCTCTTCATCAGTCAGTTGGTTGTTGTCTTTTCATTAATATCATGGAATACACATACTTGCAGTTAAACCTTACATAAAGTTTCATATCTCTACCCACATTTGTTACTCTTGTAACTGTACTAAGCAGCTAAAAGTAAATCAAAACATCAGTAATGAAAAAAACTCTTTTTTTTCTCCTCTTTAAGATAGAGAGGAGGGTCTAAGCTGCAAAATTCAGATATCAGTTTAGTTCTGAAATTTCCAGAAGATCAGGGAATCTGACAGTGGTTTTACATTTTTAAATGTGAAAAGTCATTAGAATTAACTGGTTCTGCTTTTGGGTGTTCTATATCTAGTATTCAGAGACCAAGACACAAGGCTGAACTAAAAGTATTACCATACATAGTAATGAATTAAAGGAAAAGACAATTATGATTATCTCCTTTTTTGAAATATCCAGAAAAGATGTAATATTGTACAGTGAGTTTATTCTAGATCAGTATCCTAAGTCCCCTTCCTCCCCCAGCTGACAGAACAGATGGTTCATCTCTTTCCTACAATTTCTGAATCCTTCAAAATCCCACTGTGAGGAGCTGGGGATAGGTCTTTCTTTAAGAAGTCCTATCTCTCTAGTGCATTTTAATTCTTAATTCCGTGGCTAACTTTTCCAATAACACTTTAAGTATCATCCTGTTATGCTGATTTTTCTGGAAATTACTAAGGGCTGAGATGGTGTGTAGAATTAATACTGCTGATGAAAATATCAATACAAGTAGTACTTCAGCACGATGGGAGAAATGTAAAGGGAAAATGTCTACAACCTTTTTCCAAAACTTTTTTTTATATGAGCCTTGGTCTTTGAGCAGTCTGAGAGCTGTGGGCAGTGTAAACAGTTTAGGTCTGTTTATACCCATGAGTGGCACTTCAGGCAAAAAAGGATTTGCCAATTATACAGGTGAGATAAGAGTTGTGACAATGTCACAATAACAGCATTACCAGCGCTGCTGAGGGGAAGGCTGAAATCTTGGGTCTATTATGAGTGACTCTGTATTCATGGTGGAATAATGCCTATAAAAAGAGTAACAGTCAAGGGCCAAAATCTGCACTCATGAGAAATGGAAAGGTGAAAGATAGGCAGAGTTGTAGGAAATGGACAAGGAGATCTTGAACACCTTCATGAGTAGCAACAATTAAATCAGTTACTGCAATAACTGCAGGCAAGGGCAGGGAGGGGAGGAGGGCAGAAAGGCAGTAAATTTCTTTTGATTTTATTTTATTGTGGGGAACTTTCCATGACTTCAGGAGAACTATGACAATTGTGTAGCACCAAGTCTGGAATGACCAAGTCAAGTGGGCTGTGTAACTGGGAATTTAAACCCATGCATTACTTATATTGATGGATAACTCTTTAGAGGAATGAGAATTTTGTTGTGGTGATTCACCAGCTAGCAGCTGGATGCTTTTCCCAAAATATTCAGAAATATTCATCTTGCTAAGTGCAGCTGACAGTTTGTGCTGTTAGGGTAATATTAATGAGTTAATGTAGAAGTGTCTTACGTTTTCTTAGTTTCTAGACAATGTGGGCCAAAGTCACATCCCTTTTTCAGCAGCACAGAGTAGTTGAAAAGGCAGAGTGGCCAGGTAGGAATCACACTTATGCAGGAGGAATCCCTTGGTAACAGACAACCACCCCAGCAGCTCAATTTCAACTTTTCTCCAGTGCCAAATCAGTTGAAATTTCTGAGCAAAACACGAGTTGAAACTTGGGTTTTGCTTCTGAGTTAGTCTCAGCTGTCAACAGTCCACCAAGAAAGTGGATAGCAGCATATGAATTAGGGCAGTGCTGCAGCTTGAATTCTGTTTGATGTTGGTGCTCTCTGACTCAATGTGATCTGGATTTCACCTCAGCTGTGGTGGAGTTTGAGACCTGAAGATGGAATTCCCTGGCTGCCACCCACCTGTAGCAGCAGCTACAGCTGGGATCAGGTAAAAATAAAATTCAGACATTTTTCATTGCCAATTTTGTGTCAGCTTCTTATTCTATTTCTTTGATTCCCAATTTTTCTTGCCCCACCTATGGGTACTATTTGCCAATACAGTAAAAAGAAAATACTGTTTAAAACGAAGTACATACATACAAAATTACAGAAGTCCTGTTTCCCATTTTTGGATCTCTAACATAATGTTCCTTTTCTCCTTGCTTTTCTTCCTCATTTTATGACTCTTTCCCATCTCAATTTCTCTCTGCAGTCATTGATTATTGATGTAATATTTCCTATATCAAATTCAGAGCTATAAAGATAGGCAACAGTGCAGAAAATATTTTAGACAGAGGCTGGTTTAGTTGAATTAGTGAGGTTATGTGTTGGAGAATACTGACACATTCATTTATTTCTCTTCAGGGAATTGTTAGTGAAGTTTCTTGTTTATGCCCTCTCAGTCTTTCTACTGATTCATTCTCACCTGTTTTCTGAGACTGCCATGACCATGTAGAAATATAATATGACCTAAACAGCTCAAATTCATTAGAACATGATTTTCATGAAGCAAGAGGTCTAGCAGAGACATTTTAAATGAGGATGTAATATAGGTAGCTTTTTACTTTTATGAAAGTGTGAAAGTATGAGTTACATTTTCATTAAGTTAAGGCAGCGAGGTCTTCAGCATGATTGGTGTACCTGCTGTACTGACAGAGCAGTGAAATAAGCCAGAAGCAACATTCTTCCCACTACTTCCTCCTGCTTTTATTGATTTAAGTGAGGCTCTGGGGTATCTGATCCTATCCTGATGCCTGAAGATTTATTCATATAACTCCCCATGCATCAGCATGATATTATACCACTCATTCTCTGGAGAAAATAATTAAGTGAATTACTAACGCATAAAATGCTCAAGTTAAAATGCTTAAATATTGTATTTGATGCAGTTATATATAGCTTAATGTAATAAGTGCAGTATCCTCTTAGAGTGCCACGGCTTTCATCCCCATTAAATGGAATATTAATTACCAATTGATTCCAATTTCGTCAAGGTTGCTTTGTTGTTATATTCTTCAACAAGGCCAGAAGGTGAAAAAGGACTAACCTGTATATGAATTAAAAGTAATCAATGGAGGTCAGAGCAATTGTGTCATTACTTTGGGGTTGCAGTTATAAATACTTTGCTATCACAGAGTTTTTAAAATGAGACAGAAACGTAATCTGTTGACTGACTTCTAAGAGAAGGTGCTCATGGGGATCAGTTCATCCCATGTACAGGTTTTGCAAAGAACGAGAGAATAATACCAAATAAACCAAATACAACCAGTGATGGAGCAGGTGATGGAGTTCAGCCTTTCACTGGAAGAACTGGTGTGAAAATGCAATTCCAGAGCAGCTCCATGGAGCACTCAGCAATGAGTGGATGCATGTGAAGTTCCTAGTATCCTGTCAAAAAGCCATCAAATAGCTTCCAAATATGTGTAAGCTGCTGAGAGCTGTAACAGTTAATTCTTTTTCTGATTGCCTTTTTTTTCTCTTTTTGCTTTGTGTGTTATAAGGCCTAATTCATTGACATTGAACATGAAAGATTGTTCCATTTTTTTGGGGAAAAAAAAGAAAATATTTTTTAGTCCTAAAGTTGCTTAGATTTCACTTATAGTGAAACAAAAATATGCGAGTGTCTCTATATTGTTTAAAAGGAAAGAATTTTTGTTGTAATATTTTGCAATGTTTTATCTTATTTGCAACAAATGTTTTCTTTAGATGCAGTTTTGTTTGCCCTGTAATAGAACTGCCAGTCTCAGATTTTAATTTTTTTTTCCTAAATTTTTTCCTTTTTGTCTTGTTTCACCATGGAAACAAGCATTTTAGCCCAACAAATTCACAGTGAAAATACAGCTGAAATTCACCTTTTATTTTTTTTTTTGCAAACCATATAAATGTGTGTTTGTGTGTTCTGGTTGTATTAAAACCAGCTGCCTCTGAACACAAAATCCACTTCAAGGGCCAGATCCTGATATTCATCCATCTTCATGATTTCTGCTAAATCCTTTTCCCTTGATACAGCTGTTATATAACTGTCTGTGTATTGTACTGGAAATTGAACACTGACAGTGTAGGAGAGGCACATGAATAGGAGGAGGAAGAATCATTCCAGCAGAGTGGTGTGTGTTTGGATGGGGCAGGTGCCCACTTCATTCTCTGCATTCATGAAGCACCAAGAGTTCGACAGCGCTGGCTAATTCCAGGAACTGAAACTGTATCTAAAGGCAAGCCTCATCCTTTGGAATCAACTTTCCTTTGGGTGTTGATAAAAAAATTCAATGTATGCTGGCTCTGTTTCTGTGTATTGTTTGCTGGGAGCTCACCTATCCCTTGCCATCAATACCTGGGCACTCACTCCAACATCTCACATTTTTATGCTTTGGCTCAGAGTGCAAAATGAAAAATAGATTAAGTTCTGCTATTGTTGATTCACACTTCCACTTTACCTGGTCGCCATGTCACAGAGGTTTTAGAACAGGATCTGTGTCATAGCAGTTTTACAGCCCAACTCAATTTAGCGGTTCTGCACCAAATACAAAAAACTATGGACTTTGGTTCATCTTTCAAGTAGCTTTTGCATCATTCTGCCTGTCCCCCTCCCTGGTATTTTTCTCACTTTGATGCTAATGAGGGGCCAGAGAATCCAAAAGCTAATTAACATTTCTGGTCATAGATGTGCAAACGTAAGAAGAAAATTGATCTGCCAATGTTGATCTAAAGTGTAGAAAGTAGAGATGCATTGCTAAGGTATCTTTCATCTGAATAAAAAGGAGGACTTTTTTCAGGAGCTACTGCTGCTTTTTCCTGCATTATTTCTCATCAGCATATTAAACCTCTTCTTCACAGGCTTTTTTCAGCTGTTGTTGAATAGCATTCTAGGTTGTGTAAATTCAGGGGAGTGTGGTTTGGGGAAAAGTTGGCAAAATGAAGCTGTAAATTGTTGGGAAGTGTTTAAATTGAGAACAGTCTTGCAAATTTCCCATAAAGATTTAAGTCTGATTAACTTAACTGAAATATATTTTTCAATTTATATTCAAATAATGTTCATTGTTATTTTCTTTAATATGACCTTTTAAGATCTCCAAGGGGAATGTTTCTCCACAGATAGCTGTCTTCTTTACAGCAATCCCCAGTGTTGCCATTGACCTTGAGTATTTTCAAGAGAGAAGAGGAGGCAAATAAATGCAATTTCAGCCCTTGTTTACCAGTCATCTCTGAATGTGCCAAGTGCCACAGCTGCCACTGGCTTTGAGGAACCCTATGCTTTGAATGGTATGAAGTCCAGATATAACATTTATTTTGATGACATTAGAAAATGACAGTTAATGCATTTCAGTTATTCAGGAATATAACATAATAGTACAAAAATTATTCTAGGGTGAGTAAATTTAGCTGTATTGTAGGTTCTCCTGTATAGAATCCTGATCTTAAAACTTTCCAGGGCCTCAACTTTGGGGTACTTCAAATAGCAGTTCTTGTGGTCAGAAATGTGTTGCTACCCATGAAAAATATTTAATAGAATCATAGAATCTCCTGAGTTGGAAGGGGCCCACCAGGATTATCAAAGTCCAACATTTTTGGGAGAGTGTATGTAGCTGTTTTTTCTAATTTTTGTTGGAAGGAAACCAGCAGGATTTAGGAGATGGCACTTTGAAAGGATTAGTAACTCATTCAAAGTTGTTAATGAAAATTGGAGCAACTAAGCCAAGTGGAAAGTCAGGGCAGTCATGCTTGTTCATGATTTGGTAGGGAACTTAAAGAACAAGACCTGTGACAGGGAAGGACTAGAAAAAAGTCAAATACTGGGGTTACTTGAGGCTTTGTACACTGATTGATAGATTTTTATATTATCTGCCTAGAGTAATGGTGAAAAGCAGGGTGTCAATACTTGGTAATGCCATAAATTTATATAAATTAGGCAAATTTAGAAAAGACTACTAAGAGCTCTAGGAGAATGTAATAGAACTTGGTAATAAGATGTCAGATTAAATTCAATTTAGATAAGTGCATGGGAATTAAAGTATAAATCACTTCAGTGCATGCAGTTCTAAATCAGTCCTTAAGCAAATTGCTTGATATTATATTGGAATATTCAAAAAACACTACTTTGATTATGTTGTTAAGATTATAGTAAAAAGTACAATAAAGGCATAGATATTTTAAAATGGTATGGGCTCTTTTGTTGCACTTCTTGATTCTTGATCCTTGAATATAGTGTTATAAAGTTTATAATAAAGTGTTCCAGGTGCATGAGGTTGTGCCAAGTTCCAGTGGCTTGGTAAAAGCACACAAATCCCATTCACAGTGGGTGGCTCTGGTATCTGGCTTCTGGCTTGTACATTTAAAACTAAAGGTTTAGGTAGTAATATAAGTTTCTTTTTTTTTCTGCCTAAAGAAGAAGGTATTTTTAAAGTTCTGCTGAAGACCAGGTTTTTGAGTTGTATTGGATCTAACCAAGCTTGGGAGATTATTTCCATAAAGATGTGCAAGATCCAAAGTGTCAAATTCCATGAGCAGGGTGTACCCTTACAAGTAAATGGTAATCCTGTGAGCATCATTTTTCACTTTCCATAACGAAATGATGGCTGAATTAATATCTCTGAATGCTTAAAAATAACAGTCCTAAACTGAAACCTGGACTGGGAAATCTGATGAAAATCAGCATTTTTCAGCCTTGTTTAATTCTGCTGTTTTCCTGAAAGCACTAGAAAGTCTGGTTCAGATGGTGAGAGCAGGATATCACCTGCAAGACTGAGATCCGTGTGTTTGAAAAATGAAAATTTTGGTGAAAACTGTTCATTGTGGCTGCAATCTGCAGTAAGACCACTTATTACTAAATAATTGCAGATTTGACCATGTCTTTTTCTGAATTCTCTACTAATCTATAGCAGAGCTGACTGCATGTTGAATTTTTGCTGACACTTTCTCCATTGTTTTATCAATCCCTGCCCACTGTGTAGAAGTCTTGAAGAGAACTTGTGCTCTCTGTAACTTTGCAGCAGTCTTTGTGTTGTCCTTGTAGTTCTTATTCAGTGTGAAATATTTCCTTTCAGAATTGGTTTATAATTGAGCTCCAGTAAGACTGCTCACCTTGTCACCTGTTAATATGAAAAGTTCTGTATTTTAGAGAGAGGGCATTGATCACTTTATTTCTGTGTTAATAATAACAGCTACTGTCAAATTATCATGGATAAAGGATGTCTCTTTTTTTTTTTTCATTACTGGCAAGAGAAGTATGCTTAGTCACTGCAGTTAATTTTGGTTATGGTTCCACAGCCTTATAGTGAGTAATTTCAGTCTCTATTTTTGGTTGTCTCTGGAGATTTGAAAAAACTTTGAAACAGTTTTTAAAAGCAAGGTTTTGATGTCATCTTAAATGACATTGGCTGCCTTTTCACATAATTTTGATGAAATCCTTCGCTTTTGTACTTTGTTTTACCAGTACAGCTAAATCTGTCATTCACTCCCAAATACTCCAAGCCAAACTTGCTTTGCAGCTCAGAGGATTAATTTAGACTGCTCAGTGTTACATGCTTTAATACTATCTGGAGAAAAAACCCGTTTCCTCACTATCTGTTTTCAGAAGCATTAAAATGTTTTACAATTTCAGTCCTTATACTTTGTCTTCGATAGCTCTGTTGTAAAACTGTGGAAGCAATAAATCCTTTCTATCTTTAATTGAATCCTTTGAATATCGCTCTTTGGAGCAGCTTGGGCTTTGCAGTTGCTTGCACATATTCAGTAGGACACAGCTATTCTTGTAGTTTTTACTCCTTGTCCTTCAACGTTGTGAATCTCAAAGCCATAAATGTTTTCCCTCTTGTGTGGTCCCTCTTTATTTGCTGCACAGAGCTCATGTTGGCTCCTTTTTGCCTGTAGACTCTATGGAAATAATTTTGAGGCTGTTCAAACCAGCTCAGTTGCTCTCCTTGCCAGCTCTAACATTTAGCCCTAGCTCTGTGCAAATCAAGCCAGTGTCAGTCCTGATGGCCACAGCCTGCCCTGAGTGCTGCTGTGGCTGTGCACGGAGGAACGAGCTCCAGGGAGGCTGCAGGAGGAACAGAGCCTGGTACACAGCTGGTCCCAGGGGCTGCACCTTCATCTCTGCAGTGTGCTGCTTCCATTGTTGATCCTCCACTCACAGGCTGGCTGTGGGTCAAGGAATTGCTCTTTTGTTTTTTCATATTCAGGCAGATTCAGAGCTTTTCTGTAGGGAAATATTGTCAGTTCAGTGTCTAGAAAAAAATGCTTGTTTTTCTGAATTTCTTAGGAAAACCTTGGTTTTTAGAGATAAGAATAGAGATAGGAGATTCAACTTTTGCACCCAAAAAGTATTTGCAAATGGCAACAGTTGTCTGAAACATTAGGCTTAAGAGGTTTTTTTTTTTTAAATGAAACTAGGGCCGCTATACAAGATATAGCATGTGCATGATATCCTGCTTTGGAGACTTTATAACACTACTGTGTAGGCAGGAAAGAAATTTCTTTTCCTTTGCAGTGTCTTTCAGTTGATTTTTTAGGTAGAAGAGAAATGTAGTTCTATTCCTAAGCAAAACACTCTGTTGTACCAACTTTGTTCATACAGTTATTGAATTTTTTATATTGTATAAAAACATAGGCAATATCTTTGCTATTCACATACTGCTTATTCTTTGCAAGTTTTTTCCTTGTAAGAAACAAAAATCCAACACAAAAACCTCCTCTAGAACACTGTAAGAAATAAAGTATAGTAAAGTAAAGTAGCCAGTAACTGGGATGGATATGTCTGCACTGAGAAAAGGATGCCACGCTCCTTTAGGAATTACCTTGTTTATATTGCTTTTAAGTCACTGAACATGTCCATGGTGAAATATAGACTTATATTTACAGAACTCTGAACAGTGTCTGAGTTTCAAACTTATGTAGTTAATAAAAGAGCCTATTCTCTTCAGACAGCCTTGAATTCTTATTAAATGTATAACTTTCATTTTAGACAGCAGGTTTCTACATACTGGAAGCCTCAGGCTAAAGCAAAAAGCAAGGGAACTTGTCTATGTTTGTAAATACAGAGCAGAATAGAAAATTCCTGTTTCTGCTGCCAGGGCTCCAGCTAGTTTATTTGTAAGGTGGGTCTTTTTCTCTTTAAGAAGGGCAGGTAAAAAATGCAACTTATAGAGAAAGTAGTTTTATTTCTTTTGCTCTCAAGGAGCTATTGTACTTTTAATTAGAAAAAGGCATTGAAGGCAGGTGGGAAAGGGGAGTTGTTTCTTAAAGAAAAGTTTTCTCCATCCTGCTGAAAGAGCAATAGATATCCTCCTGAGAATTCTTACTAGAATTAATGGAACTAGTGGTAGAAATTATGCTATAAGGAATGAGAAAACATGCCCTGAATTAATAAAGCTTTACAGTACAGTACCACGGAGTAAGTGCAGAAACTTCCTGTTTTTCACAGTCTGAAAACAAAGGCAAAGAGAAGTCTATAACTTGAATATAGCCTAGCTTTTCTGTTATAGCAAGAAAGGGAATCCAAACTCTTAATTCTTGACATTGTCTTCCACCCCAATTAGAAAACAGCTTTTTTTAAGGCTTAGAGGTGGTAAAGTTATTGACATATTTGGATAAAAGGCCACTTAGACAACATTGTCTGATAAAAGCAGACTTGAATCAAATGAAACAACACAAGAAAAGCTGCATTTTAAGTATGGTGATCTTCACAGCCATGCCACTGTACTGGTAAAACCTACAAAAATCAGACTTTTTTTCTTTAACTTGCTTTTATTGTTTCACTGAAAAGATATTCTCATAAATGAATGGTTGCTGTTAGCTTTGCCATCCAACTTAATTGCTTCCATTTCCAGGCAAAAAAGGCTCTCCTGAATTCTGCTTTGGTTTTTTTTGTTTGTTTGTTTGTTTGTTTGTTTGTTTGGGTTTTTATTTTTTTGCCTAGTGGAAGGCCAAAAATGCTCCCTCATGGAGGCAATCCCATATAACAGAAGGTGAGAGGGCATTTGGAAATGGATGTTTTAAAACTGCTGATCTCACCTGCTGATGTGTGGTGGAAGTGACAGCAAATTCCACATCAAGTGAGTAGGAAATGCTTGTGTGTCACTGGCACTTCTGTCTGAGGCTGGATCCTTCCAGGTGCCCAACACAAGACGGATTCTTGAAGCTGCTGCTGCTGTGAATAAACATGTGTGAGAGTATTTTTCTAAAAGGCAAAGCTTAAAAGTGTTTTGGAACCGTATCACTGACATATGGCACAGCAGCTGAAATGAGTGGAATCATTGTTCTGGTGCAGACTTTACAGATAACAGTAGGAGAAGCAAAACTCGGGAAAGGTGCAGAGCCTTATGGGGTGATTTACAGAGGAACTGGATGTGACAATGCGAGTCAGTCCAAAAAAAGATAACAGCCCACAAGTTAAAACAGTGGAACAGCTTTTCCTCAGAGTGAAATGATGAAGACAAACAGACAAATGTAGGAGGAATAAAATAAATCAGCTGTTAACACTATTTGAAAGCACTTATAAAAGGGAATAAAATTGCTTTTTACTGCTTTTTAGATTTTTCCTTCTTTCAAAGAAGAAATTAAGGTGTCTTTTGATTCTGTACTTATCAAAAATGAAGTGTTGCCTGATTCTGTGAGCATCTTCACATTGTGAAAATTGTTATGTGAAGATGACAACTGATAGTTGTGAGAACAGGTATCCTTCAACCCTATTTTTAACAAATGCAACAAGATGACTTAACTGCCATCAGCTCTCATTACTTTGGCCTCCAGTCCAAACTCATTTAATGCAAAATTCTGAGGGGGGAATGGGCTTCATGCTGGGAACAGAAAATTCAGAAATATGGGTTAGAGTGCTCCAGTGTGATGGCTCTGTGTCAAAAACAGTCTGCAGCTTTCTGCCTAGAATTTACAAATTGAAAGCAGCATCTGCATTTGGATTCTGAAGCAAAAAAGAGCACAACATAAATAGTCCTGATATAAGATGCTTAATATGTCAGTTCACCTAAGCAAATGATCCCATAATCTCTTCCAAATCCTCACAGAATGTTTCTGACCTTATCTTCTCCCTACTTCTACAAAAACTAGTGTTCTTTTTGGTTCTGAATTGCTAACCTGATTTCCTGGGTGTGAAGCAATTGCAGTAAGTGTGAAGTTTTCTGTGTCTGCCTTGCCATGAAGAGACTGTTTGCAGGATTTGAATTTATAATCATGCAACTGAAATTATGATCTAGACTGTGTAGGTCTGGTTAAATGTAGAACAAATGAAGTATCTGCAATGGCTCAAAGCAGACTCAAGATTCCCCAAGTCTTCAGAATGACTTTATTGCTAAGGTGTCATTTACTTCAGGAGTAATGAGAGTACAGTTCTAGTTTTTAAAACAGAAAATGCAGTCATGTATGTCTCGAAACAAAGCACTGAAAATTGAGTGTTGAGCAGTAATCTGCTTTTTTGTTCTATCTCCTAGTATCACAAGTTGATAATGACTTTGTAATAGCTGCCAAATCATTAAGGAGTGGAATATATTTACCTACCTGTGCTGATAAGAGGAATAATATTTTTATTTTCAGTTTTTATCCATCTCAGCAGATGTATAACCGCATAAAAGATTTTTTTGCTATAGCCTACTGAATGCTTAAAAAACTTGAGCAGATTAAAATTAATTTTCATATCTTATTCATGTGTGGTTTTTTTGAGGGGGTAAATGTCTCTTAGTTCAGTTTGTTTTCAGTGCAGTGTAAGACATCTTGCAGAATTATTTTACAATCTTGGGTATTTTAGAGTGTTACTTCCTGCATCCATTTTGTTTTCATAATAATTAAAGGAGGGGAGAGATACCAATATTAAGAGTTAATATTAAGATGCCTTTTGAATGATATTGCAGACTTAGTTTTCAAACTAAACTAAAATATTTATGCATAAATGAACAAAATTAGATTTTTATCATCAGAAACACTGTGGAAATGGCAGTGGGTATTATACAGGATGGCTCTCACATGCTCAGTTCCCTTAGTACAAACAATTTAAGAGGATCCCAGCTGGGTTTCCTGGCCACAGGTTACACAGGTAAGAGCAGAACTGCTTCTGCAGCCACTTCTCAGCAGTCATTACCTTCTGAATCTGCAGGAAAACTTGGCAGTACTGTGCTCTCAATCTCCAATATTTCTTTATTCTATTTAAACATCCACATTTGAAAATTATGTTCTGCACTCTTTTTTTTGTTGTTGTTTTCTGTGTTTTTTCTTTCTGCAATTTTCCATTTTAATGTAGACTTTCAAATCTATGGGTATATTCTGGTAATTTGAGCAAAATGTATTGCTTACTAGTTAAAATGATGTATTTTTGATCATTGCATGGTGGATGAGGTAAAATAAAATGCCATTATGGTATAGAATCTAAATATTAGTGTAGATGTTTTATTTGATAACTGCCATTCTGCTTCAGCTGTTGATGGGGTTTTATTGCTTGTTTTGCAATCCAATATAGGGACCAGGCATACCAGGGGAGGCTGAGTTATGCTGCTTGTGGTTTCACAGAACCATATTAGCGTTCCTTAATCATTAAAGCAATGTGAATTGTGGTCATATATCTTTCAAAACAGCACATGATAATAGCCTGGGAAAGCATTAAGAAACTTAAATGTGAATTAAGTACATGAAAAGATTGCTTAGATCTTGCAGACTCCATTGCATTGTGAATACTTAGCATTGGGAAAGGATAATTCTTACAGTGCTTTCTGTCTGTGGGTTTTAAAAAGGCTTTATAGGGGGTTATTGTACTGTCTGCAGGTGAGAAGATTGAAACAGAGAGAAAAGAAAAATTTTTCCAAGGTCTTCTGGAAAGCAAATGGTGCTGCTGGAGGGAAAACCAATCAGTTCATAGGTCTGGGCCAGTTCTCTGTTCAAGTGCTTTACTGCCTCCTTTGCTTCCAGCAGTTCCTGTTTCCCAAGAAAACAAACATCTCCACTACAGCTTCCAAGTAGAATGTGGTAAGAATTCTGAGAAACCTCTGCTAGGATTTTCTACTTTTATGATTTTCTTCTAGCAGCATTACAATGGTAATCGCAAGCCTAATTTTTTTCAATAGTTTAATAATAGTTGATGCCATTATAATTCTAATGTTCCTTCTTTTGAAATTGAGTTATTCTATATTTTTGTGTACAAAAATGAAGGCAGTTTGCCCCAATTTTCTACATTGTAATTCCTAATGTTCTGCTTTTAAAGAGAGAGATTCTCCTGCTGCAATATATCTCATAATCTGTTAATATGAATAGAAATTGCATCAAATGTAACATTAGAGGAATGGCGTTAGCTTTACATTAAGTGAAGTCCTTATTGAGATACAAGTTATTAAAAAAAAAGAAAAAAATGGGAAAAGGGATTTCTTTTTCTTTTATTTCTTGACAATACATGAAACTGTTCATTTTATTTCTGTGAATCCTACTTTTTGGCCAGTTCCTAGAAGAGACATCATACAAATCTTAGCTTCACCAGGTCAATCTCCTCATGACCACACTGCTCTTACTCTGACATTAACAAAGCCTGAATTTATATCTGAGCTTTCTGATAGACACATTGCTGAAAATCTTTAGACAAAAGATTTTCACCTATCTGGTGGAGCTGGTTACCTCTTTTATTTGAGCTGGTTTCAGCCTGCTGACGCTCTTTGTGTGTCACTGTGAGACCTGAGCAGTCCCACACATCAGTGGGCTTGCAGATGGCTTTCCTAGGAATAAGGGAAGCCTGTCCCTCTACACCAACCCCTCTGCTGTTGTAAGCAGTGTTAGTAAGCCACAAAGATCTGTAGAATTTCAAGCAGGATTTAATATGACTAATCATCATCCCACAGGATTTGACTGACATTTTGGTACTGGCTTCTGTGCAGCAGAAATAAGCCTTTAAGAATAAAACATTTTCTGTATTAAAAGGATACCCTTCATATAACTGCAGCAAAGCTAACATGAGGAATGACTTGTGCACTAAAATTAGAGATCATGTGACAGACAAGGTAAGAGCCCAGGGTTCCACAATATACACAAGGATTTGCTAAATTGAATAAACACAAACAGATCTAATTCTGATGCTTTCTAACTTGTGCACGCTTGACTTTAGAAGTCAATAACATGTTTCATGATGGACTATTGTGAGCATTATCTGAAATGGAATAGGTGCCTTTGCTTAGGAGTTTGGGGTTTTTTTGTTTTGTTGTTTGTTTGTTTGTTTGTTTTTATAATGAGACAATGCAATAATATACACAGAGTATCTGGACTTGTTAAAATGTATACTTTTCCCTGAAAATGGCAAATTGAGTATCACATATACTTATATACTTTAAAAATACTAACGCTACATTTTTCTATGAAAACATAATAACATTATTTTCACTGACATTCAGATGTGACCTTTGCAGTCTTTGAAAAACAGATTTTCAATGCCAGGGCTCTGATGTAGTGGGTACTACTTGTTAGTTGAGGGCATCTTGCTCTGTTTTTATTTCTGAAATCCAGGTATTTGCATATAAATTTAAATCCATAAAATGGATGTAAGAATAACTTTGATTCCAAGATTACAGTTAGTTACGTGTGTGCAGACTCATAATTTTTTTCATAACTTTGTTGGTATCCTGTTCCTTTTAATTCCTGGCTTAATCTGTCATATTACATCATTTTGTGTGGCCTTTTCAGGGCTGCTGGTTGCTCTGTCTTGGTTTCCTTTCCATTTTATTCAGTGCTGTATATTATCCTGAGACCTGTTCTCCACAGCAAATTTCATTTTTAACATTCTGGTGCAATAAACAGCAATGAAACAGGGCGAGTTTTCTAACTGTATAAGAAAACCATGTCATTGATGTTTTTTATTGAAGAAAACATTTAAATACTTTTTAAAGGTGTTTTAGTCATCTTGGCAATGTTCAATGTGGAGAAACTAAGGATAGGTGACTCAGGAGAAAATGTGTTGATACTCATTTAGGGAAAAAAACTCTGTTTGTATTCATACAGAGCCTGAGCTGAGACCCAAGGGAGGAAACAGAACACTCTTCATCACATATGGGAGGAATCTGCAGCTGATGTAAATTCTTATAACTCAGTTGACTTCAGAAGAGCGACGCTGATTTTATAGGAGATGAAGTTTTTTGCACAGTGGTGGTATTTTCTTTGTTTACTTGAAAAACAGCTGTGCTTAATATCAGGCAGAGAAGCAAAATCAGATTCCCTGACCTGCATCCCTGTCCTCAGCGAAGCTCCTCTGAATTTACATTAATCAGACTGGGATCAGTATCTGCTTCAATACATGCAAAACACCAAGAGGCATTTCTATAGTTTTTGCCCTCTTACTGCTTTGAACCACTTTGTTGGATCAAAGCAAATTGGAAGCTGGGCTAACCAGGTGGTTTGGGATTTCTGTGAGGAAGGCTATCCTGGGGAGACAGAATCAGAGCAAGGGATTGCTTGCTTGGAGAGTTACTGAGCAGCAGTTGGTTTGATTTTTGTTGGGCATTGGTGACTGTTAGCTGGAAGAAAGGTTGGCATAACGTAGAGCAGCCCTGAAGCTGCCCTGCACTGTACTGCAGCAGGTCTGAGATGGCTGTGGGAGAGTGGGTGGAGGAAGGACTGTGTCCCCTCCTCCCAGCTGCATGGGGTGCATCTGAGCTTCAATGAAAAATATAGTCTGAGTTACAATTTTTGCTGGAGGAGCCAGTTTTGTGTTTCCATTTGAGGAGTTTTGTATGCAAACCTTCCCAAGCTTCAGGATGAGAGTATTCTCAAGGGTGTGTTCCTGCTGCTTCAGGTACACAGGTGTGCAATTCATTAAACACTGCTGTCTTGCATGGCAATATTAATTCTGACCAGACCCAGCAATGATCATTTACAAAATGGCAAGTGTAGCCACCTGATAGACCAGCTCCATGAAATATATCTCAATTCCTGTGCAATTTGCAAACTTTACAAGTGTTACACAACAAACAGTGTCCTTTGAGTGCAAGGTCCCTGCTTGTGGCAGGGGGCTTGGAACTACATGATCTCTAATGTCTCTTCAACCCAAACCATCCTGTGATTATATGGTTCTATGAATACCAATTAAGACTTTTTAGGAGTTCTTCATAGTATTTTTCAATGGTTAAACTGGTTTACCTGTTAACACTTTGAGTCACAGCGTGAGTTTAATTTATAATGACCCAAAATTCTTGACTGTAACTAACCCAGACACCACCTTGCTCTTCAGAGAACGTCATGACAGCTGAAATTTTTTGAGTTGGGTGAGTAGTTACCATGTGCAAATGCCTGGCAGGTAGCTTTTCAGTCATAATCCCATCACAGCTGAATGGGTGATCTGTGTCTTATTGGGGAATGATATAGGAAAATATAACAAATACAAATTTGACATATTTGCAAATTTTTTTTCTCATACCATTTGTATTGTTAAAAACTGTGTCTCAATTTAGATGCACTCAGCCTGTACTTCTGTTGTTTATATGAGTGTGAATTGGCACAGTTGGGATAGCTCTACCCTATGTACAATTAACAGAAGAAGGAATTGAATGCTTTGCAATTTGACTAAATTAACCCATGAAAGTTGTACAGAAATGTGATTCCTTTGGCTGCTGCAAATATTTAGAGACAATCCTGGCCAAGCATCATTCTTGGTGGTGGAAGATCACCCTTAGAATAAGGATGAATGTAAATTTCAATATTTATTCATATGGGGTTTTAATTTTTAGTTTCAGCACACATCCATAGTTGCTCTCAGTCAAAACATCTGTCATCATACTAACTCAGAGTACTTCTGATTGTTAAAAAAACAATGTTATGAGATGTGGTGGTAGAATAATGATCTCTCTAATACAGCATTAAGAAATTCCCTGCACGGAGAAAGACAGATTTACACTTGCTTTGTCTTATGTGGGTGTAAGAGATAATGGGTGTATAAATCTCTGTAGGATAATAAAATGTATAATTTAGATTCTCTGCATAAGATTAATGCCACACAGTTTTTTTCTTCTTCTCTTCTCTTCCCCCTTTTTTAGGTAATGCGATTAGTATTTTCACAGGTTACAGTTTCATTATCAACCAAAATAATCAACTGACTATAACATATTTACAGGATTTTGGATTAAAAAATTAAAAATATTAGGGTCATTGTTTTTAGGAATAAAATTTTTTCTTAATGATTTTAGTGTAGACTTTTAAAACTCAGTTTTTATTCAGTTGCCAGGGCATTTTATTGAGACTATTTTATGGTAGTGTTTTAGGTAAGGAATTGATCCTTTTTTGCAATATGGTACCTTGTGATAATGAAGAAGGGGAAATACAAGAAGAAAAAGTAATATATAAAGAGGAAATAGCTTTTTTGTATCAATGTTAGCACTGGTTTCCAGCATGTAATAAAATACAATAATTTTGTGAGATACTTTGTATTGT
The DNA here is from genome assembly GCA_013397375.1 of Toxostoma redivivum. Lineage (NCBI taxonomy): Eukaryota > Metazoa > Chordata > Aves > Passeriformes > Mimidae > Toxostoma > Toxostoma redivivum. The sequence goes on from VXBI01011035.1 coordinate 1,338,042, forward strand.
CAGGTGTTCATACTTCTAAAAATAAAAGTTATTGTGTTAGTGAACTCTGTCCAGAGAGGCTGAACATTCCGAAGCCTCTTAGAGCTCTTTGTTTCTGCTTTGTAATAAATGTTGAAATCTAGGGGTTGCCTCCTAGTCCTGGTCATCTTGAGTGCTTTGGCATTTCACCTCATTTTCTGTGTTTTAGTTTGCCCAGTCAACATAAGGGTCGTGGTGCAAAGCTGCTTGAGATCCCGGGTGATTTGGCAAAAATGTGTGTCATAGGATGCTGTTCCCTAATTTTGCTGCTAGGAGTTCATGTTCAGCATACTTGTTCTGGTAAAACTTCATCCTGTTCTTATTTATCAGCTTCAGAACATCACTTCTCATTGCATAAGACTTCCTCAGACAAATGTTCCTGTGAACATTTTGTCTTTTGAAATTTTGGATTGCTTACTGTCTGATTTAGTTTTAATTCTTAGCAATTGGATTGGATCCATTTTATTTTTTTCTTTTCTTTTTTTATTTTTTTTACTATTGTATATGGTTTCTCTGTGAGGCTAAACTTTCACTTTCACATTCAATCTATAATTAAATCTAATCTAGAATTTAGGTTTTATTTTGGAGATACCCCCTATATGCTTTTTATGTGGCTTTTATATGTTCATTTAAACTACTCAGATGAAAGAAATGCTTCAGTATTCTCTGGAATTCAAAGTGATTTAAACATTTCTTGTTGATACCATGTGATGTGTACTGTAGTATCCTTTCCTTAAAATCTTTTGCTGTAATCTCAGACTTCATGCTATTTATTTTTAGAACTTATTAGAGAAGTGCTTCTTAAATATCCTTCAGCAGAGGTGGGTGTGTGAAACATGCTGCAAAACTTCAGTGATTCCAGCAGTTGGGAAACACATTTTGGTCTGTCCAAGAAAGAATTACTCAATTATTTTTCATGTTTCCAAGCTCTGCAGAGTGCACTGAGCCTTACTGTGTGTCCTCTCCCTTCACTCTGCTTGTGCCATCTTTGTCATATGACAGTGATAATGCCACTATTTTAGGAATCAGTTCCTAACAAAATTAGCCATTATAATCCAGTTACAGGGAAAAGAAATGCTTTGAAGATACCTGGCATGCTGTGTTTGCTGAATTATTGCAAAGACAAATGTTTGCACCTCATAAGTGAGTTTATGAGTATATAATTTCTGGCAGAGCTCAGTTAATAGAATTAGAAAAAGTGGAGATGCCATCAGAGGCGAACAAATTACTTTATGTTTTTCCTAGAATGGAAACTGAGAGTACTCCAATCTGCTTTTTAAACATTTTTACTGCATGTTGTATCCTGTTTCCAGGAAAAAGAACAGGCTCATTTTGTTCCAAATATCTACCGTAATAAGAAACATTATCACAAAGATGCTTCCAAACAACAGTATTCAAGATTTGAAAGTGCTTTTTTTTTTTTCCTAATTCTTCAATCCATCTCTGTTTTAAGATTGCAAATTACAGAGCTTGGTCTTTTAACCCAAGTATTTAATCCAGTATTTCTTTCTATTTATGCCATAAATGTGCCAGAAAATAGCTGTACATACTTTCTTTAATTTGATACAAGTTCTGCAGCATTTTCTTTTTTGGTAAACTTAAAATTGAACAATAATAGTTTTACTTAGCTTTTAGGTTGCGCTTTATTGGGTTAAAAAAGACTGTGTAAAAAATCAATTAGGAAAGGTTTAATGAATAGCATTGTTTTTCCTTACTTATGCCTCTCATTGTGATAATTAAAAATGCTTTTGTTTTTCTACTGTGAGAAGCTGCACTGCATCAAGGCCAGCAGAGTGTTTACAAAGAAGTGATGTATGAGCTCTGGGAAGCCATAAAATAAAGTGCAGCAAGCTGACATTGGGTTGGCTTCTCTAAGTTTCCATGATTGCAGGTTTTTAATTTTACTTGGGAAAATGGTGAAAGTTTATTTATATAAATGCTAGCGATGTTCTTAATAATTGTGTCCAGGATCAGCATAGAACATAATTGATAAACCCATTGAGGCTTTGTTTTAAATCAAGTGTGAGAAATTTGACAAGTCCATAGTTGTTTAATATAGATTTTTTTACTGATATGCTTCAGGTATCAAAGTTAGAATTGCAGAAACGTCAAAGAATGAACTCCAATTTACAGATCTGTCAATATAGACAGCCAGCAGCATTATGATTGATGTAATTTATTATAAGATTACATGGGAGAAGCTCAACACAAATGATTTCTGCAGCACTTGTTACTTACAGATTTTACAAGTAGTAACATTTAGAATAATGACCATCTAATATACTTCTCTGCAAACCATGGAGAATAAATTTCAGTTATTGGTTCAATTTGTGAATTGGTAACTCATAATGAGATAGTTACTGTTGATAACTCTTTAGGTCCCTTAGTCAGAGATTACAATGTTTAATTTTGACATAATACACCTTGTATTTAGCTGTTTAGAAGAATCCTGTGAGTTCAGTTTACCAAACAAACTTTATAGTTCTTTTTCACTCTTTTCCATTTATCCACCCTTATTCTTTTGGAAACATCATCAGCTTTAGTTGTATATTTGTGTTAAAAGAATACATCTTGTCATGGGCGGAGAATCAGTCTCTAGGTAGCTTTTCACCCCAAGTAATTGATAATGACTTACTAAGAAGTGTAGTATCAAGGAAGTATTTTCCAGTTTGATGTCGCCCTGTAGCTTCTGGGTATTCCTGTCTCTTAGAATCAGCAACTTGTGTAGTATCGAGTTCAAAGCTTAAAACATGCTCAGAAATATGTTGTTAACAATTTCTGCCACTCTGTTAGTGGGAGTATTTGATCTGACAGAACTTATGTTCTCCCAAAAGCTGTTGAGTACTATAAAAAAGAATTAATCCTCTAAGAGTAATTAATAATCTTTAATCAGATATTGTATGATTTTCCCTGAAATCAATATCCAGGTGGATGACTCAGAGCAGTATGACTCACACTATTTACTCGTTTGAAATATTGACAGAACAATTTGTTTTAGGGGAAGTACATAATTTTTCTGAAATTGAATAAACATGAAAAAATGGTATCTTGAGACCTAAGATGCTGTCTGTCTCCTGTTGGCATTCTGCAGGAGTAAAGAGAATTGAATTAGGTTTGACATCAGTAAGTTTGACTCAGAAAAGATTATTGGTGGAGGTTTGCTTTAGGATTCAGAACTTGTTGCTCCCTCGGAGGTGCCATAACAACCTTGTGGCATAACAACCTGACATGCAGCAAAGCACACCCATTCAATTGGGGTCTCAGAGCTGCTGCTTTCCCTTTTTTTGGATTTGGATATTAGTAGATTTACAGATTTTTAATACTCATGTTGGAGGTTTGTGTTGCCATAATCTTAACATTGCTTTTTCATTAGCAATGAAAAAAAAAATCTGGAGAGAAGGGGGAAGAAACCTGTCATTAAATACTTGTGCTTCTGGATTGTCATCAGTGGTTGAAGCTGAAATGTGAAACAGATAGAGGCACAGACACCTCTTATTTCCTACAGATGAGTAAAAAATCCTTGAGCAGGAAAATCAGCCCCTTTCCTTCACTGTGAGAGATATTCTACCCAGAGCCAAGAGCTTGGCACGTGCTACCATGGCAGAGTTGAGCGTGGCAGCAGTGGGACCCTCAGCAGCTGAGCTGTGACCTCTGCTCCTCTCCTGAGAGAGCACAGGAGGAAGCCTTGAATTTCAGTGACAGCCCATGATCCTACAGCAATTCCAGTCCTGAACCTTTTGTCCCCTGCCAAGAAGATTTGTTGCAACTTGCTTTAGTGTCAGAAGTACCAAAGAGGGGTTGCAGGTTTTAGGAATGCTTTTCACAGCTCTGCTCCATGCCTAATATTGAAGAGATCTTCCTCTGCATGGGGACAGCTTTTGGTTTTGTATCACAGAAATTTTTACTGAGTTTGGAAGCTTGGTGTTTTTTGCAAAGATATATTAAAATTGGATTATTGAAAACCTATGATCAGCATCTATCATTAAGATTTTGATTTAACATTAGTGAATACATATCCTTGTTCATAGCCACACTACATTGCTTTGAATTATTTTAATGCAATAGTCATTTGAATAGTGAAAATAGTCTTGCAAATGACCTCAATTTCAGCTTGGGGAGTGCTTAGAAACATTTAATCAGATTTGTCAGATCAATGGAAAGAAGTTTGCATAATGAAGAATAAAGGACTTGCAGAAGTATTACTTAAATCAGATAGGGGAGTTTAAATTGATTCTTATTTGTTGTTTACTGTTTCAGCTTTGTTAAGCTCCAGTCTCATTTTCAACATTATTTATAGAAGCCAGTGTTCTTGTTTGTTGTCCTGTTTTTATGCAGTTATTTCCAGTTTTAAGCATTACTTTAACTTGTCTTTAGTCTTCTAACCTGGGGGTTTCCCTCCATTGATTATATTTTAGAAAACTCTGCCTTATGATTTATTCCCCAGGTTCAAAGTTGACTCCTAACAGCCTCCATCAGCCAAGCAGACCCTTTCTCCTTCCCTCCCCTCAGGACTCCTATACATTGATGTACATTAATCATCCAGGATCTGTCACAACTTTTACATCACCTGATGTGAACATACACCTTTCTTTCATACTCGAGAACATTTAGAACATTTTTCTCCTCACACCACTGGGCTGGAGACCAGGAAACCAACTTCAGTGAATTTCAGTTAAATGTGTGGTTGTACATCCACACACAGGGTGTGAGGAAGGAAGTCCATGTGCAGAGATGGGAAGAGGTTTCCCCAGTGAGAGCATTCCAGGTACCCCTGGCCCACCCAGCTCTGCTGGGAGCTGTCACACTCAGGTTTGCTGTGCCAGAGCAGTCTGGGGCTGCCAGCTTATCTCTTCCAGTTACAGTTCTTTTCTGCTTCCTGCAGACCAAACCTGGGTCAATGTGAGCTCCCAGTCACTTCTGAGACCATATTTCATCGTGTATATATAGTATATAAATATATTATATTTGGAGGCAGAATTTTTCATCCACTGTTTTGTGATGGAGGAGTAAAAGGGGTAATTGTTTCTGAGCACAAATTAAGCCAGATGTTAAGCATTCTCTCTTTATAATGCATCTTTCCTTTTTTTTTCCCCCCTTTTTTTCCCTAAGTTAGTCCCAGATGCCTAGAGTAGATTTGCTTTCCAGCTAAGTATAATTTGATATTTTTCCAAAAGCACAGTTATCTGTAAAGTACAGGCTCTGACTTTTTAAAGAGATGCTTTGGGATTGTGTTTATCAGATTCAGGGAAACCATACCTTATTAAGTGTTCTTTTTCCTCTGCTTGAAGGTTGAAATTTTTTTTCTGAAGTATATCAAAGCTAGAAAATGACAGTGCAATTACTCCTTTTAAAATTTATTCAATAGTAATCAGTAAACAGATACTGTCTCTTACCCACTCAGCATGTTTTGTGTATGCAGTTTGGTTTTGTGGAGGCAGATGGCTGTCAAGTCAGAAGCTCCAACGTCATGAGATTCTATTGACAGGAATTTGATCCCATAGTATTAGCTGAATCTGGGACCAAGTTTTGGCTCTGGCAATGTTATTAGCTGTGAAATAGTAGCTTTTTTCTTCAGCTGATACCAACTGGCATATAGTTTGTGCATGATAAATAGCCAATGGTAAAATAGTTTTAGATTTCTATTTCATAATTTGTATGAGTAATAGTATTATGTTCACATTTCCCCTTTTATCTGTGAATCTCGTGTCCTTTCTGTGCTGCAGGGCAGCTGCCTGCCCTCCAGAACAGGCACAGGCTGGGGGCTTCCCTGGGATGGTGGGACATGAAGTTTGCAGCTTCCAGGATAATGAAGGAATGGAATCTAGGTCTCCCACTACTGGGAAGAGTTTTCTGATCTCCAGGCTGTTTTTCAAATACACGCATCAACATAAGCACTCCCACCTTGGAAAGAAGGCCTTAGAAACTCTGTGTTACTCTGGCTGCAGGATGTCTTGAACATACCTTGAGAATAAACCCCTCAGCAATCCAGATTTTAGGTATACTCAAGAGTGGGGAAATTGGAGTCATGCACAGAGGAGAACCTCTCAGCAGTCAGGGAGCTTTAAGAGCAAAAGTGGAATGCCTGGGAAGCAGAGGATCATCACTGGTTGGGAGGCAACTGTGTATATACTGATATATATACAGAAATTGTTCCAAATAGTATAACCTTCTATAGAAGGATGGGTATTCCACTGTTGTCTTAAGGGTCACAGGACAATTTGCATTTTTACAGTGTGAAATAAGTGAGGGCTGGCTAGTTGAGATGACAAGTGCTTTCAGCAGCTTTCTCCACTGGCAGAGAGTTGAATGGTTTTCAACAATGACTTGAAATGTATTTTCTGTGCATCTGAGTCCATCCATAATTGCAGTGCAGGTATTTTACTGCTGTGACTGATAAAAGCATAACATAACACAAATTATGCAAGCAGATTTGAAAATGACTGGGTGGTTTCATGCAAGTTTGTTAACTTTTTATACTGTTGGCTTAGGATGATGCCCTGAACAGTCACTTGTGTACCCACAGCCCAAAAACCCCAAACAGGTTTTTGTGTGAAAAATTCATGCTCTGTATGTTGGACCAGTTAAATGGATAGCTATAAAAGCCTCTATGGAGGGTTCTCTGTTGTAGGATGCAATACATTATTCATGACACCAACCTGCCTTGGAAACCTTAAATGTATTTCTAGCATTAACTCAGATATGTATCCAAATCCAGAAACTATATGTGACATAGCATCTACCACTTTGATCCAAGCATATCTTATTAAGCTCTCACATCTCTGCCAGTCACTTGGGAGGAAGGATGTGAATGGTTCACCTGAATGTTACGGGATTTGAAATTTATTGTGGAAAGAAAAATTGTCTTTGGCTGTTGCCTTGCTAATTTATCTTCATTCCAAATGGTAAACATGTTGGTAAATGTGAATGAAAAGCCTCCAGAGTATAAATAATAAATGCTTTTTCCAGCTGTACTGAGTGCTTTACGTTTCTGAAATGATGCCAGTGTTTTTTCTTTTGCTTTTAAATGGATTACATTGTTACACAGTATTCTGCTCTCTGCTAGGCTCTGTAAAGGCCTTTATCTGTGCTTGTAAATGTTGATTTTATATAATTGCTAGCATAAAACATCATATGCTGCAAATTAAACACAAACAAATGAAATGAATATTCAGGGAAGCCTTAGCAATTTGTAGTATTTTGTTCAAGCTCAGGGCAGATGTTTAGGAGTTTCTCAGTTCTTGACAAGTAATATATGATTTTGTTTAAAATGTCTGAATTACGAATATATTTAGGTGTTGCTGTATTAGGATAATGTTTGTGAATTTATCTTACCTGAATTATAATTATTACATTAAATCCACTCAAATTATCATAGTAAGAGAAATCAAAATGTGTCATTTGCCTCTGCCCTGTTCCCCATTTCTAACCATAAAATTGAAGGCACTGATATAGATTCCTTCAGGAGTCCCTTTACCCCCTCCAGTTTGGCTTCCTGAATATCTAAGATCAATGTAAATGTATGTTAAGCACAAGACAAAGGTATAGATGAGCTATCCTTCATAATTCATTTGGAAATCACAGTATGAATATAGGGTTCCAGCCATCACTCAGGGGACAGACACTGGCTTTTCTAACAGTGGAAAAGGTAATGCCTATCAGAAAAAAATACCAAGTGAAATCTTAGGAGCAAAGATTGAGTTAACCTTGGATTTTCTTGGCAGCTGCTGTCATGTATTTGCTTTCTGTAGATCTGAGAGTTGGTCAACAGCAGAAATAACTACTGCTGACACTGAACTTACAGAGCATTCAGATACATGGTATAGTGGGTTTGCAGTGTATCAAAATAAAACTATGGGCACTGCACATTTTAATAAATGGGAAAGAATTCTGTGAAAACAGAATTATTTTCCCAAAGTAGTCAATTTATATGATTCCTCTTTTCAGAAGTAACTTCCAGTTGAGGACTAGAAAATAGGTTTTATTGTCTGTCAGAATCCTGTTGAGATAGAGTTCAAAGCAAAGCATATAAAACCAGTGATAGGTTTCTCTGCTGAAATGGTGTTTATTCTTTAGATGAAATGAAAAGGTGTAAGAGAAATATGCTGTGTTGGAGAATATTTTGTGGGAGTCACAAAGAAAACAAGCCATATCCCTCTTTAGCTTTTACATGTTTTGTTTTTTTCATGTGAATAAATCTACTGCTAAACCACTGTCTACAATTTCTTTCCTGAATTGTCTCTGCTTTAACATGGATGAAATTCCAGTCAGTTGCCTTCATTTCCTGAATGCATGATCATGTAATATGACCTTGTGTTAAATAGTATCTGCAGATAGAAATTTGATAATGGTGTGTTAAAGATTATTATTCCATGGAAGTAAGTGGATATTTGAGCTGTCTGTATCATGAGAAGTGTGATTAGGGCAAAAGTGCAAGAAGCTTTTCAAAGAAGGCAAAGCTTCAATGATGAATGGAGAATCTTAACTGTCAGAAGGCATTTGATATGGAACTGTACAGTGAATTTAGAGCAGAGATTTGATCACATTTCCTTTAAAAGAAATTTCCTCTCTCTTTTTTAGGTATAGGAAAATCTCATGAGGAATTGGTCATACTTAGACTGCAGAATGAGGTACTTAGCTGCTGTTTTGCTGTATTTGCTGCTCTCTGGACATGTATTGCCTCAGGCTGTTCATTCTCAGCTTGCCAAGCCATTGAAGCTCACAGTTTCTTATGCTCCTTTTGAGGGCAAATGTATTTGATCTCTACTTTGTGCAGTGCAGCTTTCTGGCCCTGTTTCATCATCATGAGTTAAATCCTCTTCAGCATCCTTCCAAACCTCAAAGAGTCTTGACACAGCAGAACTTCTGGAGCTGAACTCTATTGTGCACCAGGAGTGTGTCTCTGGATCTCCACAACAGTTTTCTATTTTCCAGCATAGAGAAGGCTGAAGAGCAGAGATCCTGAGCTGTGTCTGAAAAGACCTCAAGAGTAAGTGCAGGAATTACTGGAACCCAGTGGTAATTATGGAAAAAAACTATGCAGCCAATAGACAGATGAGAAACGAATAGTCACCAAATCTGTGAGCTCACGTAGGGCTTGGCTCAACACCTGCAGTAAATGGGAGCAGATGATAATCAGCTTCTGCATTGTTGGTGCAGGGGGTAATGAGTGAACACTGGATGCTGCTGCTCTGAGGAGCCCTACTGAGGGAGCAGCAGCATTTGGCCAGCTTGGCTTTGATTTCATTACAAGTGTCAGGCACTTGTGTCTAGACTGGTGCTTTGGCAGCTAATTGATCTCTAGCATTTGATATGCTAATTATTTCTTTCATAATATGCTAATACGTGTACAGTGGAAAAAACAGCTTTTAAATGCTACAAGGATCTCAGAGGCATATTTGGAACTGGAAAGTAAGAGTTGGAAATCTTGATTTATGTCAGTACAATATACAAGTGAAGGTTTCTAGTTGTGGGAATTTAGCTGGAAAATGAGAATGTTAAGACAGAAATTGTTTAGTCATAGAGTGACTGTACAGGGCATGTAGCAGGCTATCCTGCACAGCCCAAACAGAAAAAATTGGATCAGGGAATATACTCCTCTGTGCAATACACTATTTTTTTTTTTGCTGCTGCTATATGGATATTCTTTTTCTGTCATTGATTTGGATGTCCTAGTTTTTATCATATTTCCGGCAGTGAGAGAAGGGAAAACAAATAGTAAAGAAGTGTAGTTGAGTCACCTCCCAGTTCTCCTCCAGGGTAGTACCTCTACATTATGACTACTTCTCCAGGCAACTGTTACTTGCTGGCTCTCTGAATTCCCACCATTTCACCATTCAAGATCAGATGTTAATTGACTGTTTTATGTTCATTCCCAATTTTTTTTTTACTTTTCCTCCTTGGATTTGCTTCACCCTCTGGGTGCTTTCAAATACAGTCTGATGAGTCTCAGTCATTACCTCTCTGAAGCTCCGTGTGGAATTTTAATTGTATGTGTTCTTCAGCTGTGACAGAAAGGAGCCATCAGGGAGGGTTTTCATACACATTTTCTTTTGTCCATCTCCACTCAGATATTCTGAAAAATACTTTTATTAAATATGTATTTGATAGGTTTGAAAGCTATCAAAGTAAGTTTGCTGAAAGAAAACTACTGAGGAACCCTCCAAGGAGCTGGATAGAGCTGGAAGCACACATTATTCATGTAGGACAGAGCCAGAGGCAGAGCCAGGATCCTTGCTAACCCTTGGAGGTCAGCCATGTTTGGCATTTGAACAATTTAATTTCATTAAACATTTTTGAAAGAAAGCTGCTAGGTTTTCTTCCATACAGGCAGCTTTTGCGTAGACTAATAGTCTGTCCCAGTGCCACTGAGTAGATAGTAATTAGATTGCTAATATGTACTTAAGGTTTTAAATAATGAGAAAATGTCTGTTCTATGTTTGGCTCCAGTACCTGGCAGCAGATTAGATGAACACCTATCAAGTGTTATAAGTGCAGACTGTGCAACCATTACTGGGAACAGATTCCTGCTGTAATAAGCTTATCTCTGTGCTCAAAGCCTTAATCACCTTCTTGTTGACAAGAAAGAACTTCAATTTTATTCACAGGAGTATAAGAAACTGATTACTTAGCTCTGCAGACCAAACCAACCCAAATAAAACCACCCATTCATTTTAGAGAGCAAAGTGAGCAAACTGATTGATGAAAAAGTCAGAGGAGCTGTGTTTACTGAAGTCCAAAGCAGCAAATCCAAATGCTTTCTTATGTCAAGAGAAACTATGTGCAGTTAAATTCAACCAACAAAATTCTGCAAATGGTGTGGAGTCACAGTAGTATTTTAGGTAAAGACAGATATATTTTTATAACGAAATTTTATGTGTTATTCTTTGTTTCACTTTGAGCTTCTTTGGAACTGATATGAAGCTGGTGACAAAGGAGAATTTCTCACCCTGATACAAGTGTAGGTGATAAAAGGATCTGGTCCACTATCAATGACATATATTCCTTCGTTTTTCAAAAATTTTAATTTCTTCTCTTGCAAATCCGATTTTTGAGAGCAACAAGTATCTGATGTCCTGAATCTACCTCTTTAGCTGGATTTCTTTAGGTAGTAGTTTTAATTTAAATTGACAAAATGTAATTTTACATTAAAAAAAGGACTCCTTAATAAATCTTATTTGTGGCCCTTTACTTCTTCTTCAGAAAATGATTTCCAGGATCTACTCAAACCCTGCAGCAATAGACTTGAGAAATAATGCTTGGAATAAATTGTGGACTTTTTAATCTTTTAGCCCAAAGAATTCTCTCTGGTTGAGACCATGTAGTTATACCATAACTGCCCCCTTGAGGCTTCATTGATGAGGCTAAAAACTTTGCCACTTTCATCTATGTGCATAATATATTACAAAAGCCACAGAAAGTAATGCCTTGATATGCTTGCAGCTTATTCAGACATAGCACCCAGAGGTGTTATTGATGCAGTTTTAACCAGAGACCTACTAGGACTGGTTGGATTATTGAATTATACCTTAAATAAGGAAAGTAATGAAAACTTTTGGGTGATTTGAACAATTAAATGTAGTGACTTCACTATAAAGAAACTTAACTGCTTCAGAAATATCATGTGCAGCTGAATTGACTTTAAACAAAAGTGTATTTAAATGTTGAGCTGAACTTATTTTAGCCATGTTGGTGCCTCATGCGTATGCTTTCCATAAATATCCTGCACATTTATAAGTGGGAATGTCCATCAAAAAAATTATGGCATAACCATTAATTGCACTGCAATAGTCTTCATAAGATACAGCATCCACATGGAAGATTTGGAATTATAAATTTTGTCCCATCAATAAGAAAAAGGAAACATGTCTTTTGAGAGTTAAGGTAGATGTGTCAAACTTGAAATGCTAAAAATGTGATGGAAAATTCTAAAAATGATCTATGAATAAGTTAGTGGGGATGAGGAGAGCAGACAGATAACTCATACTGCATGACACCTGTGAATGGTCAGGGAGACAGAAATCACATGTAGAGCATGAATTCTGGATAAGACTTGTGTGTAGAAAAGTTAACAGTTAATGGAATGATAAAGGGATATCAGCTAAACATGGAGAACTGTTCTCCAGAAAGCTCATATGCAAATATATGTCCCTTTAATATGCCTTATAATGGCCTTCAAATGCCAACATACCCTATTAAAATGGTACTGGCAATCTCACCCTCCCACATCACTGTGCTGAGCTGCAAGGTGCTGTTTGGGATGCCAGGGACACCCCCCTCAGCAGCTGGATTAATGGCACCCAGTGGATTAATTAGGGGCTGCTCTGCAGTGTGTGCAGAGCGTTCTGACAGCTCAGTGATGCACCTTGGAAGCACCAACTTGTATTCTGCAAAGTGGAGTATTCCAAAATAATTTCTCATGTGTGATTTTTAAGTAGTGCCTAAATTTTTAAACTTCTCTCAACAAAAGCTTTCAGATAGTCCAGGCTAGCTTCAGATAAATCAGAGACCTTTTCTCTAGCCCAGCTGAGCTTGGAGCTACCCTGATTTTCTTAGAATGTGTGTTTAGGTTCATTAAGCATCTGCTTAGAAATGTATATAATATACTGAGTTATTTTTAGAAGACTGGAGTGCTTCTGAATGAATAGCAGTAGGTAAATAAACCATGTTATGAACTCTCACCAAGAGGCATAAGCCATGATTTTAGTTGGGCACAAGGATTGCTGCCTGGCCTGAGGAGGCAGCTCTGTCCTGCAGATGGTGAATTATGACCTGCTAACTCAGGGGCTCACCTGAGTGCTCACTGGGTTTCAATGAGTAGAGTTCAGAGATAAATACACCTCCCATTTTTACACAGTTCCTCTGGACTTAAGTATCCTATTTGGCCCTATCCATGATTTTTGAGCAAATTGAAAATAAACACATGCAATAATGAAAACTATGGCTTGGGAGAACAGTGTTGATGTGAGAGTGTACACACTCTGAATTTTGATCTGTAATATTTCCTCTGTGTTACTAAGTATCTTATAAAATCTGCCCAACCTTCTAAGCCACAAAGACCAATGCTGTAGATAAAAGGTCTTGATGGTAGTTGCTTTTTAAGTGGTTCTGACTGGGATAATCTACTTGTCATAATCTGGAGCCCTCTGATTGCTGCTCAGCAATCCTTTTGTATCCAAGTTCCACTTACTACAAGGATCAATCCTTTTATTAAAGAGTCCCAGAGCTGCAGTCAGCAATGGCATTTTTATGCAAGTTTTACCTTTACTGAAACTGGAGGGAAACTCTGGAGTAAATCTGATTTGTAATGAACCTCATTCACATGAGCACTGTGCCTTCTCCACAGCAGTGCTTCCACTTGTTCTCATTTGGTTTTACTATATCTTTATAGATCCCAGGCATTAAGAGCTTGCATTAACTATCTCCAGGGAAAAAAGAAAAAATCAGTTACCGATAACTAATTCCACACTTGAACTTAAAAGAAATATTACAACCTCTAACAATGGTTGGTTTTTTTATCATGAGAAGATCTTTAGTTTTCCCAGCAATTGGTTTCATCACTGTTACATTGACTGTACCTTGTTGCTTGGCAAATGGAGAACAGGTCTGGTGACTGAGCCCAAATCAATGTTTTATAAAGCACAATCTGGGTGGGGCTTGCACAATGGCAGTTAAGTCAGACACGGTTTTAAAAATATTCCCTTTAAGGAATAAATAAATTTTAGACTATTCCCTTCAGGGGCTTTCATATACAGTGTAAGCATGACACAACAGCACTAAAAATTCAATGGGGATTCAAATTAGTAAGTAAGATTTTGCAGAAAAAACAATGTTTTTTTGTTTATTCATACATCAGGAATGAGATCCCAAAATCTCCTGGTTTTAAGAGTCTTACTCATCTCTCCACAGCATGGTGATGGGAGATCAAGCCAGGCCCATCTAAAACTCGTGGCACCCTCCTGTGCCTGGTGCCTTTGACTGCCCAGCTCAAACAGGCACCCACTCTTTCACCAGAGCTCTGACTGAGCATGGGCTTTGACATAATCAGGATTTGAACTTGCACTTTTGGATTTGTAGCATTTCCTTGAGCAGCTCTGACACTAAGCCTGTTATCAGATCAAAAAACAGAAAGGAAATTCCTTGGTTTATTTGGCTGTGGTGGCTTAATGGCTCTGTATTGAATTATTTGCCATTGGTCCAGACTGAAACAGAACTGTTCCTCAGCTCCTGTGTACTGAATGGCTTTGAGTCATAATTTTTGGAAGATATCTGGGTGAAGTCATGTTACAAGCTAAGGTGATTCTCTCACTTTTATCCTTACAATTTTCACAGTCTATGAAATTTTATTGTATTCCCATAATCACAAATAAAAATTATTTTGGTGTATGATTAATAATTTTCAGAGTTAGGAAAAAATAGCTTACTAAGGCCCTTAGCATTGTACAGCCTGATTGGATTTTGATATACAGACATCTAATTATTGTGAAAGGTAAGTGCTCTACTTTATCTTTGCTTATCATTACCACTAACATTTTGGATAGTTTTATGAGAGCTTCAGTTTCTCTAATCCTCAGTTGTTTTTTAATAATTTCATTTAGAAGGGCTTTAGCTTCATGAGAACTGCTGCAAAAATGATCTTTTAAACCTGCGAAGTGCAAAAATCATCTGTCAAAGCAGATGTACAACATTTCCACTGTTAATATCTCTTTGGCCTTTAATCCTATTTTTCCAGTTTGTGTGGGCACTGACAGTTAACTCAAGTTTCAATCAAACATGGACAAATAGGATTTTTTTCTGCCCTACAGTCGGCTAGTCAGACAGCCAGGGATTTTTTTCACACTGTTCAGAGACTCATTAGACCTTCGTTCAGACTGGCCAAGGCACAGCAAGGATGTGGAACTTGCTCTTTCATAGTCTATAATATTTTTCACAGACTGGAGATTAAGGTTTTGTAGGCAAAATATTTTAATTTTTATTTGAAAATTAAATCTATGTAATTTGCAACTGCAAAATTTTGACATGCCTTAGAGAATGAAAACATTGAAGTGAGGTCTGTTCCACAAATGAATTAATTTAATGCCATTCAGTTAATGATACCTGGATTGTTGCCAAGCACTTAAATGCAAAGGACTGAAAATTTTAATACTGCATTATTACTATTTCAGTGTATGTCTTCTAATGAATGCCCACTGCAAAGAAAGAAATTTTGTTTCTGACATCATTTCATGATGGCATACTGTGTCAACGATACTGAGAAAACCAGTTAAATGTAAAATTACCAATGAATTTAGATATAAGATAATAGAAATATGGATGGGAATAACATCATTACAATACTCAGTACTTGTATTTAATGTCAGTGGGGAGTTATCTGAGTACTGTAAAACATATAGAAAATGGTCAATCACTTTCTCAAAGGTCTTGTCATCTTAAGTGATGAAAAGATAACAGATTAAACCAAAGTGGAACTGGGCAAGTGGCAGGAGGGGTAAGGTAAATCTGTTATGAGCATTAAAATCTAATAAAATTATTAAGATCTACCTCACTTAAAATATGATTGCAGTCTTGCCAAATAGAGTTAGTACAGTGACAGGTAAATGCATTGTTGACAATAAAAATCTAAAATTTTTTGGGGTGATTAACTCTTCTCACACTCAAGTACCTCTTAGTGCAAATAACCTTACCTGAGCCAGGGGATGAAATACCCTGCATGGGTCAATAGTGGAGCTGCTCTTGAAGCCCAAATACTTCACAATCTCATTGCTGTTGTAAATAAACTAATAAACTATTTTCCAGATTCACTATCAAATCTGTCCCCAGGTGTTTAGTCTGAAGCATGGTGCAGCATCCTTAGCTGAAGTTATATAACTCTTTTATTTTTTTTAAATCTTCCTGTGTCAGTGTTCTTCCATCTGTGCACATTCTAGTTTCTTGCAAAAACTACCTCCATGGACAATGACTTTTTTTTCCCCTTGGCCTACCAGAACTTTATGGATCCTCTCCATGTGTCATTACTTTGTCACACTCATTAGAACTTGAAATGAAACCTATTGAGGTGACTTAACATCATCTCAGAACACCTGGTGCTTTGGCATTTCACATGTCATATGGGTCATGACATAATAGCATTTCTAATTGTCACTCACAGAGAGAGATACAAAAATAGTGAGCAGAGAAGGGAAATCCCTGGTGGGAGAACTCAAGGTTATCACTCTGCTCCTGCCAGAACTGAGAAACGAACTCACCCACATGAAAGACTGGGCTGCTTCTATAGTAATGTTCTGTAATGAAAGGCACAGAAAGATGTTCTGCCTTTTGTCCTGGATTTCTGATTTATCATGGATTTTTTTTCTCCCTTCCTTTGTCATAAGGTGGGTACATTACATTCTATTCTATGGATTCTAGCTCTAAATCCAAGGGTGTATTTCTGTATTAAAAAATAGAGTTAATTTAACATGTTTGTGAGCATGTGTGAGCATCTTGCACACACGTGTAGAGATATAAATGACTGATACAAACATATATTTTTGGTTTATGTAACTGTGTCATGGAAAGAAAAAATTTCTAATACCACAGTGACAGTGATTGGTCAAGGGACAATTTCCCAGCCAGCCACAGGGAAGCTATTTACCTGCTACTGGACTTGAAACTTTGCAGAACTGGAATGATTTCAAGAGACTGCCATAATCTTATTACCTCTAGAAACCCCCCAAAGCATGGACTGTAGTAATTATCCACACTGCAGTATTTGGAGATGTAACAGGAGGCACTTTCTCCTGCTCCTGTGCAAAGCACTGAGCCACCTGCAATGGAGTTTAATAGTTTCAGCTCCTGCTCTGAGAGCAATAGTCCATGTGGGAAGTGGTGCTAATGGAGTCTGCAGAGAGGAAATGCCTCACGTGCTGCAGAAAGAAGTGTGATATGAGGTCTTCTTCTTAGCGTCTTACTCTTCAAAAACACCAGATTTTGAAAAGAAACTTGGGCAAAAAATATCCAGACCTGAACATGTAAAAGCATTTGATACATTGCAATATATTTTGTATGTATGCAGACTTTAGCCAAATTCTACTGTAACTGTGGTTTGTCTCACTCTTAGAATGGGACAAAATTCACATAATTTCAGGGAGATGTGCATTAATAATAATCAAGTAATAAAGGTGAAGCTTTCGGGGTTTGTTCTCCATGTAAGCAACCTATTTTACTTCTCAGGGTATTTCTGAGCCTGACATTTTGGCTAAATGTCTGTAGAGTACAGGAGGGGAATAGGTCCTGCAGTGGCTGTCCTGCTGGTTGGTGAGCAGTGTCAGGGTGACAGGCAGCTTGTGTGTATTCCCATCAAGTCTCCTGCTCCTGTCCTTTACCCACCAGCAGCACATGGGAATGCTGGAGGCAGGAAGCTCTTTTAAGTCTCTGAGGTGCTTCCAAAGTTCCTGCAGTGAATCTCTCTGACAAAGTTAGTTTTTACTGTGAATTTTTTTGTCCTTCTACTAGGAGGAAGATCATCCAAATTAATGATTCTCAGAAAAGTGATGTATCATTTAAAGGATCTACAGAAATCCTGAATTTATTCAGAACAATGGAAAAAATCCCATTGGCTTAAAAGGAAATACATTTTTCATTTATGATTTTCAAAGACCAGCCTAGGATGTGGAAAGAAAAAGGGAGAATGTCTCTTAACAGTTGGTTTCTTCTAATATTCTATTTTATCCATAAAAACTATGTAAAATGGAAATATAAAGAACTCCTAAATTGTGTTTAAAAAATCCTAATGCTGCAATATTCCTGGATGTTAGCTTCTGCAGGCAAACTAGAGTTTCATATCTTTTACTGTAACTGGTTAATTGCCTCTCTTCCTCCTAAATTTCCTGGTACTATTTGCCAGATACCAAGTTTCTTGGAACATGCTTAAAAATTTTGCAGTTCAGTTTTGTGGCACCTCTCTAATCAGTAGCCAGGGGATTTTTAAGCGGTCAGAAGCATATATTAAAGAATAAAAAAAACAGAGTCAGATCATATCTGATTACTTCAGCAAACATATTAAGAAATACTGAAAAAAATTGCATAATTTCAGGCTTCATTGCTGGTGAATAGCACTATAGGTAATACTATAGGTAATACAGTAAATAACTAAACTTGTGATGGAAGAAGTGGATTGATATATTTTGACAGTGATACATACTTAAGGAATTACACAAATGTAATATTTTTTTTCACCTTCTGGAAGACGTAAATGGCAGCCCAAATAGCATTTTCTTAGGGGAAAAAAAAGGAATAAATAAATTAATATAACCTTCCTGATTTAAACACTGCTCTGATATAGATAATAAGCATCAAGTCCCATCGTGATGCACAGACATACAGGAACAGACAAATTTTGCCTGGTGTGAGTTTATAATTTGAGAAATGTTAAGGAGATGTAGAGAAATTAGACTTTTTTTTTTCAAATATCCCTTCTTACTGACAAAGTTCAACAGCTGGCACTTTTGAAAATTTCTTTAGCCAGTTAAATGCTTAACTCCCATTACAGTAAGACCTGAATTTCTAAGTCACCTATTAAAAGGATCTAAATCTGTATCTGTAGGTTTAGCTTAAGTCAGGCCTTTCAGATATTTTAGGCCAATATTTCACTGAGTATCTGGATAATAATGAGTGGAACAAACCTGAAGTATCAATAAGAAGCCAATCTTCCATCTAAAATCACTTGTTAGCTGCCTTTCTTGTGCTTTAGCTACACCTTAAAAATGAGGCACAGTCTCCTAATTTATTTAGTTTTTGCAAAATTGTGTTAGTGATAGTGGCCAGACAGATATGTGCTAACAAAGATCTATGTCAGATCCCCTGAATTCCAGACCTTCATCCTAAATACAAACCCTTTGTATTATTGAGAATCCCAATGCATTTTACACAGATACTGAAGTTCTGGTGTTAGACACTCCAGTTAGGCATCAAAGACAGATAGCAGCTAGCATGCAAGTGCTGCTTCCAAAGAGAATAAAGCCCTTTTGAAGGCAATAGAAACTGTCAAAGTTAAATTAAAAATTAAAAATCCATTCTGTGGGCTGCTGACACACTAGGCTGCCTGACAGCCACAGAGCCAAAAGTTTCAAAACCCTCTCAAATGCAATTGTAAGTTAACTGTAGGGCTTTCTGTGCTCCCCCCTCTAACCCAATCAACTTTTATCCTACAGTGAAATATCATCAAGGTGCCTATGAACTGATCCTCTTAGTCGTAAGGAAAAAAACCCACCCTTTCTAAAATATCTTGAGTGATCAAGAGCATCTAGCTGGTGCTTTAGCTGATGCATGCGATGCATTGATCTAAAAATGATAGACTTTCTCAGAATTTTAATGATTTATTATTTATGATAATGTACTGCTGCATGCCAGTCTCTCAAAATGAAGATTTATACGGCCTTCAACATGAAAAAAACACTGCCTGCAGTCACAAGAAGTGTTTCAATAAATTATTACATTTGTTAAATTTCGGTCTTAGAATCTGCAAGTAGGATAAAGTGAGGTAATTAATGTTATTTGGGTTCATAGAGTCACAGAATCATAGAATATCCTGAGTTGGAAAGGACCCACAGGGATGATCAAAATCCAGCTCCTGGCCCTGCACAGGACAGCCCTTACAATCCCCTACAACCCCACCTTGTCCCTGAGAGCATTTCCCAAATGCTTCTTGAGCCCTGTCAGGCTGGTGCTGTGGTCACTACTCTGTTCCAATGCCAAACACCCTCTGGTGAAAATTTTTTCCTGATATCCAGCCTAACCCTCCCCTGATACAGCTGCAGCCACTCCCTTGGGTCCTGTCCCTGATCATGGGGAGCAGAGATTGGAGCTGCCCCTCCTCTGCCCCTCTGGAGGGTGTTGAAGACCTCACTGAGGTCTCCCCTGAGTCTCCTCCAGGCTGGACACACCAAGTATCCTCAGCTGCTCCTCATATGGCCTCCCCTGCAGACCCTTCCCCATCCTCGTGGCCTTCTTTGGGCACTCTCTCTTAGTTTAATTAGTCTTTTTTATGTTGTTGTGCCCAAAAATGCCCACAGGACTCGAGGTGAGGCTGCAGCAGAGCAGGGCAATCACCTCCTTTTTATTCTGAAAGCACTGAAGTACCATAGCAAGATATTAAGAAGCACAATGGATAATACCTGTCTTTCCCTGTGTCTTCCACATTTATACCCCATTGTGTGGTAACTGACATTTCTGAGTGTCTTTGTTGGGATTCTTTCCTGTTTTACTGACCTCCCCTGTCAAGAAGAAACAGTAGAGTAATAAAGGACAATACTTTTGTTGTCATGAGCAATTTACCATCATATACCTTACAGAACTCTCAAAGTCAGATGTTTATTGCTTGCTGCTGCTTGTGTTACTCCTCAGCTTGTCTGAATAAGAGATCATGACAAAAATCTATCTATAATTAAGCAAAACCTTCAAACTATACATTGCTTGAATTTAAAAGGATGCAGTGCCCTTTATCACTGTCATGCATTCAGTCAAAATCTGTTTGGGATCAGCTCTGAATTGTAAAGTGGGCTTTAAAATTAAGATCAGGAGTTCGAAGTTTATTTTGAAGTAATGTGAGGTTATTTGCTCAGGATGCCATTATAATTCATATTATGAAGAGTAGAATCAAGCTGTATAAAAGCAATTGAATACTGTTTTCCTACAGGCTAAATCCAACATTTTACAATTATTTTAGTACTTTTTTCAAACCCATTCACATGAAATTTTGGAGAAATTAGCTGCAATGCAACACAGATGGGACTGATTAATCTTACATGCAGAGCAATAATTGTTTTACATTATTCTGTATAAACTTTAATATTTCTTTGACTGTGTGGACTGGAAAGACCCCGTGTTGAGAGGTGAGTTGTTCCTGGTGTGCTTGCATGGTCCTCCTCACTGCAGCATCCAGAATTTTAATCAGCCAAGTGATGAAGACACGGTTGCTGTTAATTTCAATGGGAGTTAAAAGTCTAACCAGGCATTAGTCAGAGCCTCTGCACTTGAGTGGCGATGTTTTCATTCATCCAGGAAGCAGCACAGCCTCCTGAGACCTGGTTTCCAGACAAAGGGAGTTCAGACAGAAATCGGAGCTTCTGGTTGCATTTTGAACTCTGCCTGCCCCCGGTGTTCTCTCCCCTTGAATAAGCAATAGGAGCTGCATCTCACTCATCCGGCTGAACAGTGGCTGCACTTGCCTATGACTCGTGTGACTTTAAACAGGACATTGCTTGAAGACTTGAACAAATAAACTGGACTCCATGAAACCATTAGATTTAATTGTCCCTGTTGTACACACTCCTGGAAACTTGTTCATTCATTATGTAACAAAGCAATTCTCATGCTGAGTGGAAAAAAAAAAGCTAAAATTGTTTTTGATTACATATTCTTTATTTTTATTCATTATTATTATTATATTTATTCATTATTGTTTTAATGAATAAATTATAATGAATAGATATAATACATAATGTATTTCATAGTAGGAACTACTCACCCTATGCTAAAATGTCTTTCCATACATAAAGTTTCTAAAAATCTGAAGTTCTACTCAAAGATTTGGGAGTCCTAAGAGCAGCCTCTGCTGATGCATAAGGAAATTGTTTCTCAGTTTTTCCAATGGAGGTAAGAGTGCTTATTGCCTATCCACAAGAAGTTTGTAAGAACTGTTCGGTATCTGTATGTCACTAGGAAAATATAAAAGCCTTCACGGATTAAAAATTTAAAGCAACTCCAGTAAATAAGAGATCAGCATTAAAAGTATTGGACGCCACAAAAAATATAGCTAAAACCACAATGGTCTTGTGGTCCAGCAATAGAATTATGGTACTCTAATGAGTCAGATCTCACTGTCTCTTTCTCCTCCATAATAAATATGGATACTGATGCATAGCTTGAACCGTTCCCGTTTTTCTGACGGCATTATCTGGTAGCTCAAAGAGCTGCTCCAGGCCGCCCGTATCCCAGGCTGCGCTAGCGGCACTGACGGCAGCGAGTCCAGGGGAAGGGATAATCCCTTTGCTCCGCGCTGCTTGGATCACCTCGAGACGCCGCGTCCAGTTCTGAGCCGCTCAATAGCAGAAACACAGTGCCAGGCCGGAGCGGGCTCGGCTGAGACCATCGAGGTGGATGGAGCCGGGCTCTTCACCGCGGAGCGTGGTGCGAGGACAAGGGACATGAGATGTCAGCAGACACACGAGAGGCTCAGGCTGGGCACGGGAAGAGGGGGTGGCCCCGCCGCGGTCCGCGGGGCTCGGGTCGGTCCCGGTGTCGGTGTCAGTGCCGGTGCTGATGCCGGACCCGGTCCCGGTCCCGGTCCCGGAGCGCGCCCGACCCCGCGCCCGCCCCGCCGCGGCTGACGTCAGCACAGCTCGCAACCAACCAGCGCGCGCGGCGCGATCCAGGCCCCGCCCCCCGCGCACTCGCTGCCTATAAAACTCGCGGCCGGCGGCGGGCGTGGGAGCGGCGTGAGGGGAACGGGACGGGACGGGCGGGACAGGGCGGCGGGACCCGCTCCTGGCACCGCGGCTCGGCCCCGGCCGCCCCGCCGAGCGGGCGCTCCGCTCGCCAGCAGGGATGCTGCTCGTGGCCGCCGGGCTCCTGCTCGCCGTAGCTGCGGGCGGGCGGGGGTCGCCGGCCGGGGAGCAGGAGAGCCCGCCGGGCAGCCGCTTCGTTTGCACCTCGCTGCCGCTGGACGCCGCCGGCACGGGCTGCCCGCTGCCCCCCGTGCCCATGCAGGGCGGCGCGCTGCCCCCCGAGGAGGAGCTCAAAGCCACGGTGCTGCAGCTGCGGGAGACCGTCCTGCAGCAGAAGGAGACCATCGGGAGCCAGCGGGAAGCCATCCGGGAGCTCACCGGGAAGCTCAGCCGCTGCGAGGGCGCCGACGGCAAGTCCGCCACGGGGGCGTGGAAGAACGAGGTGGGCAAGGGCAAGGACACGATGGGCGACCTGCCGCGTGACCCGGCGCAGGTCATCGACCAGCTGAGCCGCACCATGCAGACCCTGAAGGACCGGCTGGAGAGCCTGGAGGTAGGGCCGGGCAGCGGGGCCCATTCACGTCCAGCGGGCGCTTCGGGCAAGGGGGTGCCCTGAATCCCTGTGGAGATGGATCCAAACTGGCCCAGCACCGGGGGCGAGCGGCTCCGGTTTGGCGTGTCGTGTTTTCTTGGTTATTTATCCCCTCTTTAATGGTAAAAACCCTAAGGGACTGCTCTTCAATGTGTTCGCTCACTGCATGGGGGGCGATTATGGTTTCCCTGCTTGTCACCGGCTTAGTCTCAGTATTAATAATGCGTAAATCTCTCTTTCTGGGGATGTGACTTCGTGTGGTTTGAGGTAGAAAGCTGACGTCTTGGGCAGTAAGACCTCGGCATATGGTGCTGAGCAGACCAGTGGTAATGAGGAGATTGTGCTGGGCAGATGGTGTAGATAAGATGATGTACTCAGGGCTGACACAGAATAAAAAACTCAATTCTATGCACCTCTGAACAGAAAGGGGATTTGGTCCAAGCCCACCGATAAGTAATTTCCATAAGCCTTTGGACAGTGCCCATGGTTTGCTGCTCATACAAATGTTTTGTAGAGAGGATTCTCAGAGGATTTGGGCTGATGTTCTGCTTTTCACACTCGGAAAGCCTCACGTGTGTTCCTGCTATCCTCCACTCAGTGCTGATGTGAGGATGGGACTAACTTCCCAAAGGCTGTTCTGGGAGTGCTGCTTTGCAAGTGCAGTTTTGAATGAGCTGTTAGTATTACATCATTTTACTACTGCTGTCTTTTTGAAGCATTCTTTTTAGCGTTGTAGAAGAGAAACTCCACTAGAATAACGTGGTAGGTGGAAATGTTTTTTTAGCATCTTTAAAGATACTAGTATTATTTGAGAGTGTGAGGTGCCTCTTTTTTCAGTTTGAATAAGAATACGTTCACTGCTCAATACTTAGATTGATCCAAAGAGCATCTTTGGTAAATCTGCTTTCAAAGTAGCTTAATTTTTTAATCTAAAATTAAGTGATAGTTTTTCTGTTTACTTATGTTGGCTATGTCGCTATCAGTGAGTAAATCAAAAATTGAGCAATGTGCCACATGTATGCATACTAATAGAAGTGCATCAGACCTGCTCCCTTTTATTAAACTTAAACGTATGAAAACTTCCTTTTAAAGTGCTGGAAGCCTCTAAGAAAAGTGCCCTTTTGTTTCAGGACCTGTTTAGCTACAGTGCTGGTAAAAGCACTGAGCATGACAAATGCTAAGAAGCAGTACCTTTTCTGTACTTGCTGGAGAGCTCCGTGATCTTACTCTCCTCCTTTGAACCGGGAGCATGTCTGCATTTCACAGTTTGTGTCAGGAATGACAGTGTTTTTCCCCTTCTGCTTTGCCCTAAAGCACCAGCTCCGAGCCAACGTGTCCTATGCAGCCCTGCCCAGTGACCTGCGGGAGATGCTGCAGCGGCGCCTCGGGGACCTGGAGCGCCAGCTCCTGAGCAAAGTGGCCGAGCTGGAGGATGAGAAGTCCCTGCTGCACAACGAGACCTCAGCCCACCGGCAGAAGACAGAGACAGCCTTGAATGCATTGCTAGAAAGAGTGTCTGAGTTAGAGAAAGGTAATTGCTCAGGGTCTAAACACTTCCCCATCCTGATTAATTTTGTTTACGCCTTCCTTCCAGAGCAGTAGACTAAATGTGGGCCTTGAGGGAAAGACATTAAGTTACTGGACTAAATAATAGGCAGCAGTGCAAATACTTGGATTCTCCTTTTTCTTTTATCTCAGGCTTCTTGCTTGACAGGCAGTTGCCTGGCTTTGGCTTTCTGTCTCTTAATTTGGCATGTGTGGGTGGCTAGGATGAAACTCTTAGTGTTTGTGGGATGGAAAGATCTATAAGGAGGCAAGTGGAGATAGGAATAAGTATGGCATGGGTGTAAATAGCTACATAATGTCAAGCATACATCTAAGTAGAGCTGCCTTTATTTGGACTGGAGAGTCATATGGGCTAAATTTAATTAACACAACTGCCTTTGATGAAATGAATGGCATTTTATACCAGCTTTGTTTCCTACTGCTTTGGAAGTATTGATGGTAGCCTCTCCTTTTTTTTTTCTGGTTATGACTTTGGGTAACTGCAGATCCTTGAATTATACACTATTCTAAGCTTACAGCCTTCAGGGTTTACAGTAGATTACACATGGTCCACTGGGGGACACTCTCGTAATCTTAGTCATTCATTCTGATTCTTGGCTTAATAATTACTGAGATCTCTCTGCTTGAGTAGAGTCTGTTTATTACAAATGTCTGTGGAAGTGACCTAAAGCACAGAACTCTTTCTGTACTGACTGTATTCGTGTACAGAGTGGACTGTATAGGGCTGGAATTACAGCAGATATCACTGTCCAATTCTTAAATTATTTTCCAAGGTGAATAACTCTCTGCTTAAAAGCAGCTTAATGGACATGCCTTCCAAATGGTATAAACATGCATATCTCGTGAGTTTAGAAATGCAGCCTAATGGACTCATGTATGCAATACTGTATCTATTTTTTCCTCTAAAAAGGATGAAGGAGGGGAAAAGAAAAGGAAAATTATGGTGTTCTACTGGCTCTGTCCTTTAGTATTTCCTGAGAGCCAAGATAAAGCCTAACCTGCAACTAAAGTTATGGAGAATTAGTGGCCTGTTAATGTCTTATGAGTCAAGTATAGATAGACTTTGTCTCTGAAAAATGTGACTCATATCAGAAAGAGTGGTGGGAGAACAAGAATGTGTAATTCAGTTAGACTAAAAATAACCTGTTCCCACCTTTATTTTTTGTGTAGGGAGTGAGGGCTGTCTTAAGTCTCCAGGGAAGTGAAGAATTTGGGACAGGAACCAAGATACAGCCTTTCTTTTACTTGTGTAATTTGCTCTCTATTATTGTACAGCTTAGCTGTTCTGCTTCCTCTGCCAAATCAAAGTGAGGGTGATAATGATGAAAGAACTTTTTTTTTTTTGTGTTTTAAATGCAGACAATATTTGATCTGACCTCATTTGAAAATTGTATCTGTTGTGCTTTTATTTAAAGTGCAGTATTGTTTAGCATTTCTTCCCTACATCTGACTAGAAAATCATAAGCTCCTCATTGTCCTGAAACTAAATAGAGGAAAAAAATAACTTTGAGGTGACACTATAAGCCTTGGATTTTATCTGTAGTTGTGACAGATGTTTTAATTAGCAATGGGGCAGAAGAGTTTAAGACTTGTACACCTGTTGTGCAAAGCTTTCTGTTAATTCCTTCACTTCTTCCATGGTAGAATCCAGTGGATTTGCTGGATGTTTACAAATGTTTACAAACATTTATTACATCTAAACTTATTTTCTCTATCTCTGAAAGGGATTAACAATACTTCTTGCCCACCTAGCCCAAAAATAATTGTGTTTTTTTAATGGGGTATGCTTTTTTTCTATGTGAGATTGGTTGTAGCAGCCTCATGGAAGTTGTTCAGTATTAACCCTAAGACCCTGGTGTTTTTTATTTGCTTACCATTTAGAACATTTCAGGTCTTTAAGGTTCCTCAAGACAGATTCAAGCAAAAGAAGCTTTTTCTTCTCCCACCCCCTCGTTCTGTGAAAAATGCAGTCAAAACACTTCAATTGCTTCTGAGAAGGGGAACTGAGACAATGCCAGTGGTTTAAAAATACATATGAGAATTGTGGCAACCTTTTGTGGTAACAGCTTTTCATTTGGACTGGAGTGTGAAGTTGAAAAGGGGATTGAATTTGTTTCAGGAATATGAGCAAAGGAAATGAGTGAGACTCAGAAGAACAGGCTGCTAAAAAGTTGAGGATGACATTACTACAGAACTGTGGGTTCAATTTGTGGCACAGTGTGGGACTTATTTCTTAATACTTCTAGAAAATTACTTATGAGCATCTATATCAAGTACATGATACAGCGTGTTGCAACTTCAGAAAGTTCTGGTGTTAAGGGTCCTCAATTTTGTAAGCATGTCTCAGACTATCCCACTGGTTTTTATCACTTTCTTAGAAAAGCTAAATAATAATTTCAGATTTTATATTAAATCTAGTGTCTAATCTTCCCAAGTTCATAGCTTGATAATACATTTTTAATTCAGATCACTTTGAACTCTTCAGATCTTGTCCTGTTTGGTTGATGGGACAGAAATCAGTTCTACTGAGTGTAGCTGCTTTCTGGGCTATGGCAGTGTAGTCTTATTTCAAATTTGCTGCTCAGAATACAAGTTGCTTCCTGGTTGTGAAGCATTGTGATGTTTTAATAATGAACATAGCAGAGAATCCATTTTACTGACAGTAAACCAGTTTGAATTGTTTGAAATAGGGAGGCCTCCAGCCATGAAATAGGCAATGAAGATTGTCTACCATCTATTCTTTTGCTCTAAATGAGCAAAAATAAACTAAATAATTATCACAATGTGGATAAAATCTTTTTTAATTTGCGTTTTTATGTGCAGCAAAATCAACATGCAGTAAATACTACTTCAATATATTTTTTTTTTTACTGTACCTCTCTAAAGTGCTTAAAGCCAAAGATTATCAATTGTGCCTTAGCCTGAATTACCAATACATTGTTTTGCTTAATGTTAAGGGGTTTTTTTGCTCCATGTGATTCTAGGTAACAGTGCATTTAAGTCACCTGATGAATTCAAAGTCTCCCTCCCTCTTCGCACAAACTACCTGTATGGGAAGATTAAGAAGACTCTGCCAGAGCTCTATGCTTTCACTGTGTGCTTGTGGCTGAGGTCAAGTGCTTCTCCTGGAATTGGCACTCCATTCTCATATGCTGTTCCTGGGCAAGCCAATGAAATTGTCCTCATAGAATGGGGGAACAATCCAATTGAACTGCTAATTAATGATAAGGTGAGACTTGACGAGCTCTTCTTCATTGTCAACATAACCAGAACAAAGCCTTGACCCCTTGGTACCTTGGCACTGACTCCTTCCTTCCCTCTGAGAGAAGCCTTTGAGGTGGTGCTGCCTGCTTGTCTGTTGTCCACTTGTTGATTTCAAATTCATAAAAGCACTTAAGACAGAAGTTAAATTGTACAGATGTTTGTGTGTTGAGACTGAGCAGCTTGACATTAGATGTGCACACACTTGTGTTGTCTGAAGTTACAAGCAGGTCTTGGCTTCTTGGTTTTTTTTTTTTTATTTTATGAAACACAGGCAAAATTTGAAGTCATACTATTGCAAGACCTGTGAGATCTAAGCCAGTTGTAGCATTTCTATTGATTTCTAATTGTAGAAGTTATGAATGTTAAATAAATTTTGCAGAAGACAGAGCAAAAGGCTCTCCACATAATGGTCTGGTTTTGTTATGCTTAGTGGCTGAACATCAGTTTAAATACAGTTTATCAGACTTTAGATATCACTCCTTCATATAATTGATGGTTTCTGACAAGCTTGAAGAAAACATTGAAACTTGTCATTAAATGAGTATTTAAATGCTTCCTTTCTCCCCCCCTTCAGTTAGGTTTCCTGGTAACTCACTGCTCTCTGAGGGGGTCAGGTGTTTGCTACACAACTCAGGTGATGGCTGATTATGGACTTCTAACAGTCCTATCATCCTCCCAGATCAATAACCAATTATTTTTAATGGTTTGTGGAAGAGAAGCAAACTTGAGTCTGTTTATCTTTAGCAATAACTTCTTTCTCTTCAATATTATGTCTTTAATATCAATATTCTGTGAGACTTTTATTTCTTCCACATCACAGCTGTTCCATAGCCCACTTCCCTTGTGTCTTGATGTTGACCTGAGAAGGTTTTCAGATCAAACTCCTAAAGGAACATAATTCCTCATTATTTTGAGGTCTAGGGAACAGTTCCCACAAGTTCTCCTTATAGCAGACAGATCCATTTGTCAAAGTTATTACTCCAAATGGTGCTGGCAAACCCCAGATTTTAAGAGGAACTTAACATGAGCACTGGATGGAATCTCACTAAGCACTGATATTTAAACAAATGCCACAGATTATTGTGCAGGATGGGGGTTGGTCTCTTCTCCCAAGTAACAGGCAACAGAAAGAGAGGAAATGGCCACAAGTTGTGCCAGGGGAAGTTTTATTTGGAAAAGAGGAGCAATTTCTTCACTGAGAGGGTTGCAGAGCAGTGGAACAGGCTGCACAGGGCAGATGTGGAGTCAGGATCCCTGCAGGTATTTATAAGAGGTGTAGATGTGGCCTTGGCACTGCTGGGTTAATGATTGCAGTCAGTGATGTAGGAGGGATGTTCCAACCTTTAATGATTCTGTGGAATCCCACAAACTAGGATGTGGACTAACTCTTGCCTCTATAAAGTTTTTGCTTTTGAGGACAGTAAGTACTGTTCCTCTTTATATGTTGGGCTTGAACTGCTAGATTTGGGTTGCCACATGCATTATTCTGTTTTTTGTAGGTTGCTCAGCTCCCTCTCTTCATCAGTGATGGAAAATGGCATCATATCTGCATAACATGGACAACCAGAGATGGAATGTGGGAAGCTTTTCAAGATGGAGAGAAGCTTGGCACTGGGGAGAATCTTGCTCCTTGGCATCCAATTAAACCTGGAGGTGTCTTGATCCTGGGTCAGGAACAGGTGAGTAAATGACAGGGTGTTCCAGGTTTAAACAAAACCAAAACTCCCCTAACAAGAGCTGTGAAAATTTCTCTGTTAAACACTTGGTCTTGTTAAATACACAGTGTCAGAAAGATTGAAACAAGGCAACAAATACTTAATGAAATCACACATTGGTGTATTTGTTTCATTTATTAAATATTCAGAATATTCATGTTGGGGTTAAGAATAAGTCCTTTTAGATTATTGAGAAAAAAAAAACCCAGAGGATTTTGAAGCTTGCCTTTCTAGTTAACATCTCACAAGTAATGAATTGTGTGGCTCCTGCATTCACATTATTCTTCTACTTATATTATACATTTACTAAATAAAGAAAATATTGTAACAAGTTGCAGGAAATAGCCTTTCTTCAGTATTCCCAGGTTCAGTTGGAGCAATGAAAAATTAGTTTTGTCTTGATATTGATTTTAGTAGATACTTATCCATGACATAAATGACAGAACGGCAAGTTCAGTATCTAAATGCACTGTGCAGAGCAGATGCTACAGCTCACAAGTGAGTGTCTGGCAGTTTCCTTTATCTGTCTGCACTGTGCTGGCTTCTCTCCGGTGCTATGAGTTCCATGTCAGTGTGATCACCAAAAATGAGTGATTTCTGTCCTTGGGTAATGAGTGGAGCAAGCAAACACTTCTAGGCTTGTGCAGTGGCAGTTTGAATCACTCATTTGTTACAACCAGACAAAGCTTGGGTATTTAGATCCATAAATATCACATCTCACAGTCCCTGCAGACAATTGGGCAAGGGCTGTAGTTATGGCTTAATCTATAGCTATAAAGCTTTCAGGGTAACCTTACACATCTGTGCAGTTCTTGCTCGGGTTGTCCTGCGCTAAACTTGCACGGTGGCTCTTAAATTAGCCTCAAAGTTTAAAGCTGCCTTCCTGCTCTACTGCTCGAGGAAAAGGTTGGTTATGTGCAGCCTTTTTGTGGTGCTCTGCAGTGACCACTGTTTGCCCTCAGTTGTTTTGACACAATTCAGGTTGGAGCTTGTCACTGAATGCCTTGTTCAATGTAGCCCTTGCAGAAACTCACCTCTGTGAGCAAACTGTACCTCCCTCTTGCAGTGGGGCTGGTTGGGGAGGGACTTCAAGTTTGAAGAAGAAAATGCCAAAATAACCTTCTCATCTAATCCTAACTCTCATGTGCCTAAAGGACACAGTAGGAGGAAGATTTGATGCAACTCAAGCCTTCGTTGGGGAGATGAGCCAGTTCAATATATGGGACAGGGTCTTAAAAGCTGAAGACATCATGAATATTGCCAACTGCTCTATTAACATGCCTGGCAACATCATCCCCTGGGTCGATAACAACGTGGACGTGTTTGGAGGTGCTACTAAATGGCCTGTGGAGACCTGTGAGGAGCGTCTGCTTGACTTGTAGCTGTGATCATTTCCCATCCAAGTGCCCCCTTTAGTAGGACAATCTTCTGTGCAATCTAAAGCACTTATTTTTCTCCTTGCCCTTCCCCGGTCTTAACTCCTTGAAAGAATAAAAAAAAATTTGAGTAAACTGCCTCAGTGCAAACATAGCTGCTACTTTGGGGCATTGAGCCTGGCTATGAAAGGAGCATTTCTTGACTAGAGCAAACCTTGCTTTCTTATGGCCTGATCCAAAAATGTGCTTTGGCCTGCAGAAGCCTTTTGGTTGGGCCTGAGCTTAGCCCATCAGTTCTGCAGGGAGGGAGAACCGTGTGCACTCTTCACTGTCATGTTCCTGATCATGTGCAGTGCTGAGAGCACCAGGATTAACAGACTAAATGTGAGCCCTTCCTTCAGTCTATCATCTCCCCTTTGAAATGAAGCCATTCTTTTTTAGCCCTTTAAAAAATAAAAAACACTTAATCCTTACACTGCAGTGGTTATGGCGCAACTAGGGGTAGAGCAGAACAGCCACTGTCTGAGTGCAAGGCTTTTGCTTTTTAATTTGCAGATTAGAAATCCTTATTTTATGATAAAGAGGTGATGTATTGGAGACACATTGTACAGTTCAATTTGAAGAAAGGGCTGTTTAATCAGCACAGCTCCATTGAAGCAGAGGTGCTTCAGGTGAGGTTCTGTCCCAAAGCCTGTCCTTTGCTAGCCAGGATCCCAGCATAGGTGGGTGGCTGAAAGATTGTACTTGTATTTTCTGTAGGCTGAATGTACTGAATTCCTAGTGACCTGGCTTGTACACTTTTCTCTATTGTTTCTCTTGCTTCAGTCAATGTCTTTATTTTTTTAAAATATACAAGCTGTGATTAAGTGAATTTCCATTTTGTTTTGCTTTGAAAGGCCTTTTTATGAGCAAGTGCCAAAGTTCAGTTTCTGCTTGCTGAGAATTGCTATCTATTTTTCCAGCATAAAAGTCTTCTGCACTGGTTTATATGTTATTATAATGGTCTATGTAATATGAAAATGTGCTGCTCTTTCAATTCTTGTTGACTGTCTCTTCTGTAAGCACTGGGCTGACTACTATATTTTTTTATCATTTTCTCTCAATATTTTGCAAACAATGTTGCAGTTTCCTTGGCGTTGATGTGACTACTTGGTTTGTGGCTCGCAGATAGCAAATGCACTGTACTGGGAAAGAGTTAATACTTTTGTTATTTAAAAGAAAAAGGATTTAAAGGGGGGGAGGGGGAATTTATAAAGCTAAATATCACATTTTATTTTTCATATGTTTGAATTGTAAGAATAATATGGTGACAGTCCCATTTGTAGGGTAAAGTTACATATTTCCATGAATATGTAGTATGCTGTTCTTAAAAGAAAATTCTTATAATGAACTTTTAATTAAAACGCACTGTAAAATGAGTCTCTTAATTCTTTTATAGTTACACAAGACACTGAATATTCTCTTTCATAGCTTCTATGAGTTCACCTGCTGTCTCACTAGACTGGTAGAAATAGAGTCTTGTAAGAATGTTCTTCATTCCCTAAATGCCTCAACTTGTGATTGTCTTTAAAATACATATGCATGCTGCACCCCCAACCTACAAATGCAGTGCTTTCCCTGCCCTAAGGAAAAAACAAACCACAAAACTCACTTCATATTAAAAGAATCAGTGTTGTGAGGTGAGAAGTTCAAAATTCTCATCTCTCATGGGCTGGTGCCCAGAAGAGGCTGGAGGAGCTCAGCTCTGGAGTTACACATCTTTTACTCTGCTTTTAAAAGATGCAACAGTGAAATTGTTTTGGACACTTTGCTGAATGTCCTGGAGCCCATGTGGGTGGTGGGCTCTGCTGCTTTAAACACCAGCTCGGTGTTTTGAGTTCAGTGCTTGATTGGGGGAGGCTTTTACACATCTGTTGGCCATATTGATCTTTATTCAGGGTTGTTTAAACACACTCACAGCCTTTAGCCACATGCACCTGAGTAAGAAGCCCCACCTGCACATGGGAAGGTGTTAATGGTGGGGGCTGTGCTTTCTTGGGTTAGTTTGGGTTTTACTCATTGAATAGTTCAGAGGATGGGGATTTTGGAGGAAGATCTTGGTTTGTTGGGGTCTTTTAGACATTGACTCTTCAGTAAAAGTCAAAGGTAAGTGGTATATATTTAATGTAAAAGGGTTTCTTTCATTTTTTTTAATACTTATATATGTATATATGCTTTTTTTTTGTGCAGTAGTACCTTTTCATTAAGGAGAAAAGATGTGTTGATTTTTTTGTACCTTTCTCTTGGAAGTGGAAAGCCATGGCTGTTATTCTGCTGCTCTACATCCTGGGAGTCACATGTTTTATATGAATATATAAGCAGATGGCAAAACAGGAGTAAATATTACCACATTCCACATCTATATTGTTTATGGAGCGTGGAACTGACAGCACAACTTCAGTTCCCAAACTGCTCTGAATGCACAGAAGTAATAACTTATAGAAAGCTGACTGACAGCACTTGGAACATGCAGTGGTGCAGATTTCTAGAAAATGTGTTTTCCTTTAAAACCAGGCAGAACTGGGACTCCTAAAAGCAATATCAGTGCTCCCAACAAGCCAAGAGCCTGGGAGCTGTAACTGGCCAGGTCTGCAGGTGGCTGCTTGGCTGTGAATGCTCTTCAATCTGTATTGCACCATCCTCTCTGTGCATCCTTGCTGCATTGGCTGCTGGCTGACAACAAGTTGAGCATTTGGTGTATTTAAATCCGGTTATATTTTTTCAAAGACAAGCTGTTTTCTTATATGCCTGGCCACTAGAAAATGTAGTCTCGTGTGTTTTGAGTTTGCTTGAAGGTTTAGCTACATCTTTGCTGTGTGTAGGTGAGGAGGATCACCTCTGCCTCTGGGATCCTCTGTGCATGGGAGATCAACTCCTGGATCCAGGCAGCTTTCAGCTGGGCTGCAATCGCTCACTGGACTGCTGGTTTAGGTCTCAGAAATGCAGGGAGGACAGCGAAGCTCAACCCCCATTTTTACACACATTTGCCCAGTCAGTGAGTACGTGGGGCTGCCAGGGAGAAGCTGATTCTGTTTTACTTTAGAAACCTGATTTCCCTCAGGCCTTTCCCAAAGGTGAAAAGCAGGTCAGCAGTGAAGCTGCTGTGTTGTATTAGGTATTTAAAGCTGGCACTTTCTCAATCAGGGTAATGATTGTTCTAAAACCATGCTGCTGTAACTACAGGTTATATTTATTTCTTTGTTAATGGCACCTGACTCTGTAAAGATTCTTCATCCAGCTGATTTTAGTTATCCAGGTTGGGAGGCAAGATTAGCCTTCTTTTATTGCATCATCCTGAATGCTTCTAGAAGTGCAGAAACTCTGAAAAGTGACACTGGTCTGGCTGAGGCATCTGCCACAGATGATGATCCCTTGTTGCTGCTTAGAAATCTGAGGCAAGACACAGCAAGGGCCCTGCTGATGGAGAGAGTCAGACACTGCCAAGCTCCTCCAGAAATGAAAGGTCTCTCTTGGTAGCCAGGCAATCAGGGTGGGGGTTGAAGGTGATGTGGGATTTTTCCAGAGACCTTTCACCAAAAGGTCTCTGGATCCTTTTTTCCCCTTCACAAAGAGAAAGTTGGACCTTGATAATGTTCATGGTTAGCTGTGATGCTTAAATAATACATGAGTTTTTAGAGCTAAAAATCCTCTGGAAAGAATTGAATTAATTGCCCCCCTGGCTATAGCTGTTTCTAAAAGGCTGTGCTTAGAAAAGTATAAATTTGCACGAGGAGTTCAAGGAGCCATTTCTTTCTCCGCAGGAGGGCTGGGCTGATGTTTTGGCAAAGCTTGAAATACAGAAGCTCCCTGATGGCTTGGTGCCAGTGGGAGAAATTGTTTTGTTTATGAAGGATGATGCTTTGGTGTTTCACCTGCTGGCTCCCAGGCAGTTCAGCTCCTGGCACTGCTGCTCCCAGGGGCTCCTGCCACGGGAAGGATGCTGAGTCTTTGTGGTACCCACTGGTCCCCTCGCTGCCCCTCAGCCTGTCCTGAGTCTCAGGGGCAGAGCTGAGCTCACCCAGGGCTGGCTGGAGCCTCTGTGGCACTGGGTGTGCTTCCCTCCTGTGCTAAAAGGAGTCTGCAAGAGCCTTGCCCTGCTGTTCATGTCACCTAGCTGCTCCCAGCAGGTTCTGGAGTGCTTTTTAAGAATAAGTACTGAGAAAAGTGAAAATGGCTATTTCTTAGGAGGATTTCAGTGGTTTTTGGGGTACTAGATGCTCTTTTACATTTTGTCTTTGAAAACACTTAAACCAGCTGATGAATAATTTTAAATCCTTAGTTACTGTAACAGAGTTCATCACCCGGGTTTGTCTCCCCCACTGGAGATTGTTCTGCTGACCTCACAGGTGAATGGAGACCTCTTTAAAGAGCAACCTCATTTATTATAAACAGGATGTTAAAACTTCTGGGTAACAACACCAGCTAAGCAGGGAATTTATAACTTTCCTTTTGTTAAAATTTTTTATTTTACTTGGTGTTGGCTGTTGATTTGCAGTGGGAAACCTGATGTGCTGTCCTGCTGTGGTTCCAGAATGGCTTTTTCCTGTATCAGACAGCAACTGGTTTTCCTCCTACCTCAGAGGGCACAGAGCAGGCAGCTGCCTCCTCCCTGGTGCAGAGCTCAGAAAAGATTGTCCTGTGCAGCTTTATTCTACCTCTGCAGCTAAAAAAATGGTCTGGGAGAAGGGATCTGCACTGACTTTTAATTTTATGTGAGATTTCCCTGCAGGAGGTATTTGTGTCTGACAAAACAAGACAGACCTAGATTTGCTTTCCAGGGATGGTGTAGCTCACAGGAATGAGCTGTGTTTTAGGCCAGGGTTTCTTTTTTTTTCTCTTTCTTTATGGTAAATGATAAACAGTTGATAAACACTTATAATAAAATAGAGATATACATGGGCAAATCATCCTTTTTTTCCATTAAAGAAAGCTGTTACTTACTGTGTAGAGAGTACATATCCTCCTAAGAGATCAAATTATTTATGGCAGTGCACTAATTAGCTTTTTCAAGGCTTCTAAGGTCTTGCAGATACTTCTTGCTCCAGGGATAACTGCAGTAGGTAAATACCTCTCTGCATCAAGGATAATTTCATGTAACTGGCCAGCATCTGTCAGTATGTCCTTTGGACTCCTGGCCTCCTGGGGGCTCTGGTCAAGTGGAACCCTGGTGCCTACAAGGCTCTGCAAGGGAGTGGTCACCACTGGCTGGTTGGGTCACTATGGTGGCCACAGATAACCAGATAATTCAGGAGCCCCCCAGAGCTGGTTTGGCTCCCATTTTCACTTGTGCTGCCCTATTAATTCTGAGACTGTACCAGCACTCTCACCTGCCTATCCTCAGTCTCAGTTTGGTCTTGGAGAAGAACAAATCCAGCTCCTTCCTCATGTCCATCAGCAGCTCCAGGCTCTGTTCAAAACTATTTGGCATTGTTCAAATATGCTGCTATGGTTACTCAGGCACCACTGACTGCACAGGTCAGCTTGGAAAAGCTTTAGACAAAGTATTTGGGACAAAATGCAGCTCTTGCTTGTCAATTTAAGACCTGGCACATCAGTTTGAACTCACTATGTGGGGGATAATGTCTTTCTTTTTTCCCTACATGAATCCCTACAGGATTTGGAAAAAACGTAAGAAAAATATTGCCTTGATGTGAGCCCAAGCAATGAGACTGGCTCCTGCTGAAAATAGCAGCCAGCCTATTTGTCCTGGGAGCTGCCTGAAGGCTGGCAGGGCTCTGTGTGCACAAGTGGAAGGAGGATGCACAAAGCCTGGGGAGGGCAAAGGCTCCTGAGCTGTGCTGGGCAGAGCCCGAGGGAGGCTGGCTGCAAACAGCCCTGGGCAGGGAAGGGGAGGGACAGGCTCTGGGAGCCCAGGCTGCCCTCTGGGGTTCAGGGCTCCGGGTTAGCTGCTCACTCCTGGAGGCTGGGACTGGCATTTTCAGGGGATGATTTACATGGAGGATGATCTGTTGAGGGCTGCAGCCATGATTTTACTCTTCCAATTCTGTTTACTGGTACGAGGTGTTGCTTAGGTCCCAGAAATTCAGTGACATCTGTTCTGTACTTCATCCACGGGCAGAGTTTGAAAAAAGGTGACTGTAAAGAGACTTCAGAGATGTGTAGTGGTGCCCTCACTAGGCTGTGCCCTTTAATGTCTTTCTGATTACTTTATGAGAACTGAATGTGCCTAATTTTCTTTTTCTGATTACACTGAAGACAAAATTTCCATAGACTTGAATGGAAGAAGAACAGGAAACTGAGACAAGTCTGAACATGCTGGTAAAAATGAAACAAAAAATCTGGTGTGACTTTAAAGCTATTTTTAAAAACACAAGCTGGAGCGGGTTACTCTGAATCACTGGAGTCTGTTATGTATTTTTTTCTTTTTTTCTTTTTATTTTTTTCCTTTTGTATTTTCACACTTTACTTTTAAGGACACAGTGAGAAGGCAAGATTTTAGAGATGGGTTATATGTGTTAAAAGGGAAAATGTGCTAGCATTTGCTGAGCACAATAAATACTACTGCCAAATGAGCAGATCCCTTTTCTGATAAGGCAAAAAAAAAATTGAAGATGAGAATTTATACCAAGTCATTTCAGAAAACAAGAGAGGGTGGAGGATTTATTGCTTTAATTGAGATATTAGCTTTGCTATCTTCCTTGAATGTTTATGTGTGAAACTGGGTGCTGCTTGGCATTTGCAGGCTAAATCTTGGGCAACATCTTTAGTGTTGAGTTAGGCATTGTCTCCTTCATTCTCTCCCATCCTGCAACAGCCCTTGGGGCAAGTTTCTGGCAGCTGAGGGTGGGGACTGAAAATAAAAATAATTTACCTTCACTGTCATAGGTAATAGCAGAATCTTGCTAATTTCTCTTGGCTTGTGTCCTGGTTTTCCATTCAGTGCTCTGATTCAAAGCTTGGTCATTCATATACTTGTTTGTCCATTGAAGGTTCAAATTTCAGTGGTGTTCACTGAGCTAAGAAGTAGCAGTTCTCTTGATGTAGTTATTCTTCCCTGCTCATGGTAGCAGACTTCTTGCACTTGAAAGACAGGGAGGGGGTTGAAACAGCATAAACCATTTGAGGGGAAAAGTGCAAGGAAACTGTGACCATGGCAGTATGTGACGTGAGGGGAAAGCTGTGTCTGAATTCAGCAGTGCATGTTGGAAATAATGTTTGTTGTGTTTGCTGTAGATATGGAAAGAGCTATCTTCTGCCTGGACTTTGGCAAAAAGTCAGGTTTGTATTTTGGGAGCCTGGACTCCACCATCTGGCTTCAAACACTTTTTTTTTTCATTCTCCTGTCATGTGAGGGGTGTATCAAAAGCCTTTTTGTTGCTGGAAGGACAATCCTTTATTTTTCCAGATGCAGACAGGACTGCTCTGGAGCAATCTGAATTAAATGCCAAGGTGGAAGAGTGTTGCTGTAGAAACCCAGACTTACAACTGGTTCTTGTGTGCTTCTGGGAATATGTTACTGATAAAGACACTCCAGCTATTTCTGTTTTTCAGTGATATTGAGAAATTATTCATCAAATTGCTTTTTAGTAGATGTATGCTACAGTTCAGAAAGGCAGAGAACTGTATGATGGGAGGATCAGGAATCTACTCTAGCTCTGGGAACCATCCACTGGCCTTAGAGGGCTTTGGATTTAGTGTCTCTGCTCACTGCAGTCTATGCAATGAACAATGTGCTAGGGTTTTTTTACCTTCCAGCGAGGACTTCTCAATGAGACTCCCAGGAAACTGTTCCATAGCACTGCCTTCTCCTTTCTGCTGAGCACACAAGGCTGTTGATGACAATTGTTTATAAATTGTGTGTCTTGAAGAGCTGACAGAGATGACTTGATCCTAAAACATTGCTGTGGCACTTCCTCAGCATCCCTTTGATACCTCTGCATCTTCCTGGATTAGCAGTGCTGTTGTAACAGTGTGTGGCACAAATCCAGTTACATGAGCTCTCTGTTATTTGAGTGTACTCTGAGCAGCATTTCAGATTTTATTAAAACTTTTCTGCATGCGTTTTGGCTTTGAAAAATACGAATTCAGAACAAAAGCCCATAAATCTTTGTTTAATCAAAGTATACCTCTAAGAACAGTGTACATGGATATTGTATAATAAGAAGAGTGAATTCCAAATAGGACTTTGAAAATCCATCTGGAGCAGAAAATCAAGACTGATGGGAGATTTTTTAGAGACCCTTGCTTGCTTCCTGGAAAAATTCACTGTACTGTGTTGCATTATCAATGCTTAAGTGACAACTGCTAGTTGATTCAATTAAGAGCTATGCTAAGGGATTTTGTATTTGCTAAAGTATAGTTTATGTCTGAAGTTGTGAATGTTGCTGCCTCACTGGAACTGCGTTGGTTTCAGTGACTAAGGCTTGCCTGTTGACAGCCTTGTCAGCTGAAAACATTAGAAGAGAATGAAATTACACTCTGGGCCTTGCCCCAGATGGGAATTGATGTAATATTTCAGACCTCAAAAAGGATGGGAGTGTGACAGAACAACATGACAACATCAAGATTTATTAGT
This sequence comes from Toxostoma redivivum, assembly GCA_013397375.1. Lineage (NCBI taxonomy): Eukaryota > Metazoa > Chordata > Aves > Passeriformes > Mimidae > Toxostoma > Toxostoma redivivum. Next base: position 1,377,626 of record VXBI01011035.1, read on the forward strand.
GCTGCTTTGGTCTTGGCTTTGGGTCATCTCCTATCTGCAGAATCCCTGTTGATGTTCCATCTGGATTTATATAGAAATTGATGGTAGGGTAAAGCTCTCTGATCCTATCAGTTCATATTTGCATCACTTTCTGTTCTGGATGTGCTGTGAAGGGCTGGAAACACCACTTGTTAAAGTAGTTAGCAAGCAAACAGAGGAGAATGCAAGGTCAATTTAGCACTTGCAGAATTTAAATTATTTTCTGAATTGGAAGGGTGGGGGAAGGAAATCAAAGCCTGTGTCTCTGAGTTCAGCTGTGTTTCTGAAACAGGCCCTTAAGAGATAAAAGTACTTGAATAGAGCAATTAAGCTCTAGTTTATCCTATATTTTGGTGCCATAATTGTTGCAGAGGTCATATTTAAATGCATACAATTTGGTTTTGATATCTGTGTTCCTCTAAACACACACAGTTGCTGAGAAAAAGGAAACTTCATTGTGACTATCAATTGCTACTGAGAACAAGTAGATGAAGTTTCCAAATCCTAGTCTAACAGCTCCTTTGTATAGACAATCCAAAAGATTTTGTGTCCCCTGAAGGAACTGGTTACCACATACTTCCTAGTGCTATGAAAATCAGGACACTGGTACCTATTTACAGCTTTTTCCTGCCCTCCCTATTCAAGCTGCTTGTGTCATTACAGTCTTTAATCACTGCAGGTGCTAAGAACTAAAACTGGGTGGGAGCTGCACTAAAACAGCAGGAAGGAGAGAAGGAGAGTCCTGGAGCAGGACATGCTCAAGACCTGGGCGTTCAATCCATCCCAAAATGGAGATTTTGGGTGCAGGTCGCATAAATTAACTTCCAAACAGGGGGAGTGTGCTTTGGGCATCCTCTCTATCCTCTACACCTGCTGGCTGCCTTGCCTAGGTGTCCTTTAGAGGGTGTCCCCCCTTTCCCTCTGGCTGCTGACAGGACAAACAGGCTCATACAGCTACAGGGGGCTCTTAGCTCCCTTTAATCAGATGCTCCACCAAAAACCTGGCATTCAGGTCATGTACTGCTCCATTCAGCCTCAAGCTGAATTAGTTTGCGTTATCTTCTGCTACTTTTGGACTAAGACAAACTGTTTATGTGTATTCTGGGTCACTGATGCAAACAGAGTATTATTGTGGGTCTGAATCAACATTGCAGCACAACCATCAGCAGTCCTGCTCTCCTTGTGAGTACCAATTTATTCTCTAGATGAAGCTGTAGTGAGTGAAGGCTCATTCACCAGGAAAGGTGATTGAATGCAACTGCAGCTGGTTGATTAAGCTGGACAAAGAGAAACACTCACGTGTCACTCAGCACGCTCTGCTACACGAAACAAGGGGATTAGATATGGTGAATTTCTAGTAATGAAAGCAGGCAATCGGGTTCGTCATAAAATCAGCTTAAAAGAGCTTTCTAGATTCCAGAGAGAACCAAAATAACTTGACCTACCTTGGTCCTCTAATCTTTAAATGCTGCTTAACATCTGCCCATCAGTACTTGGCAATAATGTTTATTATGGAATTTTTAACAGCAGACACAATATTGTGTTGAAATTAATAATGCAGAGTGGTGCATCATGGAGGAAAAGACATAATTTCACAAGGGTTAAAAATGAAATGCAAATATTTGACTTTGGTGAAAAAAAATCTTCAGAAGAAAGTTACAACTACAAAAATCTTGGTGAGGTCACCAGCCTGGCCCAAGCACCTTTCTAGTCCCCTGAAGGTGGTTAGCACAGAACCAGTTCTGCCTAAGGGACCTAAAGTGGTAATGGGGAGTTGTGGAAACTCCTGAAGGGGTAGAAAAGACAGATGTGCAGAAGATGCCTTTAAGATTTGTGTTGTTATATGGAAACTGCTTTCTTCTCCCAGGACTGGCATTTCTGGCTATGTTATTAACTTTGGAGATACAGAAGGTACCTAATGTTAGACAGACTGGATTTGAGCCATTACAGGCAGAGGAAAGAGTTTGAAATTCCTTATTGCACACTTTGTATTCTTTTGTAGGACAGGAATTTGAGAATTCTTTATTTCCTTATAGTAAGAGTTAAAAAAAAAAATTACAATTCTTGGCTTGAAACTTCTTCCAAGTAAAAAGCTCTGTAGACCCTCAGGTCTCAGTTATTTCTCTGCTGAGCCTGCAATCTGCTCTGTCAAATGGATTCCCTAGAAAATGGTCTGAAGATGTCAGCAGGTGCTGAACCCACTCTTTCCATTGCAGTGTGTCCCAATCAGTTCTCCCAGGCCTCAGACCATCAGTCTTTTTGTGCTAATTTGATTTTGGTGGTTTCAGGTTTCACTTGCTGGTCCTTGTCATGCACCTTCCTTCCTTGCCAGCCAGCTGTGGCCACCTTCTGCTGTGGCATGAAGGACTAAGAACATTGTGGGCTATTTCTTGCACTGAACACTTTTGTGCCTTTTTTTCTTTGTTATCATGAGTCTTTCCCCAGCACTGGGTCTGAAGCAGGAATTGGTTATTGCCAATCCCCTATAGTGAAGTCAAATATCATCTGCACTCCTAGGCATTGTTCCTGGATTCATATATTCAGGGATGATATTAGACAGCTTTGCCACTGGGAATGCCTAACAAATTGCTGGTTCTTTTTGTTGTCCAAATCCTTTATTCACTCTGCTTTCTAGGATGCAGTTTCTCATGCTGAATTCTTCTTGTTCCTAGACATAGATCTTTGTGTCTTGTCTCTATGGGAGCCTATTTTGTTGGAAAGAGCCCAAACTTTTAAGCCATCCAAGCCACTCTATTGGCCTCTTTCCATCCTAATTTACTGCTGTGTTGTCCTTTGTACAGTCTGTAAGTTCTCTGCTAGTAGAATATATATTTATTTCTATATTGAGAGTGGTGAGTATGCTAGGCCTGCTGTGAATTCATGTGGAACACCCAGTTGTTTGCTAATGCTTCCCTGTAGACATCTGCTTTTGAAGATCTGTCACTTACCCCACCCTTAATTCTTTCAATATGGACTTTTAACTGAAATGACAAAGTGGTACAATAAACATCTTAAAAATGAAATCCCAGTAGCCTTCAGCTGTCTAGTTTGTGTGTGGTCTTTCCTCCCAGCAATTCCTCTAGAGCTGATCACTTTTACTTTCTCTCTCATTTTTTTTGCCCCCCTTTTATTTAGGGGTTGGATCTCAGGTTGTTCAACACAGTGTATACTGTTCCTCTACAAACATGCAGTTCTTGACATTAACATTCTGCTGAGACTTCTGCAGCAAGCTCAGCTTTTAGCACTGAACTCCTCTGTAATATGCCTCAGAACTTTTCTACCCATTTTTTTAAACTTTCGTGATGTACATATTAACTTTGTCTTTCATGGCAGCTGAAATAAAAGGGCTGCTTTGCATTTCTGGTAAATGGCCCCATCCTAACTGAGTGAAACACTTCAGCATGTCCTGATCTGTAGAACTGTGCTGGAGATTGGTATGTTGTTATAGTAAATGCATAATTATCAAGGCAGGAGGTTTTGTGTTTTTATTTTTCATTTGCTTGTTTGCTTTTCGTGTTTTCTTTCTCCATGAACTGCAGCAGTTCTCTTTCCCTTTTTAGAGGTAGAAGATTATTTTTCCTGGAAGAACCAGTCTGAATTTTTGCACTGTAAAGCAATGCAAATTCTACATAGAGTAGCAATTCTGCAGAGTATCTGCACTGAGGAAAACTTGTGTTTTTCTGCTACACAATATGTAGTGACTGGTTGCTGTCCCTCACTCCAAAGGCAATTCTGTTAATGTGCTATTGTGAGCAATTATTTAAAAAGTAAAAATTAAGGAGTCATTGATAATGTTGACTGCTAAACCTGGGTATGTTTTTCTGCTGTGTGCCTTTATTTGTGAGGTCTTGGATTTTCTACAAATCTCATTTATGGGAGAGAGAAAGTGATGGGCTTGTGCTCTCTGTGCTGGTCTAAATCAGTTGGGCTCTTCTGTCCAAACAAAGAGCCTCACATTTGGTCCACAGGCAGTTCTTGCATCCTTCCTGCCTGTCAGGCATCTCCAGGGCTGCTACAAGCCAGGATTTACCGTCCTGGGGGGAAGACAGAAACATCTTTGGGGATGGAAGTGCTGCAGCATCAGAGGGAAGCTACCCTGTCTCTTGGGATGCCACTGAATACATGCATTCCTAGGTTTTGCAAGACAACACCTAAAAAAATCACTTATTTTGAAGCTGTTCTATCTCCATTGATATTCTCTGAGAAGTATTACTTTGTCCTCCTTGTTGTGAGCCTTTCTTTCCTTGCTCTATCTCTGTGCACAGCATGTCTTGTTACTTTTAAGTTGCTCTAAACTCTAAATCAATAATCCCATTAGGAAGAAAAAAGAGGTCTAATAGCAATAAGTACAATTGCAGAGTTAATCAGATCATTTTTATTCGAGTTGTAGACTTTGTTTCTCAAAGATGTTGTAGCTCTGCAGAATCAATAGAGCACAATAAGTAGGTTTATTTCTTGGGTATCAGCAGTACAAGGGTGGGGGCTGGATGCCTGGAAGGAACCAAGGGATTTTGCAGCCTGTGAACACAGTAGCTGTGGGAAAGAACTGTTGCTGCCATGCAATCAAATAACAGAAAGCAGTGCATATTTTGGGCACACAAATGTCTGGGAAATGTCTGGGGGAGGCAAAGATCCAGGAATTTCTCCCTTCTTAGTCCATCCCCACCAATTTCACAAACAAAATGTGTCTAAAATAACACTGCATTTTAAATGTAACATTTTGAGTTGGTAGCTACTTGTTTTAGAGTGTAAAACCCACCTGATTTTACAAACATTCCTCAGAAGAGATAGATGACGTTTTTCTACCTCCTCTTTCCATTTTAATTTCTAAATGTGGTCCTTCCTGCTGATCTCTCCTAGTTTTGTGCTACACAGCTATAAAGACTTCAGTGGAGGTGCACCTGACTGGTCTGTACAATGGGATTTAGTCTTTCCTAAACCAGACTTTGCACAACTTCTTTTGAGGGGAGCTGAACCCTCTTCTCCAGATCCATTTCCCTGTAAGTAGCTACTGAAGACAATAAAACTGGAGCCATAGAAAAGATGGGCCTCCTTGTTGTTTCATAATTGTTAAATATGACCCCTGCTGTGCTGTGGAATAACCAGTGCCCAGCACTGCTGTATCTTGATAGTTTCCCAGTGATCCTTTAAACTGAACCCAGCTGTACATCCAACAGATTAGTGTGCTGCTTTCTACTTGCCCTGTACATGAAGCAGTAGATCGTGGAACTGGGCCTTAAATATTTAGTATGCTTGTGTTTGCTAATAAGGACGTTTTAGGAGAAATCATGTTTCACAGTGGCACCCTAATACTCAAGTGCAGCTGGCTGAAAATTTATTTCCCTGTGGCTCAGGGTGGCCTGTCCTGTTTGGAAATGTTGTGGCTGCAGCACAGTCAGACTGGGAGAACTGGGGGTGTTGGCACAGTGGATTCTGTGCTGTGGGTGCTGCAAAGGGACAGAGGCTCTGTGCATCAGGAAGGGGATGGGCAGAGCTTGCCAAGAGCTGAATTTGCCGTGTTCCAGCACCTGGGAGCTCATAAACAACTCCCTGAGCTGTGCCTGCATTCCCAGCCAGCATCTGGGCACTGGGAAACTCAGACATCCCTCAGTGAGAGCCCAGCTTCCCTTTGATGGGTCTATGTCCTAAAATTACCTCTTTGTTTCATCAGGTTTTGACTGAGATCTTCATTAGCATGGTTCTGAAAGCTTCTTTGTCTTGGGCTGTCAAATTGTTTGGGTTTTTTTAACATAATTAATTTCCTCTTGAACGTTATCAGAGTTTAAATTATTATTATGCTGTCCTTGCCAGCTGGTGTTTCTGAATTTTATGGTTTGCTTGAACATCCCAGACCTGATTTTGCTGCAGGCAAAGTACCTTACAGTGAAATGCAGCAGCAATCAGCTGTGCTGTTCTGTACACACACTGGCACTGGTCATGTAAGAGAAGAATCAGAAAGAGCATGGTTAAGAATAAATGCAGTGGTCATAACGTGAAACTTGGAAAGTTTGGAGTGGTTATAAGAGAGAAGGAGTTTCAGTGAGACATTTCCCAGAAAAATAAGAATCTGTATATGAGAGATGGTCTACTTGGAAGAAGACTCAGGGCTCAATGGATTTCTTTTTGTTCCAGTCTTTACAGTTGTCTTCCCAGTTTGAACTCTAAACTAAACTTTAAGCATCTAGAAGGATTCTTTTCTTGATGTGAGTACTATGACCTGCACCATTGTGAGGAGTGGGAGGTGAGTCCAAATCTTGAAAAGCTCTTTGTGGTGACAGTTCTGACTTTCAACCACACTAATGCTTATAGTTTTATAAATTTCTATTTTCAGTTTGTTTGCCGCCTGCTCCTAGGGTTCGTATGAAATATGCTAGGACAAACACAAATCCAAACAGCCAGCTCTTACACATTCCCAGAACGTGATCTGAAAAGAAATGCTGCAAAAAAGTGAGACACAGTTTACAGCTATTACTGCTGAATAACCATATAAACTATATAACTGTATAAACTATAATAACTATATAAACATAGCATATAGAAATACATATATTTTGTCCGTGTGTGCAGGTATATATTATAAACACATATACTTTTATCATCCTTTTACACTTTATCCCTCAGTTGACCAAAAAGTCAAAGGTGTAGACTTTGATCAAATTTAGCAAAAAGTTTCTGAAGTTCTACTAAATAGTTAAAAAACTGCTGTGATTAAAACAAACTGTTGCTGTTATACCACAGCTCAAGGCTACACAATAAAGTGTGCATCTCCTTCGATTCAGTAAGGTTACATTGTAATGACTTAACCCTTTTGTTGTATAAAACTATAATAAAATTTTCAAAATATGAAGGTTACTCCTCAGCAGAGGAAAGGCTCCATGTATTTAGATAATAATATTGGAAAGATAGAAAATAAAAGTGGAAAATCAACCAGACTGTAAATGCAAAAGAAATTGCTGGCCACTGTGGCCATTGTCTCAGAAGTTGGTGCCATTTTGAAGAAGAATATACTGACTGCTTTAGACTGCTTTTAATGGACTTTGAACATGTATGGATTTTTCTTTTTTTAACTTTCTGATTGCTCATGATTATTTTTTCCCTCTGAAAAATAACTTTATTGTGCATACAAACACTGTATGTCTGTCTGTCCTGTATGAACAGATTTAACACATATATGAAGTGTTTGTGTGCACACAGACATGCACACACTTCCCCATACGTGTGGGAAGAGGGAGCGACTGAAACCAAGATTCAGGACGTGCTTTAAAGCACTGTGGCAGAGCAAACCCACCCACAGAGCTGGGGCTGCACTTCACAGGAAGGTTTCCAGGAGCCCTGTCCTTTCCTGTGCTGGCTTATCCAGGACTGCATGTACTCTGTGCCAGTGCATGTGTGAATTTGTCGTGTGGACACCACAGACTCTTTTACGTCATTTCAGCTGAACAGCTGCAGCTGTGTCTGTGCTCTACAGGCACTTGATCAGCACCATAATATATAGAATGAATAATATATACATTCCTGAAGAAACAGCACTGACTGGGAGAAGATTCAAACTGAATCTTGGGAGCAAAAGAGTGAATCCTGGCCTGGATCACATTTTTCCTGAAACTCTTTGAGGCAGTCAGGTGGTGGAACAGAGTTAGGGATGTGTCCCAATGTGATACTTTAAAGAAATATTTAATGAGGATCATACTCCCCATCACTTCAAGCAGATGGATGTGTGTAGGGAAAGGAGGGTTAATCTTGTCTGGTATAAATTAGTAAGAGTTGTGCAAAAAGAACTTTTCAAAGACTTGCTTGCTAAATAAATTACTGGTCATGTTTTATTTAAAATGCTCGTGCTGCCAGCAGAGAACATAGCAAACAAGCACACTTTCAATTAAAGGAACAGCTAGGATTTTCCTTCTGGCACTCCTGTGACTTCTTGTACTTGCTCAGTTTTATTGCATGTCCCAAACAACTGAGCAAATCCCATCACACACGTGGTGCACGTGCACACGTGGCATGGCACGATCCAGCTGTTCATCCCCTTTCCCTGGCAAATGCCCTTTTGGTAGGGCAGAGCTGCACCCCCAGCTGATCCCTTTACTTAGGGTCTATAATGCAGGAGCCAGCATTAGCCCCCTTGGGCTGTGCCTCGTGCTCTGAGGTGCCCAAAATGCAGAGTGGAGCGATGGCTGTGGCCGGGGCTCGGGCTGTTGCTGTGTCCACCCACGTGCTGCAGGAGCTGGGGGTGGATTGGTGCCAAGCTGCAGGCTGGCAGGGGGTGAGTATGGAGGATTTACATTTCTAACAGGACAGATGTTTGCTTTCTTTTCTCCCAAGCATCTGCTCACATGCTCTATTTTGGGAAGTGGTGAACAGTACTTTAAGGGCAAGGCTGAGGTTACAGGAGATTGTCAGCCTTATGCCATCAGAGGCTGTTGTGGGATTTCTGGCTGTTCTTGGGTTAAGACTAATGGAGGAAATGTGTGGAGATGTTTTCTAAGTCAAGGCTGCTTGAACATTTCTGGAAAATTGTTCAGCTGCAGGACCACCTGTAGCACCCTCTGTAACCCTGGAGGTACAAACCTCTCCTCCAGCTGATGGTCAGGCTTTAGGTTCAGAGATGAACTCTGTCACAGGAGACCATTTGTTCATTTCTGTGTCAGGTTTTTCTTCCTCAGCTCCTCTCATGAGACATGCAAGGGACTCATTGCCATCAGCACTGGGAAGTGTCTGCAGTTTTCAGTAGGTTAAATATAGATTAGGTCTTTGCTGCCTTTACCTTGAGCATAACATTGATCAGTTCACGTCACAACTTCTCTCTGAAAAATCAAATAAAAGGGCTTGTTGAAATGGCTGGAAGGCAGTAGAGGGTGTATAGGAATTTCTTAGGAGATGTGGTGTAGGTGATGATGTGTTTCTTCGTGTCTAAGATGCTTTTTTGAAAGAAATATCTCCAAAGGAAGGACAGGAGTCTGAGAAACTCTCCTAAGCTAAAGGAGCAGCATTTTCCAAATTTATGACTTCATTTGGCACTGATAAAGAACACCTGAGTAAAAGAGAAATATCTGGGGCGCAAAGAGTGCATGGTTCCAAACATTTGGTAAGGTATTGACACATTCAAGGCTTTTAGCATTAAATGCAATGGAAAGAAAGGCACCAGTCTGTGAGCACTTTGAGATGAACAATTGCTGTGCTTGAGCCTTTCCTGAGGTAAAAAACAACAGATCAGTGGAAGGCGGAAAGTTCTAGATTTATCCCTCCAGTGGCTGTGGATGTGGGAGGTAGGATCCAGCACAGTCCACACTTACTGCCTTGGAGCACTGAATTTGACCCTCAGAATGTTGAACTATTTGAAACTTTAGCAAGTCTAGAGATATTGTAGGGCATGTTTTAATTGCACACGTTGAACCAAATCAGAGATACATACCCTTGAATTCCCTCTGGATTTTCCTCCCAGCCTGCTATGTAGATGAGCTATGTAGAGCAGATCTTTGAACTTCATTCCTGCTTGTGCCACTGAGCACATCCCTGAGAGCTGGCTCCCACTCGGGTTCATCTGCCCTAGAGATGGAATTAAGTGCTGTTCCACAGGACCATGTGATGAGAAAAAAGTGTTCTTTGTGATCAATCCCTGCTGTTATGAATACCTGAAGGTGCCTTTTATAATTGTACCAGGGATAAAGTTAGCAGCAGTTTACATGTGTTTATTATGTATTTCACATACAAAAAGGGATGTTGAATACAATCATTGTCTGCAGGGTAGGGTGTAGCTGTCTCATGCTCACTTGTTCAATTAAGTAATCAAACATGGAGTTACTATTTTTGGACCCTGCACAGAACAGTTTGGACTACATTCTGTAAGTTTTTAGCCCACCAACTTTCAATCTACCAGAATAAAAGAAGTGTTTATCTTTTTCCTGTGGAAAGAATTCCAGAGAGGCTGTTGTAGCAGCTTTGGGATATCTGAGGCACAGTAGCACCTAAAGCTTATTCCTCATGCCCTGTGCTGAGAGCAGTTCTGTGCTCAGGAAGTTTCAAGACACAGAATTAGAGTTGCTCTTCTGCCTCTTGTGTTGGGAAGTTGCTTCATCATGATCAAATTCAGCCCTTCCATTGTCTCAGCAATGAAAGAACCCAAGTTAAGAGTATATTGATGGAAGTCATTCTCCTGGATTTGAAACCCTCCCAAAGTTGCTATCATAAGCCTTTTGTGTCCAAAAGTTGTTTCTAATTCATGCCCTGCCAGTTGGGTCCTTAATGCAGTCACTTGGCCAGTGACACGAGTGAAATGTGTATTCTTTCAAAGCTTTATTGTGAATAGAAATAAAACATTTTCTGGTGCTGTTAAACCAGCCTAAAGCAATGAGAGTGGCAGCATTCAGAGTGATCTCTGTGTCAGCCTGTCTGCTCAAAAATAGATTGCAATAGTGGCAGTTTTGTCTTTAATGCAGTCAAAGCTAGAGTTCTCCTTGGGAAGCACAGTCAGATAATTAGATTTACAGAGAGCTATGAAATTACTTTTTGTGCAGGATCTAGCATATGACAGTGCCTTTCTATGCTCCCTGTGCTAATATCTAATGCAGAATGATACATCAGAGAAGTCATATGCACAACAAAAAAATCTGCGTCCAGCAATCTGTGGTCCTGGCACACATCCTTCAGCAGCATCTTTAGTATGTATTGAGAAAGCCATTCCAAACTGGTGGATGCTTTTGGATTATATAAAATTTTTGTTTTATCAGCATTAGGTCCTCTAAGGAAATCACAAGATTAGTTTAAAATGCAAATATGCACCATATATATATAGTAATTTTACAGGGTTTCCGTCTTCAGATTTTTCAGCATTTGGCTATTATCTGAAATCTCTTCCTAAAAAGTTTTTTTTTTCCTAAAGGAAATAAAAAGAGATTTTTCTATAACTACATATGCCTGTTAAACTTGAGTCCTGGCTAAATATTTTGGTATTAGTTTGGTAGTAACTGAATGAACCATAGTCAGTACAGAAGACATCCCATATTTACAAACAAATAGCTAACAGTCTGCTAATTAATCCAGACTTTAATTAGGCAGCACCCCATTAATATTTTTCTAGTTTTTTGTAGTTTGTGATCTTGCTTTTGTGGGGACTAGTTTTAGTTAAATACTCCCAGAACCATATCAAGATCATGAAGTCATTTGGAAGACAACATATTTTTAATTACATTTCAAAAGCTTCAGTGCTTTAGTCCCTCCATCCCTTCAGCAGTAAGGAGATTAGGGCCCCTGCCAAGGGACTTGCATCAGCCTCTGTCAGGCTGGGGCTGCCTGGGCTTTAGCAGCTTCCCCAGCATTGGTGCAAATGCAAAATGAGCAGCCTTGCATAGGGCAAGGTGAAAGAGCCTTTCCTGAGGATCTTGCTGAGATGTTTGGACATGCAGGGTAGAGCAAAGCTCTGACTCAGGCCACTGAGAGCTGATCTGTCCACCAAAAATTCTGCACTAGAGCTCAAGCTGCAGAGGTTGAGCTGATTGCAGAATATCTCCATGTATTTACCAACATCCTTTCCAACCTTGTTTTAGCTCCTCTAGAAGCTTTTCTACTTTCTCAACATTCCAAGAGTCTGTCTTTATTGTATAGACAAAATCTGATTCTTTAGTCCAGACAAAAACTGGTAAATATTCATGGCAATTTCTAAGTGGAGTTGCTTGATAATATGTGTCTGACACATGCATGTTTGCTAAAGAAAGTCTTGATAGTGAACTGACCCTGCTTCCTACTGGATATTTCAGTCTGATATTCAGGATTTTTTCTTTGTATTTAAATTCAATCTCCTGAAGCTTCATTATATCTAACTGTGGTTTTCCTTCTAAGTGTTTTTATATTGCAAGGCCGTGTGTAGCTAGGAGTGCTTTTACCATATCAGGAATGCCTTGCTACTACTTCACCTGTGCTCCCAGAAATAGCTCTATACCTGCAAGGATGCACGCTGAATGCACTTGAAGACAATGCACAAATGGCTTTTGTTGCATTGGCTTTGTCTGGTGCAGCTTTGCTTGTCAAGGATTTGGGAAATTATTAAATCAACCTGAACAAGCTGAAGAAATTAAGATGGTTCAAAAAAGGGAAAACCTGAAGAAATTAAATAATAGAAGAGTACACACTAAATATTTGCAAAGGGAAACACGCTGATTGGGATGAAGGGGAGTAACTCCAATTTTAACTAATAAATAAAGATAAATCTTTGAAACACCTCTAGTGTATAGCAATACAGCAGTGTACCACTAGCACAAAGACAAACCCCCTTTGGCCAGGCAAAGGGCAGACACATCACAGTCACTGCTGTGCACTGACTTTGATTAGAGAACATGTAGAAGACAGCATTTTAAACTTTGCTTTCACATAATGCTGATTTTAATGCTAGTTCCAATGCTGCAGCTGCCTGATATCCAGAGGAGATGGAGGTGGCATTTCTCACTGCTGTGGTTTGGAAGGCGTGATTGTTATTTGTGTAGCAAAATCCCCCTGACAGGTAACCACATGTTCCAGTTAATCTTAGCTGGGCTATAAGTAGATCTTGTATCAAATGTAGTGGCTCAGTTACTGAGCCTGATGCTAATGTCCCTGACATCTGCTTCAGCCCCTGAGTTCCTTAAAAATGGATTGGAATCAGGCTTATAGGTGGGTTTGTATTGGGGTAACCCCCAGTCAGATACTATGGGTCACACTGGTGTCTGATGCCTGAGGAGGTGCATTAGGATAGATTTGTCCCAATGTGTTTTTTGTTTGTCCATATCCAAGGACACAGCTGCAAAAGCTTGGAATGGGTTTTCTGATGCATTAAGAGACTAATCTGTTATTTACTCTGGGAAAAGCAGTCTTTTTTAATATAAAGTTCCAAATTTCCTTAATGTGTTTACCAGCCATCCAGAAGATTAGGTGCATTAAAATAACGGGTCTCCCTTTTTAATAAATTATCTTCTGCCTCTCTTAGTTTGTGACTAATGGAGTCCTCCTGTGCCTTGTGGTGCACTTACCCAGGACTACCATATTCTGGGTTTTTGTGTGACAGTGGGTCAAGATATAATTTCAGCTGCTTTCACTGCATGGATTCTTTGCTCTGTTAACCAAATTCATGTCCCATTTGCTCTGTCTCACATCTTGCTTTGGACTGGAATCTTGACTAGTGAGTTTAGTCTGTTTGCAACCTGGAGTCTGTCAAGGAAAATCTTAAGGATAAATTGATAGGATGTTGCACATTTAGAGCTTTGGGATGATCTAAAGGAGACACTGAGATCAGGCCACTCTCCCAGCTCCTCTCTGGTAGTAACCAGATTGCACCATTTTGCTTGGACACCTTGGTTAGGTGTATCATAACCATGAGTTGTCCCTGTGACTTAGTTAAAACTGGCTTTCAAAAGCTGGGAATAGAAAGGGAGTAAACCAGATGCAAACCTCTGGTGCCTAGGAATCTCCTGACACCAGAGTTCTTTGTCCAAGTTTTCTGCAGCTTTCAGGTCCCCTGCCAGACTTGTGACTAACCATACAAGTGATGCAAACTATTCTTATCTCTAAAATCATGCACAGATAAGATATATATATATATAGCTACTTTACTATAGGTTACATGCTATGTGTCTAACACCATCTGTCATGTACATGTGTGGGTTTTGTTTAAGGGAAGATATTTAAAATCTGAATCATTCTTATCTGAAACTGCCTCAAAATGTTAAAATAATTTCAGGAGTGGACTTTGACTAATGATTCAGTACGTTGGGGAAAATATAGCTTTGCACCCAGGTTTTGATCACAGTGGAGTTTGATTGGCATCGACTTTAAGTATTAAAACATACCTTATTAAGATTCAGGAAAGGCTGTGTAGATTTAGGAGCTTGAGAAAAAGATCCCCTTGTGCTTTTGCCAACATCCTCTTACAGATTTCTCTGCTCGCCTCATTCTTAATGATTTTAGTGGGAAATATGATGGATAGCAGAAATAAGATCATTCTATTTCCAGTGAAAGTTTTACTACATCAGTTTCTTTTATTTCTGTGTTGCTGTTTGTCAAAAGCAGCTGATGTACAAAATTCAGGTGTCCCTGGGAATTCAACCTGTCACTTCTGTTAAATTTTGACTACTGCTTGCTCCATGAAAAACTTAACTGCTGTGAAAAGTAATTTATTTTTGCTATAATGGCTGATCATTAATGGACTCAGTAGAAAACTGCACAGCATTAAAATAAAGCTCCTGTGTATAACTCTAATAACACTTATTCCTATGGTAAAATGCTATGTTGATATAGCAACATTTGGTGCTCATATCACTTTTTATTGTGGGATCTGAAGTATTAAACAATATTATTCTTGCTTCATAACAGCCCAGTAAGTGCTATCATCCTGGCTTATTAGACAGGTAAGCTGGAACAAAGACAAGCAGAAATTTGGACAGAAATGTGATACACTCAGCCTTGCAAAGCCGTATCTATATGCATAGGCTGAAGCACGTACTTAATTCTAGCCTTGTTCAGTCACTTGGGTATCTTACCAAATCTGTGTCTATGTAACCACAATTCCTGGTCTATTTGATTAACTTTCAGATGATCCGTCCTAAAATTCACAAGAAATCAGTGGGATTTATGTTCAAGCTGCTTGTCCAGCTCCAGGTTAGCTGCTCTGCTGGATGGGGGCACAGATGAGGGCATGTCCTTGAAAGCAGCTTATGGAGGACTGAGCAGAATACCTGGCTGCTCCCATCTTCATTCTGTCATTTCAGGCAGCAGCTTTCATGAGCATTAAACTCACACACTAATAGGAAAATACCTATTTTTGGACTACCTACTGCAGCTGCTGTAGCAAGTTGCCCTCTGGAGCTCCAGCCTTGCAAACAAAGTAAATATTTACCTGTAGGCTCTTGTTAATGGAAGAATTCTTCCATTCATGTTTACACTGGAAATACTTGCAGTAATTTGGCTGACAGGGTTTGAATGCTCTTCATTCATTTTACTATAGGAACTCTGAGTGAATGGCAGCCAAGGCAGTGGGGAACCAGGGCTATTCAGAAAAGAGTGGTTAATTAATTTACCCACCTTCCTGGAGTGTTGGTTCGCTGGTTTTCTTGTTAAAAAATACTGGAGTTCTAGACAATATAAATAATTCAGGATGCAAGTATCACATTTCTGAGAATGCTAGCATGAAAATTGCTAAATATGCATTTAATTTAAGCTTGATTAGGCAACTGATTCTGTTCTAACACAGCCATAATTAAAATGTAGTGTTGTGAGGTTTAAGCCATTAGAGAGACCCTGTGCTCCATGTGTAGCATGGCTAATTAGAGGGGTCCCCTTTGGGCTGGCAGGCTGGATGCCTCAGAATATGAGGCAGCAACTGGGCTCCCAAGTGTGAGGCTTGGAGGGGTGATGGGAGAGTGGCTCCTCACAATGGAAGAGCTGAAATATTGCAGAGGCAAACAGAGCATCCCCTCCTGTTCATCTTGTTTCCCTGCAAGGGATGCCTCAGCCTGTGGCAGTGGAGTGACTGCTGCACATCTCCATGATCTGCCCTGCTGGGAATTTCTGTTGCCTGCTCAGGCCAGGGGTATAGGGAAGCAGCTGAAATGAACCTTGGGATAGAGAAGTCTAGGTTACACCCAAGCTACATCCTCTACAATGCCTTCAGCGGGAGCTGGGCTGTGGATCTCACTAGAGACCCATCAGAATTATAAATGGAGTGCTGGTGGGAGTAGACTAAAGGAAAGCAATTTCCTAAAAACTGCTTGGGCAGAGTCATGGGGTCATGGCGAGGTGCTCCTGTTTTTAAAGGTGTTCTTGCTCTGGAGCTCACTTTACCTCTGGGAAATTGGCAGTGGTATTATTTTTGATGTGAAGCCAAACTGAAGGCTGTGTCCTACAACCCATCCTTGCCTGAGACAGAAGATATGCCCTGGAAATGCAGATAATCTTGCAAAGCTGGGTCACTGAGCTGCTTTTCTGGCTGTGGAAAGGTGACACCTGCAATCAGAGATGGTTGTGGGTGAAATCCATACCAGCCCTTTTGCTTTGGCAGTGTCTTGGTGGCTGTATCACCAAGACTGGCAAAAGGGCCCTTAGTAGGTCTGGATGGGCAAACTGGGGACAGGTGTCCTGTGCTGTGTGACACAGCTGGGTATGAGCACACCATCAGCGTGAGGCTGTTGCTTTCCAATTCTGGATTATTTTGTTTTCTTGTTCTTTGGTTTTTTCCCCCTCTTCCCTCTCTAATCAGCAGAACTCCCTGCTGCCTGCAATTTGTCTGGGCAGCTCTCCGAGTCACAGTGAACATGTCCGACAAAGCTTAAATCTTGATCTGAGCAAATCTCTTTTAGGCTTTCTCATTTCAACAAAGCCCTTGTTCAGCTGCATTAGCTCCAAGGAGTGCCAGGCCACTGCTCAGTCAATTATCTGGAAACCTGGTTCCCTTTAGCACACACACAGTTTTTTGACATATCCCTAATTCATACTGTGGGAGCAACTCTCTTGGGGTGGGGTGAGAAATTCAGGGTGAGAATGAACGCCAGATCCCTGGTCCCCACAAATCCTGCAGGGTCTCCTCAGCATTTGCAGTTCAGCTGCACTGAATTTCACCCCTCTCTTTTTTGATGTCTTGTGCAACTGGGAGCTGGTTGCTCCCTTCTGGTGAACTTGCTTTAATTGGGACATCTTCCCTTGGCTGTTATAGACCTACCTGACTGTAGCATTTAAATCCTTTTCTCTGTGACTGATACCACCCCAGTCAGGGCAGTGGTGTTCTCCAGAGAGCCTTGCTGAGCTCAGCAGGTTCTCAGAGCAGAAAATGAAGTCTGTCTTTGCTGGTTTTGGGCAAGGCTGAAGTGAGGCAGGCTTTTGGAAATTAGGTTTGTTTCTCTACATTCTAGTTGCTGGGGTTTTTTTGTTCCATGGCCTGAAATATTATTTTCTGAGAGCTTGTATATTTAATAACAGGTTTTGCATTCCAGTTTACTGTGAGGCTTTTGTGTGTGTATATACAAGCACCAGATGAAATGTTGAAAGGTATATTTGTAATTTGAGTTTATAAGTGAAGTGGGTTGCTTTTCTCTCCCAGAGGTTAATCTGCTCCTGCACATCCACTGCCACATCTTATACAATTTGGAAGTGATCTCTTAAAGCAAAGATGTTTTTCTTTGCAGACTGCTTATTGTAGCACATTATATCGTATAATATCGTTCTGTTCAACACCACTCTGTTCTGTTGTGCAAACAGCACAGAAGAAAAGGAGGGGGAAAGGGGAATAAATAAGCAGACACACCAGCAGACATTCTCCTTTGCTGGTACCCGAATTGCTCTCAGGGAAATGGACACATTTGTATTCTGTCAGTGCTACCATGACCAAAGAGATCTCCCAGTCCCAGAGCTCCAATTTAGAAAATCTTGCTGTATAGTGCTTTGAAGAAATAGTGTTTCTCTAGTGAAAAACCAGTGATTGTGGAAATGAATGGCTGCTGGCACTGTGGGGGATCTCTGACATGGCTCTCTGAAGTGGTGTCCGGGGTGGGAGCCCTGGGGCTGGTCCTGCAGGGCTGGGAGGCTTTGGGTGGGTGGCATTTCTGACCCACAGCAGTGGGAGGGATGGGAGTGCCTGGCATGGTGGGGCAGGATCCAGCCTGTGGGGCTCCAGGGATGCTCCCCTGGGACAGAGCCTTCTTCTCCACAGCTGTGTCTGTGTGAGCACAGGAAAATACCAGGGGGAAGAAGGGCAGTGGCTGGATGTTAAGGTAGAATCCTGCAGCCCCTGCTGAGGTGCGTCTACCCAGTGCAGAACCTGCCCACTCATACTGGAGCTAGGCCCCTGTGATCTGATATTTTGTATTTGGGAGCAAGTTCTCCACTTCTCCCCTATTCAGCATTAAAGAATCATATCTTGCTTTAAACTCGGTTCAACCTCCATTCCCAAAGTCTTGTGTTTCAGGCTTACCTTAAATTATTTAAACAAGGAGGCAGCTCGACTGTACTGTGGGCAAGTGCTCTTTATGCTAAAGGCATAGATGGCAGTCACGCAGCCTCTAGAATTTACAGAGATATTTGCATAAATGGCTATGTTATTTCTTTTTTTCTCTGAAAAGGTGGCATAACTGTGAGTCAGCATTGTGATATGTCTGATCTCAAGGACCTCACATGATGTACTCTGAGAAGAGGACACTCCAGGTTCATATTTTTCCACTGTTCCAGTGAGTTTTTTAAAGCACAGCCCCTGCTAAACAAACCATTGGCACAGTAGAAACCCTTCCCAGACCTGCCCCAACCAATGTGTCCCTGCTGAGTGCCAGTGTCAGGCTGAGATTAAAGCTCAGGTGTCCTCATTTCCTGCTCTTGCTAATTGCCAGCTGCTCCCTGGTGTTGTGTAGTGATGAATGAACAATAAGAATTCAAGAAACTTAGCAAAACCTAAGCTATTTTTTTCTGTTGAATAATGGTAAAAAAGGGTGCTAGGATTCAGTGATGTCAGAAAACGTGAAACCAGCCAGCAGCTGCCAGGGAGCCTGAGAATAAGCAATCTCCAGTGGTTTGCAGCATAGCCAGCTTTTTTTTTTGATGGCAAAAAAAGATGAAACACTACAAAGATATTCCCAGGGAGAAAATAGATGTCATACAACATTTAAATAGATCCTTTCAAGAAGGAGAGCTGCAGAAACCCTTATAACTAGCTCATGAGTGTGAACCTGCTGATTTTTTTTTTTAAAAGACTGATAGAACAGATAGCAGGCTTTAAATACACAGCTCTGTTGTCTTGATAGCTTAATTCTATTGTCCAGCTTTTGCCTGAATGTACCAGATAATAATAAAAGCAATACAGGGAGCAGGTCCATAACTATAAAATGTGTGCTTAAAAGAGCTTTGTGCTCTACAAAGTAAGACATTTTGAAATAGACAACTGGTTAAAATGGAAGTTTAAAAGACTACATAGAGATTCATGGTAATAGAGAGAACACAAGTGGCAAAGAAACTTCTTGTGTAGTGGAACTGAAATATTGATAACCGGGAGATCGGGGGGAATATAAAAAATAGAGAGAGCATAGAGGTGACAATGTCTTTCTCAGAAAGCTGTATGCACTGTGGAATGAAGGCAGTTGTCCACTTCTAAATCAGGAATTAAGTTTCATGTTTGTATCAAAAGCCAGCTCAGTATATCTCCATCAATTCTCAGAAAAGTGTAATTGCTGAAGGGACCTCCTGATCCTGAGCCATGTGCATGTATGTTAGGAAGCAGTGCTTTAGAGACAGGGTGTCCATTGTTTTTTGGTAAAAAACACTAGCTAGGTGTGTGCAGAAGGGAAGGAACAGGCTGTAAGCTCCCCTTGGTGCTTCCCAGCCTGTCCCCACTGCAGACCTGCTGCAGTTTCCTCCTCTCCATGGACACCTGGGGGTGGCTCTGCTCTCAGGTGCTCCTTGCCCTGGGGACCCCAGTCCTGTTCCAGGGCTTTTCCCTGCTCTTGCCTGCAGCAGGACCTGAGGTCTCTACAGGGAGCTCTGGCAGTGCCCTGAGCCCTTCAGTTTTCCTGGCTATGCACATGGAGGAGTTGCCCATTCCCTGCAGAGCCATTGCTGTGGCTGCTGAGCCTGCCCCAGCCCATTCTGTGCTTCACCCTCACCTTCCTCACCCTCCTCTGCTCCCTGTTCACTCCTCAGAGGCTGCTGCTGGACACTACTGCAGGACACCACTGAGCACAATCCTGCTTAACCTGGCTCTTGCCAGAAAATAAAAATCCAGCTGGATACCAGCTTGATTGGAAGTGGTTTCACTAGATTTATTGTGGTCTTAGTGTTGAACCCTAATTCATTAGTATGTGCTGATGAATTTGATTAGAGATGGCCTATGTAATAGAAAATCTGAATATTTTTGGGCTGCATTATGTCTGTGAGTTACAAGGTGATCTGCTTTTATTTATCTATTTCCTGCACTCTTGGGCAAAGAAGGGCCATGTGTACAGGAGACTGAGAACAGCTCTGTGTGTTTTGGAGCAGGGGTGCAGGTGGCCATGGCACTACAAATGACTCATCTCCAGAGGGGCTGGCAGAGACTGACTTCCTTCAAGTTCCTGCACAAATGTAATTTATATTCCCCTGTCAAGGGGATTTCAAAGTATCTGTGGACTGTGATGAAAGCAAAGATATTGTGAATGTAGAATTTTTCTGCTGGTAGTAAGGAGGAAAAGGAAAGAGGAGGTTCCTATACAATTTAATAAAATGTTTACTCAATGCATGTTTAAAAGAAAGATATAAAACAAAAGAGGAGTTAGTTCCTGTGATTTTTTTTTTGGTGTGAATTTGGTATCCCTGCCTTTTCTGTTTCAGTCAATTCTTTAAAACGGTGTATTAATTAATGCATCATTATTTTTGGACCTTATTTGATATAGGCAATGGGGAATCTGTGTCTAGGACTCAGAGCTGCCTTCTTTTCCCATTTAATGTTTCCCAAGGATGGGTTTTTCTTCAGAGTTTGCACTAACATTGGTGCAGGGTCAGGACTGGCTGATCCTGCACAAGGTAAGGGGGCAGGAGGATTTTGCTGCAGTTTAGGGAGATTTAGTTACAAGATGTGTGTCCTGGCAGTGTGGAAAGAGGCAGCCCGTGGATGACCCACCCATGGACACCTGTGGTGTGTCCTTTTTCTGCACAGAGCTCCTGTTTCTCAACAAGAAGGGGATGTGGGGCTGAGTTTTGATCTTTGCACTGCTCGGGCTCCTCTTCCCCCCATGGCGTGTGATGTGTTAGGAGGGACGTGGCTGGGAAGGGTCAGTGCCTTTGGAAATCAGCCCCTGGGCACCCAGAAACTGCATTTAAAAATTCTGCAGTGGATTTTGGAAGCAAAAAGTGCATCAGTTCTGTGACTGAGCACAGCTCTGTTACAGTGAGGCAAATCTGCTGCTGGTGGAGGGACCTGGAGGACAGAGCGCGACTGGCTGCTTTTACTGATGGTCTCAAAATACATCTCTTCTTATTGTAAAGCTGATAAAATTTTGAGAGGTTTCTTGTACTTACAGGCTCAACTGAGCAGATTAAACATTACATAATGTGCATCTCAGGGGCACTGCATGCTTAATGAATGCTTACAAAGTGCTTTGTTAAATATCACATAGTACTAATGTCTCTCTTGTAACAGAAAAACTGAGGAGGAGTTCGTAGAAATTGTGTTCCTTGAAAAGGCATTCTCTAAGTTTTTTTTACCAAAAGTAATCTACTGAATGAAGTAAAATAAACTTTGAATTATATGCAGTATAAAGCAAAACCAGATTTCTCTTCTTGTGTTGGAAGAGGAGCATAAGTGCTCAGGAACTCAATACAGTCACACAAACTTGAGCAAAGGCAATGTGCAGGCCAATAATTTAACTGGCAACTTTCCTGTGCCATCAAGCATAAAGAAGGAATATAACCTGAAGCTAAAAGGAGGCATTTTTAAAATTATTGCTGCTGTGATAGCTGAACTTTGATTTATTTTTATTATTTTATATTGATAAATGAATCCAAGTGGAGCTTTGACTTTCAGATTTCTCTGCAATAAAAAAATATTTTGGACATAATAATTCTAAGGACTCCATTTTGGAAAAGTGGGAACAAAAAAAAGTATTCCAAGGTGTGTGTATGTATGTCTCTGTATTAAGCTGGAAGACAAATTATAGGTCTATTCAATTAAAAATCAATATTTATAAAGACTCTGCCAGGAATAATTGTGTAGGGCTAGGCTGATGGTTGCTGAAAATCAACATGGATATATTGGCTTTCATTTCTGACAGCTGAAGATATGGCCTTCAATTTTGGTGCCTCTAATTTAAACTCAGGATAACCTAATATTGGTGTTACATGTGTTTTTCTATACCTTCTTCCAGGGAGAATACTCTCAGTATTGAGAGGAAAAATCAATATAGATTCATGTTTTGTATCTTCATGACACTTCCTTGCAGTGGCTGTCACTGAGAGTAACAGGGGACTGAGATCAAAGGCAGAGGGATGGTAGATAAGCTCAGTTTTGTCAAGGATTTTAAAAATTGACCCTGTTCATGAGCATTTGCAGATCTTACCTACTTTCTTCTAAGGAGATCCTAATACTGCATTGATTTTTCCAGCTGCTTTGTTTTCCCGTTACATTACAGGTTCTTATTTTAAATTTTAAAATGTATCTTCTCTTTCTTTCTTTCTTAAAAAGAGAAAAGGAGAAATAAAAGTGGCTGTATTTGTGAGAGGTTTTAAAATGCTGGATTTTTAATTTGCTTGTTAATTTTACACTGAGAGCGTGAAATTCCAGCATGGTGATGATATTTTACTGAGATCAGTGAGGACATGTGGCACAATGAATCTAAGTTTTACCACCAGCCTTTCAAGGCACCCCAACCCTGACTTGTTGTGTTTAGTTTGGACAGACAATCAAGTAATTCATTGCTGCCCCTGTGTCCTGAGAAGTTGGGGATTTACTACTTGGAGTTTCTTTTTAGAGAAAAGTTGGAGCATTTGCTTAGGGTAAGGCTACAATTAGTGTAAATTTATTCCTGGAAAACCAAACTTTCCTTTTGCTACCTGGATGGAAGCAAACAGACTGGCCAAGCACCTGGGTTTGCAAAGAGAAAAGTGACTGATGGCAATTTATCTTCAGCTGGGAATTTGTCAGAAAAGTCCAGGACGTGCAAATTAGGCTGTACCTTCCTTTAGACATCTGATAAAAGAGATCATGGACACACATAGGTGTAGGCCTGGAGAGTCCAAGAATTCTTAAATCCTTGGAATAACAAGCAAAACTCACAATACTGGCAAAAAAAAATCTTCACCTGGCCATATTTTCAGCGATGAGGACATTTTCTGACTTTGGAGTTTGCAAGTTTCAGACCATAAGAATTCTTTGTTATTTATATGCTATGAGCACAAGTTTCTATGGTACTTCATTTCATATCATTTATTATTGCCCTGAATGCTAAGCAGTATTTCTTATTGCCTGCATAAACTATACAACTAGAATGATTTATTCCTTGAAAAAGTACCAACATTTTATTTGATTAAAAAGCCCCACAAACCCCTTAAAATTATGAAGTACAGCTTTTGTGACATAATTTTAAAAAAAAATTAATGTTCCTGAATATTTAATCTTTTAGTAATGTGATATATAAAGTCAAGTAGTTGACTGACATTTGGATTATGATTATGAAATGCTGTACAGCATTAAAAATGTGGTATTGTTTTTGGATTACTGTACCCAAGTATATAAAACTGCTGTAGGACCTTATGCCCCTTCATAAATCTTGTGGGACTGAAACATTAATAACTAAAATTAGTTAGTGATTGTGTTCTTAATGCTTTCAAAATGAAAAAGGGCTTAATACTGCTTTGCTTGGAGGTATTAATGGCCACTGTTATGGGGGTTGTGTGTTTTGTTTATTTGCAGTGCTGCTTAGTAGTGATGGATATACTCACCTCTTTCATTTATGGTAAATACAAAGACCAATTAAGTGCTCCTTTGTGTGGTGATGGATGGAACAAGAGCCAGCTGGTACCCAAGGCAATGAGCTGTGCAAAACTAATGAGCAACAGAGCCAAATGGACACGGGTTTTCCTGTAGATTAATTGCAAACTCTGATTTGACTCTGGTTAATGGTATATCCTTCCGTATTTTTGAGAAGTAAAAAACTTAAGGAGAAACACTGCAAAAAGAGAGAGAGGCAGTGCTTAGCCCAGGAGAAAGGCACGAGCAATGGTGGGTATAGTGCTTGCTGGGAAGGGAGTCTTGGATTTCTAGAAAGAAAACCTTCTTGTTTGGGGTTTTCTACTTGTGTGTTGAGAAAGCAGAATTGTGCTATACCTTTTTTTTTTCTTTTATGGTAAATAAGCAGAACTGCACCCAAGAACCACTTGATTTGTCTCAGCTTTTCTTTCCATTGGGAAACAAGTGGACTACTGAGACCTGCCCACATACCTTGGGAGCAACTCCTTGGGAGAAAAAGGAGCACTGTGAGGAAAAAGGAAATGTTCTGCTTTTCCTTTGTAGTCCACAAGTCACAATGCAAGCCAGACTTCTGTGAATAGGCATGGTGAGAATCAGGAGGGATATTGGAGGTGAGGGTGTTTATGGTTGTATTTGAAGTCCTAAAACCAAAATTAGTTGCTTAGTTTATTTGCAATAGTTGTGAGCAACACTGATGAACTGGGAGTGGAGCCTGAGTGCAGCTGGTGACTTAATTCATGTAGGGCTCAGCAGGACATTAAAATTATCTACTATAGGATTTCAGTGTTATTTTTTACTGATACTGCTGAAAGAAGAGATTCAAGGATTTCTAGGATGAGAATGCAAAGGGTTCTCTGCAGAGGGAAAAATTCTCAAGGGTTTTTTTCTGACATTGATGAGAGCAAGTTGGACAGTTGGGATTTATGGTAAACTCCTGACAGCAAGATAATGCCTAGGGGAGGTGGGCTAAAAATTGCCAACATAGTCTTTGCTGAAGAATACTGGACTGTGTGAGTCATTGGGAATAAAATACGGGAGAATATTCATTCTCAGCCCACCAAATAGGTTTAATCTTTACCCTATTGTTAAATTGTCTTATTTACTCATGGATTTGAGAACATCTTGTTCACTATAACTTAGTCACAAATGTGTCCTGGTACAGTGACTACAAAAGTCCAGTTGGAAGAGCTGGTGGCTGTATCTATTGAAATTCATGTAACAACATGATTTTTATTTTTTGTAAAAGTTATTGTTCTGAAGTCTTAAGCACTTATGAGAAGTTCTTATTTGTTCCTTCAAAAATGTCATTGGTGAGGCAAATTGTTTAGAAATGTATCACAGTCTCCTTTTTCTGAGGAGTGGTCTGTCTTGATTGGTGCATTAATTGTATCTTACAATGCTCAGTTGACAATATAAAGGTATACAGAGGACTGTGGCAAGTTTTTTCTTTGTATTTGTATGATTTTCCTTGATTTCTATTTATATGATTCTACATCTATATGGTTTCTCTTCCATTTTTAGTGGAAGGACACCAAAACTTCAGGAGAAGAAGCCTGAACCTGGGGGTAAAACCCTCAGAAGAGAATGTTATCTTGTGATCCCAATAATGAAATGGAAAAAGAGCTGTTTTCATCTGACAGCTGGTAAAGATTTTTGTTTAGAATAAGGATAATTCTGTTCTGCTCAAAGGGTCTGCCACTTCCTCAGGATATGAGGGTTGCAGAATAGGAAAACCTTCTTGTGAAGAAACTGCTGCTGAGCAGCTCACAAAGTCCTGGTAAGTACTGTGTGTTTAAAGGCTGATAGTTGACCTGACCAGAGGTTTCCATCCACTTTTACAGCAGCACTTCAGGACAAACTGATTCAGGATCCTGGGTGGGAACCTGGAGAAAGAGAAGAAGCAGTGATTGTGTAGTTTCTGGCTTTGTTTAAAAAGCAAACAAATATTGCTTCAAGAGAATACTGGATTTCTTCCCTTTTAATGGAAACAGCATCAGCATGTCTTGCCTCCCTTTCTGAACCTGCATTTTCTGTATTTTCTGTATGAAGCTACACCCCAGCTCTGTTCCCTGAGCCCTGCAGCCCACATGTGTGCCCCAGTGCTGCAGGCAGCAGGGATGGGTCCCCACACTGGAGTTCAGCTCCTTGGGCACCAGCTCTGACCTCTGAGGAGATCAAAGCTCCAGATTCCTGCAGCCCTGGGCAGCAAGGGCTTGCTTTGAGCTCTGCCATATAGAGAGATATTACAGAGCAGCCAGGGAGGGATTTGCATTGCCATGGTACAAGAAGCTTTATCAATCTCTTCAAGAAGAGCAGCCCTAAAGGCAGGTACTCCAAAAAGGCAGTTACCTGCTGCAGAGATGCTCTCTTGGGTACTCATCCCCCTTGTACACACACATTCTGAATAACCCCTCCAATATATAGCTTTTAGGTCTGACTTCATGAAGCTGGAGACCAAGCTGAGGCTGGAGGCCAAAAATCCCATCTGGCCATTTGGCCCTGGCTGGGCTGCAGAGAGGAGCTGCAGGGCTGCTCTGTGAGGATCTGCAGGCTGGGTGGGCTTTGCATGAAAGTGGAGCAGGTCTGGTCTCTGCTCGTGTCCCTGTGATGTCACAGGGTCACTCAGTGGGTGAGTGACTCTGGTTTGGCTTTGGGGTTCTGAGGTCTTCCTCTGTTAATGTGTTTTGGCTGTGAGGTGGCATCCCAGGCAGAGAGGGCACAGGAGCTGCTGAAAATGTAAATGGTACCTGTGGAGGCTCTGAGTGAGATTTCACAGGTGACAGCCACTGCTCACTATCTACTCCTGCTGCTGGGGGCTTGGAACAAATTCCCCCATCCTCCACAAAACCTTGGTATAGCTAGATTTGGTGCCTGCTATTGTAGCTAAATATTCAGAGATAAATATTCCTCAGCAGAGCATTGAGGGGGTGAAGAACAAAAAAATTGCAAATTTGGACTGAATTTTTTGGCTTCCTAGCTCAATCAGTGTCTGTTCAAGGACCATGGCAGGTGACCCTTCACTCCCCATGGTGACACCTCTCATGGTCTGACCATGTGTGATGTATTATGAAGTGTCTTTTCTGAAGCACGAAATTGAGTGAATACGTGAGAATCTTGCCTTTGATTTTGCAGGAGAGCGGGGAAGAGAGGAGGTGGGAGGGAAAGGCATGCGTTTAAACCAGCTCAAAATAACCATCAGAAAGCGAATAAAAAAAATTCCCACAGACTTAATATTTTTAAGACTATGTGACTTTTTAAGCCAGCCACCTGACTTTGGGGAGGGGAAAGGGGCTGACTCATAATATTTGAATACTACAGATTGGCAATGGCGAGCCTGGCTGTTTTCCGTAATTACTGAGAGTGAATCGCCTCCCTCGGATTCTGGAAGGGAGTAGTGGAGCAGAGGAGTGGCTGTGACTCACATGTGGGGATGTGTGTGACTCACGGTGACTCTTGCTGGTAATTGCTTGCTTAGAGCAGCACTTCAACCCTCCCGGTCCATCCCCACAGAAATCTGGCTATCTGCAGCACTTACACACACAACTTTAAAAGAAATGCTGTTGCTGCCTGAGAAAAAGAATGAGCCGTGACATTTTGCTGGCTTACAGGTGAATTAGGATCTAAATGGAAATGCTTTGATTCTCTTCCCATCACATAGGTTGATTGCAGTATTTACAAACCCCTAGATGCTTCAGAGCTCCAGGTGTTTGTGGAGCAGACATCAACACAGCCCAGATGAGGAGGAAAGTTTGAACAGCAATGACAGTTTGATGGCTTGAGATTTTTATTGTTACTTCCATTACTTTTATAAAGTATTTGTCAGTCATGTCTGCAGAGCAGGAATTCTAATGAGTAATTGGCATTGCTATTGTTTATTGCTTTCATGTGAAATCTATTTTATTTATTTGTTTGGATTTCAGCCCAGAAATGGATTATTGTTTTATCCATATCCAGTTTAAAATATTTGATTTAAGCTTTCAGCATGCAAATTAATCTTCGTGTATTTGTAGATGGAGGAACTGTGCAGGCTTCTATTTATATGATATTAAAGATAAGGGACAAGGAGCAATGAAAACGGAACCAAATATTTACACCTGGGAAAAAGAGAAACAACAACATCTCAAATTATACTCTACATGAACCAAATGAGAGAAAAAAGGCCTGTAAGAATGTAAAAGTAGTTGTCTGCTGCCTCTAGGGAGATACTTGTAGATGTTGCAGAATTGAAGTGGTTGGTCATTACTTCTGCAGCATCTGGGTTTACCCTGCCCCCCAAAGAAAGGCAGAGCTTGGAGCATCTGATGTGTTTATTCATGAACTTTCAGGGGAAAAAATGAGCTGCTGGGCTTCAAGGGCATCCTAGCTGGCTACAAAACTCCTAGGTAAGCCTGGCCATCTCCCCAGGTTTTATCTCAGTGAAATTTCACATTTCAGTTTTATGTGTGTCTGAAATGGGGTTGAAAGTCACAGACTTTATGTCACTTTGTGGAGGAGATTGCACAGCTCTTAATTTGAGCAGCATTGAGAGAAACCTTCCTGGTGCCCTGGGCTGGCAGGAGCTCAGCAGCCAGGGCTCTACCATGGCAGTTCCCTCAAGTCCTACCACAAAAAAAATTGAGGTTTTTTTTCCACATCCAAAGAGACCTGGATTAGGAGGGGGCATCTCCTCATCTGCATTTCCCACTCCTTGATTAGGAGTGTCTCGGTTTGTTGCAATTCCTTAGTGAAATCACTGTCATACTCAATGAAATTGTTGTCATATTGGTCCATCCCCAAGTGATCCAGTGGTGTTTCAATACCAGCAGGTACTTGGGGGAATTCAGAGGGGATTTACTATCAAAGGGATTCTGATATTTATACAAGTTTTATTTTTTAAAAGCAGTCAGGAAACAAAACATCATCCAAATAATTTATCATAAGATTGCTTGGCTGGTGGTTGAAAAGAATGAGGCGGGGAGGAAAATTTGTTTGGAACCTGAAGATACAGGGTGCCTTGTTCCTGATCGTTCTTGGAGTCTATATTCTCCTATTTTTAGTAGAAATACCAGTTTTATCCTAGGTGAGATTTCACAGTTACTGTAGTACAAGTAACACTGAGAGGAGAAAAGGTCTATGTTTTCTTCCACACTTTTTAATTTTAAGAGGTCTAAAACCAGGTATTTTTTTCCAAAAGGTTTGGGTGCTCCTCCTCTTCTTTTTTTCTGTCCTTTTGTATATTTTAACAGCGTAGTATTGTGCTTGTTTCTTCATGGTCTTTTCATGCTGTACTTGGCATAATTAAAATGAGCTATGTAGATATTTTATTATTGCTTGTACACAGGGACTCACTCTCTTGTGTGTCTAGTTATCCACAGTCAAATGTGCTTATTCAGTGGCCCTAAGGTAAAATCTTTGTTACACTAAATTCAAATCAGTGTCCTCATGGAGTTCAGTGGCCTGGCATTCAATTTCACCAGAAGAAAGATACGACAGCAACTGCTGATCCCATTAATGTTCTGCTTTTTCCTAAATTGGTGATAAATATGGGCTGTGGAGAGCCTTTGAAACAAAAAATCCTCAGTCCTCTGGGATTTTGCACATGGGTTAAAACTCTGGTTATTAATATTGGCACCTCTGCTGTCCTCAGCCGTGTCATTAAGAACTGACACCAGAACTGTGAGAAGTAAGTGTCTCAGACAACTGAATTTCAAGTATTTTCCTGTCCTTCTTGAGGTTTTGTTCATTTCTCAGTGACTTTTGTCCCAGTGGGCTCCAAATCCCATCACATCAAGTTTTGTAGGAGCTGAATGAAGCCCTTGTGTCTGAAGCCAAATTAATCCTGGAGCACGTTGCTAACTCTGAATTGCAGTTTGGAACCTCTGCTGGATTGTGCCTAATGAAATTTGTAATGTGTTTAACAGTGCTTGGCCAGAACTTAATTGTATCCAAATAAATAAGTGCTGTCCTATACAGTAATAAGTTTAGTTAAAATCAGAGCAGTAAATACGGACATTACCATTAATTGCTTTACTCCCCTACTCTTTAAAAGTACACTTTGAAAGTAAAAATGTTTTGCTGGTTGATGCCTGTCCTTTGCTTTGCCAGTTTGAGGGTGACCCTGGTCTGGTTTGACACTCAAGATTTTACTCTGGAGTAAAATCAACTTTTATAGGCAATATTGTTTTAGAGTTTTGCCTTTTATTTGAGCTGAGCTTGGCTGTCTTTCCTGAGACAGCTGACTGATGCACAATGAAGACACCAAGCCATTGTGAAGAGGGTGAGCCTTGCCAGGAATACATCTACCAGTGTCAGCTGGAGCAGAGCTAATGGCACTTCAGTTAGTACAATTTCTTAATTAGTGCATTCAACATGCATTACTGCTGGACGCTGCCTTAGTTTTCTTTTCTGTGCCCCAGTTTACTGTATTGATGCATCTTCACATCTAAAAATATCCAGGCTGTTTCCATGATACACCACACTTCAGCCTGCACAGAACAGAAATCCCTGTTTAACAAAGGAATATCTGTGTTATATCCCCCAGCACAGGGAGCCTCTGGTACCTTCCCTGGATACTTGTGATTGAGAAGGGGATTTGGTGGGAGAGGTTCTCACCTGGTGGCAAACCACAGTCTGGGAAAAACAAGTTATGAGAGAAGTAGTGCCTGTGACACCCAGCTTGAGTGCAGCTCCCAGGGCTCATTGCCCCCCTCCTGCAGGCTGGGGCAGCACACCCCTGTTCTGCACTCTCCTCCTTGTGCTCCCTCATTGCCATTCTCTGTGGATGCTTCACCAAAACAGGCAAATCAGAAAATGCTCCAAAGGAAAATATTTTCTTGAAGACCAATATACATTTTTAAGGGTTTGGAGACTTTCCTAATGGCTTTTGTAGCAGTGCAGCTTGAGCTCTGGCAGGAGAGGTGGGGTGTTTTTCCTCTCCCTTGGGCAGCATGAGGAGGTGCTCAGCTCACACAGAGAGAGCCTGCAGTCTCCAGGGTGAAATGCTTCTCTTGGGTGTCATATAGCCTATAATAAATAGGCTCATAATAATAAATAGCTCCTCCTTAGATGAGCTGATTTTGAAGCCCAGCTCCTCTGCACTCCTTTTTCCAGTAAGTCCCATCTGGAGACTTGTGAAATTGGAGGGAGAGGAGGTCTGGTGAGGTCTCCTCCTCTCAAACAAAGCATGGTTCATGGCCCCAGTGTGTGGGCAAAGTGGTTGTGCAGAGCTAAAGAGGCAGTGTTGACAGGTGGCAAAGGAGAATGTGGGCTTTTTTGGTTTACTGCTTTTTAATTTATTTTAAAATATTGTACCCCCATTACCTCAGGAGTGTGGTAAGCCTGGGAGAGCACATGCTGCTCCAAGGGCTCCCACCTGCTGAATCTCAGCCTTGGGTCTGGTGTGCTTGGCATGTGGTCCTTGAAACACTCCCTGCACTGTCACAGGTCTTCAACAAATCAAGCTGAGTTCAGTGGAATTAATTTGAGTCTGCTCCAGGATGGTTGGCAGAATAATTTGGTCTAAAATAGCATCACTATTACCGCCTGTGGTACAGCTTTATTGGACGCAGTGCTTAATTTTAAGAGTTTAATAGGGAGCTGAGTAGGAAAGGGTTTTTCTGTCCCAAAAACTCATTGTGATTTCCACCCCTCTCGCTATATACTTCTTTGATTAGGCTCTTACAGGACTTTTCTGGGAGGAGTGGGGAGCACTAGAGAGCAGCAGAAGGGAGAGGCATCACCAAGCAGGGAAATGCAGGTGTGAGGCTTGGTCCAAGTCTGTGCCTTGCCCCCATAGAGTGTTTAAGTCCATCTGTTATTGCAGGGTTGTTGCTCAGAGTTCACCATCCCACTTGAAATTACTGACTCACCAAGGATGCAACAAATATTTCCTAATGGAGAGTTCTAAAAACTATCAGTCCTACTGAAAAAAATGTAGCAAGTTGACATGTCTAATGGAGGTAAAAAAACCCCATCAGAAACTTTCTGCCATCTGTGGTTTGTTATTCCTACATAAAATGTATATTAGCTACTTGTTTACTTCTGGTGTTTTGGGATTTATAATGAAAAGTGATGCCTGCACCTTGGCCTTAATAAGCAGAGGCTGATTGTCAGCATTAGAAGCTTGATCCAGGATTTCAGGTACTTTTAGTGCTCCTTACAGTTGTAATTTATGACCAGCATTCTTCTGTTGGTTCATGCAGGGCTGCAGATATAAAATACCAACTTAAATATTTATGTAGGTAGCACATCTTTGTGAATATTTCTTCATGGTAAGGAAATGCTGTTTAAAGAGCAATACATTTCATTACAGTGGGAATGACTATGTGAAAGCTGTCAATGTTTTGAACAAAATCTGTGGATGCCATAAAGTGTTAGGATTACTCATTCGCCAGATCTGTGCTTTGGAAGGGAGCAAAATGTGTTAATGATACTTCAGTAGTGACAAAGAATTTGTCTAGAAAATTGGCACATCAATTGAGAATATCTGGTTATTGAGCCTAAGCATTAGGGGTTCAGTGTTTCTTCAGTGCATGAATTACATTTCAGCTAAGGGGACAGAACTTGTGCATAAAGCTGAATAAGAGACAATGACAATTTACCTTGCTATCACATATAATTGGAGATCTGATGGTGCTCAGCTTTCCTCACTTGCCAGATCTGACAATTACAATTGCAAGAGTCTTTGCAAAAGCTCTCATTTCATTCCTGCTGACTGACAGCTGCCCAGTGCATTTGCATGCATAAATCCTTTTTGCAAGCAAGCACCTCAGATGAAAAAGAAACTTATTTCTGTAGAAATTTTGGATCTGCATCATGGCAAGAGTTGCAAGAATTGATTTGTATCTCTGCTCTCTTTGGCCCCTCTTACCATGAAAATAGCTAGCAAAAAAAGGGGAATACAGTTTAATAAAGTCTTGTGAAAAAGGCAAGAACAAAATTAATCTGGAAAATTATCTTCCTACCATAGGTTTTATTAGCATTTTATTTTTTAAGACAGTGAATTACTACATACTGATTGCATAATATTAAAGTTTAAGAATACATAAAAATTTAATGAAAATGCCTTAAATATCAAGCTGAAGAGCCAATGCTATCTGGTTTGTTTTTTTTTAGTCTGATGAACCTACAGCTGAAATCTCTTCAAGCCCTTCCCTTGTCTTTAGCAGATATCAGAGCAGGCTTTTAAAGGAGTAGTTCTATTTACAAAAGGTCAGCCACATTTGTAATGAAAATTCCATTCATCAAGATGCATTCAGTTTGTGAAAATAGCTTATTGCTTCAGAATGGATTTTCTTCCCTCTATGGATAAAACAAATACCCCTGAAAAGAAGGATGGATACATTTCTCATGGCACTCAAAGGTCAGCTCGCAATATAACAGCCCTGGGGGCTTACTGGATGAGGGAGCTGTGCTCTTGCCAAGTGCCAATAAACACAGAGATATGTGGGCATTAATATCTGTTTGAAATAATCCATCAAAGCTGGTATTTATGGGTTTGAAAGTAAAATGAACCTGTTGCTGAAGAACCTTGTGGAGAAAAGCTTACTGGTGGATTGTCTGCTTTGAGGGATTGAGGACATCTGGCCTTGGCTCTCTTGGTGTATGCAGGATCACATCATTTTTGTAGTTTCTCCTCAGAAATGGGTTTGCTGAGTTTCTAGAAAGAATTTTTTTTTCATTTTCCAGCCCCCATTTCCAATTCCCTTAAAAAATGCTTCTGGTCAAGTTTGATTTAAATAAGGAAAGAAAAAAAATTAAAAATCAGACCTTCTGGACAACTGTTGGAGCCTGTCCAAGTTCAAAGAGCATCTAGATGATGCTTTTAGCCATGGGGTTTTGTTCCAGATCGTCCTGTAAGCAGCAGATGATCCTTACAGGTCCCTTCCAACTTGAGATATTCTGTGATTCTAACTGCCAGAATAGTTCAGCAAAATCCTGAAATCCCTCAAAGGACTTGCAGATTGGGCTTTTTTCCCCCTTTGGAATTCTCTTTACTGCCTCACTCCTCATAGTCCCTTTGCATGCTGCCTCTCCAGCTAATGGAAATGGGATGGACTGTGGAAGATGCAGCCAAAGGAAGGAGCATGGTATTTAGAGTAATGAGTTCAGTTCACATTACAGATACTCCATGCAGTAATGGTACCTCTAAATTAATTTATTTGATAGTTAAAGTTATGGTGTAGCTACTGCAGATTAAACAGAGAGGTTTCAGTGGTGTAGCTGACGTAGCTGGGGAAAAGGAATCCAGTTTACACTTTCCTCAGACAAAGCCATTTTGAGGAAGGGGGGTTATTTCCAAGCTGTGCTTCCTTCCCACTCTCCCTGTCTCCTCTTCCAGGGGTGCCCAGCCCTGCCTTGGTCTTTCCTAACAGGGCATCTCATTCATTATAATGCCTTCAGCCTTGCTCCTGCCACCAGTATTGCCCAGAGAGGTGATGCTGTGGGCATTAAAGCCAAAGCCTGTCCCAAGAGGATCCTGCCTCTGCCTGGTGTGAGCTGGGTGAAGCCTGTGCTATTTTTATAAACATTTATTTTGTGTGTGGTTTGGAACACGCTTCCCTGCCCCAGCAGCTGCCCCTTCTTGCTCCAGGTGCCTGTGCTGCACAGTGGAATCAAGAGCTGGGGATAAACAGAACAGGTTGAAAGCAACACTCAGCCGTGTCCCAGGGATGTCCCCTCCCTCCTGCATGGCAGGGCAGTCCCTGTGGCAGGGTGTGCACAGGCTGGGTGGGATGTGCAGCTGCCACAGACCTGGTGCCTCCTCCTCGTGTGCACTCTCACACGGGGCAGCTGCTGCCTTGTGACCCGGGTAAAGGATGCTTGTCCTGGTTTGTCACCACAGGTGACAAACTGAGCCTGTCCATGCTGAGGGAGGAGGGAGCTCAGGGAATTGGCCACCTCAGAGCTCTCCAAGACGATGCCAACCAAAGGCATTGGTGCTGGTGGTAACCAGAGCTGCTTGTTTCAATGCATGTTGAAATGCACTCCTCCCTCTTGTAAAGAGAATATTTGTTATGCATTTTGTAGTTTCAGGCATGGCCATCTGCTAATATAGTCAAGTAGACACAATAAAGGAGGTTTATATCTTTTTAGGTTCTGCTACTTCAGAACCTAAATACTATTTTTGATGCAGTAGGAGCTGGCACAGCTGAGCTGAAAGACACTCAGGAACATGCCATGCATTTTATAGTGGATGTGACTAAAGAAAATTTGCTGAAGGACTGAGATTAAAGGTGGCACATAAGAGAGAATTCGAAATTGCTATTGGTCTGCCTTTAACCAGGGGTAGTTTAGAAGCTCTTTTTAATGTGAGAGACTAGAGATACTTTTATTCTGACATTGTGTAGCCTGTAGGTGCAAGTCTGCCTGTGAACTGCACTGAGACGTGAATGGTCAGTACCAGCACATCTTTCACCTGCACAGGTATGAAAAGCTTTTAATTGCTGTCTGGAGGAGGGTCTGTCATCTTCAGTTTGTCTCCTGACACTCGGTAGACTTACACCTGTATTAAATAAATAAATAAAACACACCCCTAACTTTGTCCATAGATAAAAAATCAGTTGTCCAGAGGTTCAGTTTCTTGCCTTTACTGTGGGGTAATCCCTTGTCAAAGTTGGGAGCTGAAGGCTGGGAAGGACTCCCAGGTAAATGAGCTGGGAGTGCTGCTCTTGCACACCACACTGATTTATTCTGCCTTTGGATATGAAGTGTTTTTCACTTTCCAGAGAACTTGCAGTGGAACTTGCTCCAACTCAGGCCAGTGTGGGGCAGGTCAGTGGGAACGTGGCCCCTTCCTGAGCCCAGGGGTGTTGGGGTCACTTGGGCTGGGCAGAGCCATGCCCTGATCCATGTGCCTCCCTCTGGGCTGGGCCAGGCAGGAAGAGGGACTGAGTGGCTGTCGCTGGATTTTCTCCATCTCTGTCTTTGCTGCCTAATGTCCTTGTTTTGGTTTTGTTCTTTAAAATTATTTTTATTTTATTTTAGCCTCTCAACCTGTAAGCCAGAAGATGTTTTGTTATGTGTTTTAAAGCCTCTTGCAAGATATGATTCAGACTGACTTTGTGCAGTTCTCTTGTGTAACTCCACACTTCTTGACCTCCTGTAAGACAGCATTTTCTTCAGTTGATTTTCTCCTTCCAACCCACAATATGCACTAAATTGTTGCAGAGATGCTTTTTCTTTTTAAATGTGATTATTCAGTAGGGAATTCGGAAGTGCTCTCTAAATCCTACCAAGTCATTAGGACTTGGGCCAACAACAAAATCTAAGAACTGAAGCTGAACTTTCTAGATTGTCTGGGGAAAAGTTGTGGAGGATGAGCAACAATTCACCTGCTGAGAGCTGTAACCTCAGAACTCAATTTTCATTCATTTTTTATCTTCGTTCTAAATTGTCACAATTCAAATTCTCTTACTACCTTAACACCCCTCCAACGTTTGCCTTTTTCACAGATGCTTTTCCACCTTTTTTTGTTGCTAATTTGGGTGGGTAACACCACCCAGAGAGCCATTCCTAGGTTGATAACCTTGCACAGAACATGTTGTTCATGAGGTAAACTTCATAATTGATGGCAGGTTTTGTTCATTTGTTTGCTTTTTGCTTTTTTCACCTTTCTACCCGCATGCCAGAGGACTCCTAGTCACTTGTTTTGCAGTCTCCCCAAGTGTGATTCAGTTTGGATTTTGCAGTTCTCTCCTGCAGAGAAAGTGACTGCAGTGGGATGGTGCCCTCCTGCTTTGCTTGGTGGAAGTTGAGGATGAGGACTCCTGGCTCAGTGTGCTCTGGCACTATGAATTTAATTTAATTATGTATAACTTTCTCTCCCTGCCATGTTTCTAATTAGCTGTGGTTTATGCCAAGCCTTTACCTACCTTAATACTTCTCTGTTACTGCTTGGAGCCTTGTCTGATAACCAAACCAGATGAGTTGGAGTATCTTGTGATATCTGCATTACTACATGCTTTGTTTTTGTTTCCCTCATCCCCTGAAGAGTGCAGAAAGGAGCAGGGCTCTGAACGAGGAATGGTAAAGAAAGATGAGCACAGAAAATTGCCTTCTCCTTTCTGATGCTCTTTCAGAATTTCTGCAGCTTGGGACAGGTTCTCATTTATCCCACTTTCTTGGTTTTCTCATGATTTTCTACCAGCAATTGGCTTGGGCTTTTTTTTCTGAGTTCTACACACATCTACATGCTAGATTTGTGCAATCCTTTAGTATTAATTATTTTTATTTTATCCTGGCTTCTCCATCTTTATGAAGCTTTTGCTTTCAATTGTGTGGTCATAAAATTTTTCTTTAGTATTTGATGTCTCATTCCACAGCAGTTACATGATTAGCTAGCAAGTGTTTAATTAGATTTTGACTAGTTGGCTACATATCTTGGTATTTGTGATACCAATCTGGTCACAATTAATAAAAGGGAATATACCCCTGTAATTATATAATCTTGTTTAAATATCCATGACCTTAAGCAACAGCAATAAGTAGGTAAATAAAAGTATTAGAGTATTACCTCTCTGGGTGGAAGGGTCTGCTTGGAATTATGCTGAACATTTTGGTGTTAATAGCATAGCAGGTAATGTTGCAATTAAAATTTAATATAAAAATTTTGTCTATTTGCTCTTTTTAGCTAATGCATTTTACAGCCAGTGCAATAAATACTGGCGATTTATAACAAATGTTCAGGAGAAAATCTCTGGTAATAGAAACTGTTCCATTATCATGTGCTTTAGATATTTTTGATAACTCCTCACAAGGCAAGTACATTTGCTGAAGTCACAGCAGAAACGAATGACCAGAGTGAAACCAAAAATAACATGAGTGCACTCAGATGATGCTGTAGCCCCCTCCAGTAGCAGTAATTCCTTCAGATACCACCATGCACAGAAAGAGGAGTTGGAAAAGCAGCTATTTTGGCATGGGAAGAATTATACAGTGCTGACAGTCTGTGCAGACATCTCAGAGTTGTTTCCTGTCTCCCATTTCCCTTGAAGGCATCCCGAAGCTCCCTCAGGTGCAGTCATTGCTTTCTCGAGTAACATCCATGTTTTGGAAAGTTCATAAAAATGCATGAGCTGTGCCAGGAGTATTGCTAAATGAAAGAAAAATTATTGCAGCTTTTGTTCTGGTGAGAGACGTGTGAAGATATGAATGAGAGTGGGCACTGATGGACAAAGCACCTTGATTGAATTTGTGTCTGTGTCCAAAGGGAGCCTGTATCCAAACCTGCCTGACCTTGTGAGTTTTGTTTCCCCATTACCCAAGAAAATTTGATCAGAGAATTTTACAAGTGTGAGGAGAAGAGTTTTGGAGGGCAGATGAAAATAGGGCGTGTTTAAAACGTCTGATGTGAGATTTCATGTGGAATAGGAGAAGTGTCTGTTACAGGGGCTCAATTGCTTTATTATTAGGAGTATGTGATTGAGGTAAATACAGTCCTGTTAGCAGAGCTGACTGGCAAAGCACTGTTTCATCAAAGCCTGAGTGTGGGGATTTCTTAATGAGTTTAACTGTTTCGTCCTATTTTCCTGAGGGGACAAAATTATCTAAACAGAACATACTTGCTTTGAAATAGCTTTAAATACTGGCTTGAAGAGTTCAGCCTACATTCTATCCTGGAGATATGAGATAGCTCTGATTTCTGTTAAAACACATCTCTGAGGAAGAAAATGGGCCCCAAATTGCTTTGCACAGGTGATCAGTAAGGATTCACAGGGAAACTGCATGAGGCAGTGGGAGGGTCTGCCGAGGGGAGATGGATTTGCTGAGAGAGACACAGGGATCATCAGGCTTTAGGAGAGATGAGGGGGGAAAAGAGCAAAAATAAAATTGCACTGGAAAGTGTATGCTGTGTTGGAAAAAAGGAAGATAAAAAGTTGTGCTATGGTTTCTCTTGTAGTTATACTCTTGATGTAACTCTTTTCCTGTTGGATGTGCACAGGGACAAGGCATAGATCTGTCATTCATCTTCAGAGCCCTGGCTCTGCTCTGCCATCGCTCCTTTTCAGATTTTGGGGCAATAGCAACACTCTTACAGAAATGTAATTTCCATGTGTATCATGCATGCATTCCTGTAAAAGCAAATGTTAAGTGCACACAGGTAACTTTGTGGCTAATGGAAAAAACACCAAAAAACCCACCTTTGTGTGTCTAAAGTGAATTTAAATTGAAAACTGTGCTGGAATATTTCAGCTTCAAAAGGAAAATGTTGACCAGGTTGGGATGATTTTTTTTTCCTCTCATTTTTCTTTCTGTAAGTAGCAGCTCTGATACTCCAGGGAGCTGGGCTGGGCTCTCATGTCTCTATCTTGCTTCATCACCTTTGCATGGATTCTCTACAATGGGTCTTGTAAAGGAAGCAAAGGCACTTTGTGGCATGCTGAGCTCTTCCAGGCGAGGTCTGTGCCTCAGCTGCTTGAAACGTTTTCTCTGGCTGTCTGAAGATCATTCCCAGCCTTGAAATCCACCTGGGTATTTTCCTCCCACTCAGAGCTGTGCGTCCTCAC
The DNA here is from genome assembly GCA_013397375.1 of Toxostoma redivivum. NCBI lineage: Eukaryota > Metazoa > Chordata > Aves > Passeriformes > Mimidae > Toxostoma > Toxostoma redivivum. Next base: position 1,416,566 of record VXBI01011035.1, read on the forward strand.
ATCCTCTGTTTCTGTCTCATTGTTTCAGATCTTCCTGGGGGAGTTCTCAGCCTCTTTCTGTAGATGTTTTTTCATTTTGTTTTGCATTAATAATACTGGAAGAGCTTGGAGGGGCAGGGGGGAAGGAAGTTTCAAGTCTGCTGGAGTTTTTCCAAATCAGTTCATCATCATTAATCTTTCAATGTTATTTCCCTCCCTTAAAGCTTCTTGGTTCATTATTGCCATGAAAAAAAGGGAACCCTTTGTTCAGTAACAAGGGAATTTGTGTCTGTCAAGGCAGCAGCTTTTTGCTCCAAATTCCATATCTAATTTTGCAGAAAAATACTGTCAGCAAATTGCTTGAGGTATTGCAGTGAAACACAGGGCTTATGTTACCAAACATTCATGCTATTATGTAAATCTTTGCAGAGCTGTATATCAGAAAAATAAATAAACGGAGTGACCAGAAAATATACCTGAAATCAGGATGCAATGGGCACCAAGAGGAACTGGCTGGTGACACTGTAAAACAATTAGCCATTTGTTTAAATGACACTTCTGTTTCATTATACACAGAGAACTTAGCTTTATTCATTAATTATTGAAAAATAACTTTGAACAGGAGAATAATGCTTTCCCCTGTATGCAGAATCTGTGCTTGCAAATCACAAAATCCCAGCCATTCAAAATGGAAATGTGTTTGTTGGCAACCTTAGCATCTCTCCCCTGCCATTGTGTGAGTACTCAACATCTGATTTTCTGCATCAGGGATTCCCAGGTCCAGTTGCTGGGGAAGCACCAGCAGTGGTGCAGTGATGCAGCAGCACCTCCCTGGGTGCATGTGGCTGTCCAGGTGCCACCCTCAGGGGCACTCACAGTGAGCCCTGGGCTGCCTTGCTCTGGGGTTCATTTAGCCAGGGCTGGGGCACAGCAACTCAGAAGTGTCTGGTTTCTACCTGGAGGCCAGTAAGTCCAAAAAACCCACTATTTTTGGTTGTGCAGAGATAAATACCACTCTTCCAAAATTCACATTTTCTCCTGCTTCTGGAGAACAATTCTGTGACCATCTCTCTGTTCCAAACGTTGTTACATTTATCAAAATTGGCTTTATACTTAGAAACTGGGTTGTCGTGTTCTTGCGTTTTGAACTGTTTGTCTTCAAGTCCTTTGGAATATTGCACAGATCCCTGGAAAGACCTGGATCTAGAAAAATGAGTAAAAATTGCCAAACATCACTTCTGTACCACCAAAGCTCCAAAAAAAAAATTACTTGTGTTCCACTTGGATTGTTCTCCAATTATTTCTTACTGGATGGGGCCCAAAGAGCCTAATGTCCCGAGGACTTCACAAATCCAGTAAAGTACTCACTCAGCCCATCCCACGTGCTACCAACTGCCTCCCCCAGACATATGGTGATGTTTTTTGCCTATCACTATATAAGGTTGGAGCAGGGCAGAAATGCTTCCCCCTCCTGCTCAACGGAATAAGTGTGATAGTTTTTCTAAATTAAAACAAAACAACTTCTACTCGGGAGTGTGACTAATGCAATGTAACCCAAGTGACTTACAAGATGTGGCAGGGGAGTGGAGGCTCCTTTGGCTCCACTGGGCTGTGCAGCTGCTGACTGGGACCTGCATTTCTGTCTCTGTGGCTCAGACACATCTGAAAACTCCCATCAAAGGTCAATGTCAGAGCACATGATCAGACCTGACCCTGTAAGGTGGAGACTGGACATCACAAGTCCTCTTGAAAATCAGTGTTGAGTTTTCAGTACACGTTGCTCTTCCCTGGGATCTCTTATCTTCTCTAGCAGTGACATCCCTCCAACAGCTGCCAGTCACACTGGGTGGCAGAACCAGAGAGATGGCAAGGATGGTGCTTGCTCTAAAATTTTGCACTGTTTTTCTCCTTACTGACACTTGTTTGCTCTGGTCTTACCTCCAGTAGTCTCATATGCCTCAGAAATGCTCAATATAGAGATTATCACTGCAGCCATTTAAGTCCTTTTGCTGCTGGAAGGGCAGAGTCTGGTCCCAAGAACCTGCCTTGGGAAAGGCAGAGATCAGGGTCTCTGATCTCTGCTGGAGAGGGAGTTGTGGCCTTGCACAGGGACAGAACAACATCACCAGGCTGCAGGGACACTTCTGACAGAAACTGCATCTCCAGGCACTGCTGAGCTCCTCCAGTGCCCTCACTGCCTCCCCTTGGGAAAGCACGGCCACTCTGTGCCTTTGCAAAGCTCCCAAATTCTGTGTTCTTTGACCAGCTCTGTCAGTGATCTGATGAGCCCAAGCCATGTGGCTGCAAAGAACAGCTGGAACACAGGAGACTTGTGAATAAATGCAAATCGTAGGAAAAGGTTCAGCCTGCCTTAAGAGCTGCTGCTGCTCCACAGAGTGAGTGGCATCTTCCTCTATGGGTTTCATGACTTGACGCTGCTCCCTCAGCATTATTTCAAATATTTGGGTTTCTAAAGGCTACTGGTCAGGCTTATTCTTACAAGCTTTTGGGAATAAAATGGTTGAAGACTGACAGTGCTATGGTTAAGAGGATTTAGGACAGGTTTTGAATATTTGCATTCTCTTTCAGCCAGGGTCTTCCTGTGCAAGCTACAGAGGCCATTTGATCTCCTTCTGCCTTGACCCACCCTTGTGAACACCAGTGAATGGCCCTTCTCTTCTATATATGTATTTATATTGTATGTGTACAATGAGGACATGGACTTAATGCATGTAAATACCCAGTAATGCAGAACAGAACTTTTGGTTGCTACAGTCCTACAGATAAGTAACAGGAAGGCAATTTCTCTATAATGAGATTCAAAATGTAATTTTCTTAAGAAAACATTTTGGGTTCAGATCTATTTGTTGCATGCTAGTTATTAAGGATGATACTATTTTCTAGTCAGTGCTGTCCTACTTGAATTTTGAAAACATTATGTTCATTGGGGGGGTGGGTGGGAGGGGAGGTAGAGAAATTTCAAACTTTCGTACTTAATTGGTCCTGTATAAATCTCATAGGTTTTACTGAAAACTCATCATTGGTTTTGATAGATCTGCTTAACAAGTGTTGGTCTGAAATGCCTTAGGGTAATTAATGCTAATTCTTACATGGCCTTGACACTTCTGCAAAAATTCCTTCTAAAAGAAATAATCAAGGGATAAGTTTTTATTTTAGCATATATAATGATGCATTTCAGGAAATGTCATGTTAGAAACTAGATAACTAAGTTGAGAAAATTTTTATTAGATTAAAGCACTTGTGAATGAAAGTTCCCAGATGTCTTTCTAACTAACCTTACAAAAATATAACATGACCAGAATCTACTCTCATATTTAGCCCAGAGAGCAAAGTAAAGATGTTTGAAAGAAAATATCTGGTTCCCTTTCCTATCACTGATAAATATGGGCCAAATTAGGGAAGCATTGAAGCGAACACTTAAAGAAATCCTTAAGTGTTTTCATCAGGGTCTAAGCAGTGAATTAGAGCAACTCTCTTACCCTTGTTCAAACCACACTGATGTCAGTGGAAAGACACTCATTAACCTCTGAGGATTTTGCATTAGATCTGTGGGTAAAATTCTGGTTCCTTTGAAGTTAGTGGCAAAGTTTCCATTAACCTGTGCCTGGGACTTCATTTATTCTGCAGAAGGAATGTTCTCAGCATAAAACATATGATCATGTCCTGATAAATATAAAGAAAATTGATGCTATTCATTTAGGAATATGCAGCACAGCAATTAGTAGAAAGTATGAATACAGGGAAAAAAACTCTGATCTAATTATGTGAAAATCCTTGCTGTGTAATAAAACTGAAGTGGTTTCTGCATGTCTTACTACAAATGAGAGAGATCAGTATTCAGAAACAGGTTTTAATTTATTTCAATATGTATTGAAAATACATTTTGCATTGAAACTTCTTGGTAACCCCATTATAGCCTACCAGCCATAAAGCTTCATTTACCTCCTAGGCTTTACTTGTTTCTCTGTCCCCAGTAATGTTTTGGAGACTTGTTCATATTTTGAAAGGTGTTATATTGAAACTTGGAAGTTCTGTTCATTCAATACTTCTGAGTCATTTTATTTGAAAACCTGTGAAAAAGAAAAGGAGTCTGAGACATTGAGGACAGATAAAATTGGTCTTCAAAAGTTCAAGAAGAGTAATTGCATCAATCTGGAAGAACATGGTCAGGGCTAGAACTCACAAATACAGACTGAAGGAATTAAGTGTGTTAAGCATAAAGAACCCACAGTGAAGTGATGAAATGATACCCTGAGCCATCCTTTTCCTTCTGAGGTGAAAAAAACCCAACTAAATACCAGTATAACAATAGAAAATGCATCAAGGGCTGTAAAATATTACATAGTGAATAGAAAATCTTTCTAAAATTAGTCTAGAAAGTGGATAAATTATGGGTATGTTTACTAAATTATACTATAGGGAAACCAAAGTATAAATATTCCAGATTTATTTTAAATTATTCAACTTAATGGAGAAAGTGCTACTTCACCAAAGAAGTTGAATTAAAAAAGAAAAACAAAAACGAAAAAAACCCCCAGACAAACAAAGAAACACAACGCCCACAAAAAAAAAAATAACCAACCCTCAGAGATGAGCAATTTCCATTATGAACAGTGTTTCTAGAGGATGAGGTTTTTTGAGACCCTGTAAAGCTTTGGCAATCCTAAACACAAAAATAAATGGAGCTTAATATTCCAAAGGGCTTATAAGCAGTGTTTGCAGAGGAAGTCTGAGGGCAGCCTGCAGGGATCTCTAAGAGTAGGGTTTGAGGAGACTTGCAGCACTGCCTCCTCACTTATGGAATATTTATGGAATAAATATTTATGGAAGAAGGTGCTGTCCGTGCTGGGAGCAGGTCTGCAGCCTTCAGAGGGGCAAGTCCACATGGCAGCTCAATCAAGTCATGGTGTGCCCTGGCCAGGTTTTACAGACCCCGTTTCAAACAGGAGGATGCAGGAGACTCACCAGCACTGCACCAAGCATCAGTGCAGCTGCTGAACTGGAAAACTCAGTCACTGAGTCACCCCATGAGATCTGGGAGCTGCCAGGTGCCCTAAGCTGATGCTGAATATTTTAGGAATTGAAGGTACTCAACAATCCCTTTGATCATGGTAGGATGATCTCAGGTGAACTCATTTTGGTGGAATGGCTGCATGACAAACTTCTGAGGGAGTGACTGTCACTGCCAGCTCTGCAGTCCCTGAGACCTGCATCCAAACAGGTGACACCACACATGACATCACATGTTTAAAAACATTGCTGTGAAACATTGCATGTTTTGTAGAGATGATGAGCATTATCTCCCTGCATGAACTGGAACCTTCTGTATGGAGAGATCTCCCTGTAACCCTTCCCCACATGTCCAATAAACTCACATGTGAAGTAAGAATGACAGGGCTTGAGAGAAGGCAAACAACTAAAACCAAACAGCCAATTAATCTGAAAGCACGTTTCCCAGTTAATGAAGTGTTCCTGGGTTCCTGAGTGCTGACAAGGAATCTTTGTTGGGAGGTGTTTTACTCCAAGGCAACCATTTGAAGCAGAAGCCTTGAGTGGCAGCAATGCTAAAGAGCTTCTCAGGCACCCTCTGGTTCAGTGCAATAGTGCTCACAGTACATTTTCTTGACCAGGCTACAGGAAATATATCTAGGCTGTGCTTCCCAGGGTTGCTTATGAACTGTCAAGTAGAAAAACATAAAGAAATACCAGAGAAAATTAAATTACCTTTGCTTCACGTATTTGTTCTTCGCAAATCCACGCTGGCTATTACTCATCTTCACGTCACCTTCTGGTTTCCTACAGACTTTATATTTCAGTATTTCCCTGCATACTGAAAGATGTATAAATCCCTAGGCCCTCTACTGCTTGTTTTATAGCACTCTGCATTCTCACGTCTCTCAACTTCTGCTCCAAAACTTGTACTAGTTCCCTCAATACCCCTTTGATTTTTTTTCCCCTGAAAAAGACATAGAATCTTCCAACTTAGACAAGTATTTTTCAAACTCTTTTGATTTTTGCCATAGTTGTTACGCTAATCTCTCTGTGCCAGCATCAATTTTGTTATTCATCTGATCACAATTAACCTTTTTTAGTGAGGACTGAGGCAGAAGGGAGAGTAAATGCTTTGGTCTGCTCAGCGTCATTTATTGAGCCATCCTTTCCTGTTGAGTAGCAGACTGACTTTCCTCGACCTTCCCCCTCCTACTGACATAGCCTCCTGGCTTGTTTCATTTTGTATCTTGTTAGCTGTGCCTTTGTTTATTGTTTCTCTTTTTAGGTTGGTTTGTTTTTTTCCTCTCTTTACACACTGCAGCAATTCTTGGACACAGTCTTAGAAATCAGATGAGTAAATTATAAGTTTTCTGATGCTTCTTGACTCAGTCTTTGCAGAACTCTAGAAATCCTCCAGCTGCAGTTTTACCCACAGTTTGCTGTAAATTCTTATGCATTAACATTTAGAAGGAATAATAGTCAGAGGATCAAGTAGTGTTTGATGACTCTTCTGTGGAATGTTTGCTGTAATTGTTAGGGTACTGTAACTGAAACTTTCTGGGCCATTAAAAGACATATCCTCACTTGGATTTCTAGGCAATATTTATAATTCAAGAGAGATGCTTATTATATCTGAATATATATGAGGTTTACCTAACAGAATATTCTAGCTTGTGGAGGTGTTTTGTGGATTTTTGGTTTTGTTTGTTTTGCTGACAGATTTCACTGATTGGGAGAATTTTGAATATGTTGCTATTTTAGTCCAGTTTTTATCCTTTCTTTATCCCTCTGTTAATGCTGTGTTTGCAAAAGCTTTTTTAATTTTTATCTGTCACCATTTTTTTTATGATAATAATGTAAAGCCACAAAGCCACTATGTTTTTACAACAGAAATAATTGATATTGTGTATGTATAAAAACAAAAATATTTTCTTTCTAAAACTGACCCCATCTTGGTGATTTGGTTATTGGCAACTCTAGAACCAAACTCTGTATAACTGCATAGTACAAAGTCTCTATGCTCTCATGGGCTGATGAAAATTAAAGATAATACAATTTTTGTGTTTAGCTGTCTGTGATATGAAGGGTGTGGAACTTTTTGCTAGATGATCAGTTGTGGTTCTAAGCTGAGTGCACCATTTATGCAGCCACTGAAACTGGTATTAGGAGTTAGTGCCCAAATCCTACTGAAACTCATCTGATACTCTTTGGTGGTAATGAAAATCTCTTCCTCCTAAGCAGAAACATTGATAAGGGTATAATGAAATAATATTTACTTGATTCTGATTGAGGTTTTGAAGACTTGGAAAAGTGCTGTGAGAACAGCCAGTATCCATGGAGTTAAACATATCAACCGAAATATAGGGGTGTCTATGAAGGATTGTTTTGGGAAAGAGCCAGTGATGTTTGCTGAGAATGTGAGTATGTGGCAGTACTGATACAACCCTCTTTGCAAGAGCCTGTGAGGTCTGGGGTGGGCTCTTCTCCAGCACCTGCATGGTATGGACTGGAGTATTGAACCCCTTCCTCTCAAAACCAACCCACCCCAATCCAATCCAAACAATCCCCCCCCTCAAAAATATAAACCAACCAACCAACCAAAACCACCCCAGCTAACAAAAAGAAAAGGAAATGAGAATAAAGGAAAAAAAATAAAGAAAAAAGAGTCTAGGACTGAATGCAGCAGAAATAATCACCTCCATGAAAATGAGAGCCCCTGGGTACTTTTCTGACTGCTGTTGAAAGGATGACAGCTTTGGGTAATAAAAACCGTGGTGCCCTTTCTCCCCTCCTGTTGCCACCCCAGTGCTGACATTTAATGCAGGACCAGGACCTGTGCCCTGGTGAAATATCACTCCTGTCACTTCAACAGGTGACACCAGCGGACAGCACCAGGCAGGAGAAGTCATCCTTCCCAGCTGATGAAAGATAACCTAAAAGGGGATGCATAATTACTGGCAGAGGCTTCTCAGAGACCAGAGGTGGAAAGAGTGACAAAGAAAGAGCTGGTGTTGAAAGGTGCTGGGAGTGACGTGCGTGGCCCTACGTGACAGCGCGGCTCTTTCACGGCACTCACACATCCCTCCACTCAGGGACAGCTCCTGCAGCTGGAATCAGGGCCCTCTCCACTCATCAAACACTCTGTGCTGATTTTAATAGGCAAGATAAAACAGAAGACAGCTCAGTATGGGTTTAGATTGAGTCATGGTTATTGAATTTGTCCAAGGTACAAAGGTGCTGTTTGCAGCAAAATGAAATAAGTGATAAAAAAAAATCCACAAAGAACAAAGGGACCAGAGAGTAATATTTGTCACACTCTCAACAGTCTTCTGTTTGGTATATGAGAGGAAAAAAGAGTAAGGAACATGTTGCAAACTTGCAACAGTGAAGTGCATGAAAAGAAATGAGGTTTACTGAAAGCATTATTTTTACTCAACTCTACAAAAGTTTGGTTTCAGGTGGATAGTTGTGCTGAACTGAAAAAGACCTCACAAATAACAAAGCAACAAAAAAAGAAAACACATTGGAGGAACCTTCAGAGTCCCCATGTGGAAACTCTATAGACGTACTTGCAGTGTTTCCCTGGATGCTGTGCCTTGTTCTGTGAGTGTTCGTGTAATGTTGAGCTTGAGGTTGTACTTCCAGACATGAGGCTCCTGCCCACCTGTGTACCTCTGAACCTTTCCTACTTTTTGATTTGCAAAGAACCATGCTTGTGTGAGTACTTAAGCACCTGAGACTGTCTGTTTATTTTGGCTCTTAAAGATAGGAATAGTTTTCTTTATCTGTCACAGGGCCCCCCTGTGATGATAAATAGGTGCTAACAAGGGGAGAAGGGTAGGTAGGGGCATTCATGGTTAGGTCATTGTGATGGGTTGAGAATGTAAGTGCAGCAGGAATTGTAGGTAGAAATGTCTCGTAGGGAATATTCTGTATCTTTACTTTATATGAGTACTCCAGGCTTTTGTGCACAGACTGCCCTTAATTTGGCCCTTATATAGGTTGTTTAATCTTTTATGAAGCATTTACGTCAGAAGAAAATGACATTATTGAAACAAATTGGGACTGAAATCAAATGAGAGGTACTTGCAGAGGAGCCCTTTGCCCTCTCTTCTTTAAATGGGTATATAATCAACCTCTGCTAACCTTGACCACTCAATTTCCCAGCTGTAGCTTCTTTTCCAGGAGAAAGCAGCCATAGGTAGAAGACGCTTGGGCAGATGTGTGCCTTTGTTTTGTGTCTGTGTGAGTGTTGCATCTCTAGAGTGACCCATCAGGCTGCTGCCATCCCTATGTGCCAGTGCTGCGATTCTGCAATACCAGCTTTTGTCTCAGCTGCTGTCTGGAGTTGGCAAAAATGAATAAACCTAATCAGGAAGGAGCAGGAGAAGGAAAATCCAGCTGCAGGGAGAAGAACATTTTCCCCCCCTGTGTCTGTCATCTCCCACGAGCAGTGCCACCATCCCTCATTAAGGCTCAGGCTGCCCCGGTGCCGCGTTGCTCCCCAACGCCGTTGCCAAAGCTACAGAATCAGCTGCTCTGGCTGTGAATGAAAGAGAACAGTCTCTACTTTCCTCATAATTCACAATGGATGTGGTTCCACAGTCCAGGCACCACAGCTGAATCCTGTCTGGATCAGTTATTTCTGACTCTGTTGATTCTGATTTATTTTCCCTCTCCAAAATCCCCCACCAGCATTTGTGGGATGGGTTTATTCCTTGTCCCATAGCTCTGTAAGTGCCATGTCCTGAGGAAAGTTGCTGGTGAGGGAGGAAGCTCACAGAGGAGATAGCAGTGGTAACATCTAGGAATTGCTCTGGACTGCGCAGAAGCTGCATTAACTTGACAGGTCTTCTCTTGATGGTGAGGAAAATAATTCATGTTTTGATGCTTCCCTCTGTCTCTCTTTCCATATTTTCCTGGGGAAACCCTGGGAACCAGAACCCTGGGTCTGGTTCAGCACAGTCTTCTTGTGGCCAGACACATTTGCACCAAAGCAGTTGCAGAGGGTTTTCTGTTGTTGTTTTGGTGCAAGTTGTGTGTATTTAATTTCAGAGGAAGGCCTTGATATTCAGACTGAACTAATGCAATTTTTTACCGATATGAATTGAAGACTAATCTCTCATCTTCCAAAATAACTGTCTGTATCTTGGACTGCAGCAGAATAGTAGGAAAAGAAGACTAGTCCTGTTGTTAGAGCACCATTTCTGTCAGTAAATCAGCAGTAACTGGTTTCTGTCTGGTCTATTATTTTTATTCGAATATTATAGATCTGAAGTTCTCTACTCTTACTCCAGGGAAGCAAATAACAATTCTGCTCTGCTATAACTTTCAGTTAAGTCTTTTCCTACTGAGCCATCACACTGTTGCTCACTGGTTAAATGTGCTCAGTGAGACATTTGCTGTGGGCATTTTTTATGTTGTCATCACTTAATGCAAAACAAGGCTTGAAAAAAACAAGGCAATATAGTTCTGCTCTTTTGCACAATTTTCATTTTTATGTCCTGACCCTTGCAAAAGAGCAGACTTGGGTTACATTTTCTGTCTGTGTTGTTGTACCATCTCTATGCTGCTGTGGTGCCCAAGAAGAGCCTGGCATTCCCATCTTCATCAGTCTCACAATGGTAGGAGAGGGGGTGAATAAAAAATAACTTGAGAAGTATTTTGGGTAAAATTTCATCTACCGATATTGGTTTCCTTGAAAAATATAGGATCTGGGTTATTTGGAAATAGATTTTGCCAGACAAAAATAGAGGGGAAGTCTAAATGTTTTTGGGTTTTTTTTTTGGTATTTCAAAATGCTGGATTTATTTCTGTCTAGGTAAACAAGTGATAAGAGTTGCAAGGATTAAGCTGTAAGAGAAGTGTCTCCAATGAAATTAGAGTGAGAATGGTGGAAGAGCTGAAATAATTATAAATTTCTGTAACTGAAACAACTATTTCTTTATCTTGGGCTTGCTCTAGCAGGTTTTTATGGGGGTATTATAAAGGGAATTTGCCCTTGACTCTTCAGAGATTCAATTTGCTTGAGGGTCTAAACTATACATTTATAATTAGCTCTTAGAATCAATGAAGCTTCTAAGCAACTTGAGTATAAACAACTTCAGTCTTCACTAGGTCTTTCCAAGAACTGTTTGGGGTTTTTTTTTGTGTGTGTAAGGACAGTACAGTGTAAAAAAGAGAAAAAGATTCCCATCAGCCTCTCAGCCAGAGTAGATTCATAAGTTATCAGCTCTCTCTGGAGTCTTGGGCTTTTCTTACTTCCCAATAATTAAATTTTCCAGGTTCAAGTCAGATTTCAGGCTGTCTCGGATGATGAGAATCTACAAATACATTCCACTTACTGAAACTTCCTACAAATCCTCAATGTAAATAAGAGATTTATTTGAAATTCATATTATGACCTAAAATTCGTTTTTGTTGACTCTCATAATTTTTGCTGGCATTCTGTTACTTTGTTCAGGTAGGGAACACAAGCCTGTACAAGCAGGCCAATGACCTCTGTCCAGCACAAGGACACCTGAGTACTTCCCTGATGTGCTGGAATCTGAATTTGCTCTTCCAGGTACCATTTGAAGATGGACTATGTGACACTCACTCAAAAACTGCGAGGACACAAAATTCCTTTTCTTCCACCTATTAGCAGTGCCTTTCTAGCAGAAATTTCTTACAAAATTAAGATTTAATTATTCTTGTGAAGTGTAATGTAATATATTCGTTTTTATCATAGGAGGTATTATCACACTGTAAATAATTGAAGAAATCATAAATTAGAGTTGATGGTCTAAATGAAGGAAGCACATTTTCTGATGATTTTTTTCTATGAGCTTCCTTGCTGAATTCTTCAAATTAGCAAGTAATTTGTAATGCTTATCCTGAACATTATGTGAATTAGTGAGAGTCCATTGTAATTAGATTTTTAAAAATCCAATTAGCAAGTGAGAAAGGTCTCATCGTTTATTTAGAATTACTCAGAAAAAAAAAGGAGCATAATTTTATTTGTACTGTATTTTTTCAAGATTTTAATGCTTTCATTTCCTCCTAATAAAAGAACTATCATGAGGGCACAGAGAAGAGGGATGGTAAAATCCTAAGTTACCTCCTTTCCTGCTAGATGTGTAGACTCCTTCTATTTTCAAAGGTTTCTAAATCAGATCCAATGTGATAAATGCAGTATTCTATAGGGCAGGGAATTAATTCTGTTTTCTGCAGATACAGTCTAATGCCTTCACTGTGAGATCATTCTTTTTCTACATGTCTTTGCACACATCACCCTAGAATATTTTAATTTCCATTTTAATGGAAGTGGAACTTCTTTTTCACTTCTTTTTCATTTAATAGTAAATGAATTGCAATAGAAACGGAATTTCATGAGTTTTCAGCCCTGTCCATAGAAATCTCTAGTTTTCTTATATTTTTCTATGAAGAGTCTTATGATAAGAGCCTTGTTTTCTTTTGCTGCTGCTTCATGATGTCAAAGTGAAAAGGATTTGGCTGCTGTATATTCATGAATTGCTATAGGAGGTTGGATGAGCTACTTGGCAGAGATTCATGGAACAGCTGAGATGTTGACTTCTTGGCTCCTGCAGGAATAATACGGACACTACAGCAGGGTGCACAGCAGGCTGCAGCCATCAACACCAAGAAAAAACATTTTCTCAGTTCAGAGCAGGGGTTCAGTCCTTCCCTTCTGACACATTGCTGTGCACCAGCACAGCGGGTGTAACTGGAATCTGAGGATGATGAAGGACTGGTGATCCTTGGTGTGACAGATGTGACCTGTGTCAGAGCAGTGAAGCTTTTCATGTTTCCCTGTTTGCACTGGAAGGCCAAGACCAGCTGAGGGATCCAGTGATTCCTTTATGAGCTCCTCCGTGGATGAAAGTCTCATGTTGTCTTCTTTTCTTCTTTCAGGTCCCATCTTATTTCCCAAGATCCATAATGAGATGAAGTCCTAGGAATTTTTCATGCATTATTCAGCTGCAGAAGTAGTCTCCTTTTCTCCTTTAAGCAAGGTATTTTTTTTCTTTTTCTATTTATCCTGTAAAAAAGAAAGGTTTTGGAGTTTAAGTGTAGCTGTGTGATCTGTGTCTTCTGCACTGCTTTTGCTGGGTTCTTCTCCTCTCACCTTCAACAAATCACTGGGAGAGTTCAGAACTGAGATGCTCAGCAAATACAGCAGTTTAGTTTTTTGAGGGGACTAAACTTAGAAAAACTCAGTTAATAACCAAATCAAAGTAAGCATTTCTTGAGTAGATGTCAGCAGGAGCAGAGAGGACCTGGCTGCTGCTGGAAGCACACAGGGCTTCCCTGGACCAAGTTCAATCCCTGCCAAAGCTCTGTGGCTGTGAAGCACAGCTGGTAAAAGTAGTGATTTCAGTGGAGTGATTCAGGTGATGTAACTAATCTGCTGGTTATGACTGTGAAAATCTAGAAACAAAAGACAGAAAGTTGTGGTAAAGCTTTTCTTCCCCAGTCAGAGTGTCTGTAAGAACAGGCATTAATTGACAACAGAGGAAATCACAGGAGGCTGAAGAGAGTTGTGGAATAGGTCAGATGCATATAAAAAAATTAACCTGTGCTAGAACAGATTGAGGCATGCCTGCTGTAGTGTTTGTCATGTTTCATTACAAGCTGCCTTAACAGCTTCTTTGCTTGAGATTCCTCTGATGCTGAGACTTAACTGACTGCCTCTGAACACCTCACACATTTTTAATAGTTTTAATAGTTTGTTCAGTTGGGGTTTTTTTAACAACTGAGTTTTCCTTGTGGTTATACAAGTGCCACTTTTCTTTTTCTGCCTTGCTATGAAATGCTCATCAAGAATTCTAGGCAATTTCGGTGGTGGAAGAGAAGTTTGCTGAGTACTTCAGCCACTTTCAGTACCTGAAAGTCTTGCTCAGGTTTGGGAGGGAAGAACAGGTGGGCTTGAAGATAGATAATTATGTGACATAACAGTGTCTGGCAGAAAATTCCAGTGATTGTCTGCTCTGATATACACTTATAAATAGATAGATCTTCTAGTTAACCAGTTAACTTCTTGCTCTGCATAGAGGTAACATCTGGCTTAAATAAGAGGAGGGAAAAACAAGAACAAATTATCCAAAAAGTAATATTTATCTCCTCCCATTTTCCAGAATAGAAGTTTTAGTAGGTAATTTAAATTGAATGGCAGGTACTTAAAAGGCTTCTTTCTGAAACATGAGTTTTAAAAATCTAAGCAATGCATAAAAATTTGAAAGACAGGAAAAGAGCTTCAGTTCAGATTCTGACCTCCAAATTGCTCCTGTGTTTGGTCTGATACTTGGAAGGAAAAAAGTCAACCCACTTCATAAAAACATCAGTAGGATGTGTGTGTGTCCCTGGTACCTCTAAGCAAACCAAGAGATTTCACGTTACATTAATTTTCACAGTTTGCAAATATTTCTGAAGTAGCCCCTTGGTTAGATTTCCCATTCCTGAGTAACAGGATCTTTGCAGAGCCCTTAAGAAATGTATAAATATCAATTAATGCAAGATTATTGTATTATATTATAAATTATTTGCTTAGCAGATGAAGGGAACTATTGAGAGAATATGGATGCAATGTAAATATCACCTGGGCATATATAGGTAGGAATTTGTGTGAGAGAAAAGGACTTCCCCATGCTTACTGCTCTCAAAAAGAGATTTGTGTGTCTCATGTAACATTGATAATAGTGGCAGCCTCTTCCCTCCTCTCAGAAGGGACAGTTATCAAAGATGAAAGTATCATTGTAGGCCAGCATGAACTGATTTCTTCAGTCCTGTGCATGATAATATTTTAATTAGGCAATTCCTTGTGGTGGTGAGGAGATTTTCAATTAACCATTTTTAAAAAGCGTTCTCACTTCCTCTAATTACATTACTTTAATTTCTTAGTGAAGGAATAAATCTCAACAGACAGGAATTAATTCACCTGGATTTTTGTATGCTATAAAGTTCGTAGAAAATCCAGAAAGCAATATGCAGTGGATGAAATATTAATGACTACTCTGTTTCTTATACAAGTTATTTGTGATTAGGAAAATGGGTGATGCAGAGTGTGACATGTGGAATTTCTTGCTCTTTAGAGGACTAAAACATGAGACATTTTTATAGTTGAAAATCCTGTAATGCCTATTCCTTTGACCACCACTAGTTGTCAGGTCAAACCTTGAAAAACCAAATTATTTCCTGATCAGTGAAATCAACTCTCATATGGAATAAGTAAAAACATTTACCTGAAGATCCTTTCATCAGTTTCTTATTAACATTTTACAGATGGTACATGGGGGTTAATAAGTCACTAAGAGATGCCACAAGTGTCACGACATGTCACACATGCATTGAAGTGCTTGGACCGTTACAGATGGTGCAGACAACTATAAGTGAGTGAAAATGCTTATTTTTATTGTAAACTGCATTTTTTTACAGTTCATATGTAAATTATAGATAAATGAAAGTGCTTAGACTCTGTAGTGACTTTCTCACAAATCTATGCATTTACATATTTTATACACTGTTTAAGTAGAAATTTACTGCTTCTCTTCTAGTTCTGACAAATGAAGTATTTTGGTTGTTTCTGTTTTTTGACACATGTAGCAGCTTAATTACTCTTTTGGAACCCATGAGCACTTCAGAGGAGATGAAATTAAAAACAGGAATTCATATCCCAGTGGTTAGTGGGCCTTTTAGTAGTGAAGAGACTGCCCACTGATGAGAAAAATCTCATCAAGCAGATTCAGAAACAATTGAGTAAGGCTCAGCTATTCTGCACACAAGAAGAAAACCCTGGAGATATTCAGATGATTATTAGTTCATGGTTTTCCAAAGAGCAAGGATCTCACTCACACTGGCCATAACTAGAATCTAATTATTTTATTAATTTTTTAAATTTAAACCTTTAGTTTTCATAACTCTTGCTGAAAGATATGAAATATAATTTGTCTTTTGTGAAGTTATAATAGGGAGAGCGGGGACCTGGTAATAGGATACCCAAACTGAACCCAGTTGGAAATGTTCAATGGAAAAGTTTTTCCACTACAAAAATATAACTTGAAGGGTGGCAATCAGGATTAAATATTAATTAGAACGTTGATATTTGACCAAGAAAACTGATAAGGAAAAGCCAGAATAAATATAAATAATTTTTTTATTTTCTGGAGCTAATGCATTTCTATCCCAATTTATACTTTAAATAACATAATATATACTTTGAACCTTTGATAGCAGTATTGTTATTTTATAAAGTTTTGTCACTTTTGAAATATTTAGTTGGTAGCAAATAATTTAATCAGAATTCTCTTTCTGCAGGTAAATTAAAATTTTGATTTTATATTCCAATTCAAAATAAAACCAGATTTTGAAATGACAGCTTTTCCTGCAGGAAGAAAATTTATCTTTTTAAGCAGATGTATATTTGTCTAAATATAGTTTCAGTATCACAAAGATTTTCACTGCATTTGACTGACACTAATTGGAGGGGACAGGTGGTGGTGGCAGTGAGGAGGAAATCTCTCCAGCATTGCGTAGAATTGACAACAGGATATGGAAAACTAGAGCTGGTGAAAAATGCATATATATCACTTATGCAAGAAATTGATTAGTTGAGATAAAAAAGAAAGAAAAATCCACAGTATAAATGCAAACTAACAGCAATAAGAATAAATAATAATAAAGATCCTTTTCTGTTGTCTTCATGAAGAATCCCTAGAAGTTAACTCTTGTCCCCCTGCACTGGTGAGGTCACACCTTGAGTGCTGTGTCCAGTTCTGGGCCAAGACAGGTGACCCTCACCTTCATGGAGGTGTTGGAGCAAGTCCAGGGGAGGGCAGCAAAGCTGGGGAAGAGTCTGGAGGGTAAATCATGTGAGGAACAGCTGGGGGAGCCGGGGATGTTTTTACTTTGGGCATCCACTGCTCTTGCCAAAGGAGAATGTGATCTACTGAATCCTTGTAAACCAATGGGGTTGATTCAACAGGAACTGAGTAGATACTGATACAAAGCTATGGTAATTAACTTTCAAAGTTAATATTCGTTACCAGAAATCAGATCATGTCATTGTTGGTGTTTAACTCTCATAAAACAAGGCGCAATTGAAAATTTTTTAAATACTGAGATTTTTTTCATGCTATAAATATTTCTTTCCAGAGAACTTAAAAAGGAATAGAGAAGAAAACTATGTAAAGTTATATGAGTAACTGAAACAAAAGTGCAGCAGCCTAGAAATAGAGAATGGTTGTTTGATGCCCCATGGCTTGGAAAACAGCTGCTTTCTAAACATGAGACTCTGCTTTCCTTCCCATAATCACTGCCTTTCCTCCAGGCGCTTGCTCAAAGAGAATCAGTTCAAGGATTAATATTTCTGCACAAGGCTTTTGACAAAGTGTGAGATATCAGATTGTATGAGCTCGAGCATTGCTGAGAAAGGGATTTTGCAGAGGAGCAATATTGTACCTTGGAACACCTGTGCGAGCCACAGAAATACTTCAGACCCTTTGACAAACAGCTCTGGAAACAGAAGTGATGTCTCTGCCTGAAATACTGGAGAGGAGGACAAAAAGAAATGGTAGAACTTTTTTCCAGCAGTGGGTTCTCAGTTTTCTGAGCTTCTCCCACTTTCAGCAATGGTACTGAGTGTGGGCTTGGTGTGTCTGTGCTTTCCAGCAAGAATAACCAAGTTGAATAGCCACTTGTTGGGGTTATCTGGAGTGATTTGGGTTTGCTGGGGCCAGTTCCTTGTTGTGATGTGTGTAGGTGGAGCAGATGAAGTGATTTAAAAGACTCTGAGCATACATCTTGTCCCTGTTGGCTCTTTTGGGGCGAGACATGGCTAAACCTGCAGTGAAAGTGGTTGGTAGGAGCCTGGCTGTGGAAGGGAGAGGCTTCCCATTCCCCCAGGGATCCCTCCTGAAAAGGGCTGCCCTGCAGCAAGCCCATGGTCAGATCCCTTAATTTATTTGGCTTTTGTTTGGCAGCTGGGTCAGGCCAGGGCTGGGGTGCAGGCAAGGCAGGATGGAGTTTTGTGCAGTGCCCTGCTGCAGTCCTTCATGACTCCTGTGCAGAACCTGCAGCACTGAAGCAACACTATAACTGACTTATCTAGGAGTTGTGTGGTTAGAACACTTCCTTTTTCTGCACTGCAAATGAGAAGCTTATAGGAAAAGGAGAATGGTGCAATGGGCTTTTCAGAACAGAACTGACAGGCTGCTGCTCCTGCAGGGGAGCATCTCCCAGTGGCAGCTTCCTAGTGCATATGGAAGAGATGATGATCTATAAGTGACTCACTGAATGCTTTTCACTTCATCATAGCAAATGATAAAAAAAAAAAAAAGTGAAGAAATAATACAATTTCCAAGTCTTTATAAATGCAGTAGGAGCCTGTAATTAGAAACAAGCAGCTTAGCATGAGAAGGGTAAGAGCATGGCAGCACTAGCAGCAGGTTAGATGTTATTACTGCTATTGAACAGAGCACCAGGGTGACTACACTTTACAAGAGCTTTATTGGTTCACTCTAGTAAAAATGAATCACACCTCTCTCCCTCAGCTCCTCATCTTTTTCCCTCAAAAGACTGATAGGAAAAAGGATGATTAAAAACCTCCAATATGAAAAAAGTTCGACTTTACACGTCAGTGCTGTGTACAGATGGATGATTCACCAGTATCCATCTCTGTGTTTTTAAGCTGTTTTTTTGTTTGAAGTGTTAGCATGTCAGACTTTATAGAGATTCCAGTTTAAGCCTTGCTAGTTCCTGCTTTTATCAGGTAAAATGTTATGTGGTGGTATAGAAGGGAGTCCTGCTGGAAAGTGCTCCCCTTTGCTAGTTTGATGGAAAAATAAAGAGAAATCTACGTGGAGTCTCCATTTCTGTGCTCTGAGGGGTTATTTCCATGGTGGTTTATACTGGGCACTTAAATGGCACCTAGAGGTGCTTTTCAATATCAGATACCATCCTTTGCAACATTGGAGGGGGTGAACTGGTCAATTTTCCAACTCTGAATCAATTTTGTGACTTTCCAGTCTCTGTTAAGCAGCTTTTACCTTTTTGTTACCATTACAGTCTTGGGAGTTACAGGCTGCAGAACACTCAGCTATACACATTCACTAGGCAAGAGGCTTCACGCCAGGGAGTGCAGGGGCTGACAGCCATTATTTAGGAGCCCATATCATAAAAGTACTTTACTAGATGTAAAAAAGGATGGGGCACCAATCTGCAAGCAGCAAAGAAAAATTGAGTTTATAGTCCTGTCATATGTGCATTTAAACTGAGTTTATCATTGTTGCTACTTGCAACAAAACTGTAGTAGTCAATGCTCCGCTGCACCAGCAGCAGCACCACTTGCCAGAGCTAAGCCATCCTGTCTGTGACAGGAACACATCTGTAGTGCCTGGCATCTGACAGTCCTGAAGCATTTTGCAGTACAAATGTTAATTAAGCTTTACAACAGCTTTGTAAGGTAGGTAAATGCCATCAAGAGACATTTCAGCTAAGGCACAGGGCTCCCTCTCCTGTGGAAGGGTGTCAAAGTGTGAGAGGGGGCATGTTGAGTGGGTAGCCCAGTGTGTGGGGCCAGATTTGTGCTCAGGAGAATAAGTCTTCAATTGCTGCCTGATCTTTTGTGCTTGAAAATTGGGACCTCCATCACAGCTGGGACCTCTGCTGTGGTTACAGCAGGAAAACCCAATACAGTAATAGAAACGTTCCATAGACTGGAGTAGCACAGTGGTCTGTCTGCCAGGGAATTATTTTGGATTTCCCCCCAACTGAGACTATAATTCAGGTTTTGATGTGCATCACATCTCCTCTGGCTGCCATGAACCCGTGCTTTTCCCAGAAGTGTGACCCTGTACCTGGCTGTGGCACTTGTGTGGGCTGACTGCACAGCTCTCCAAAAGTGGCCACGTGCCCTCTGCTCAGGTGTGAGCCTTCATTTCATCCACACGCTGCTGAATTGTTAGCAGTGTGTGTGCATCCTGTCAGCCCTTCGTGTTCTCCATCCAGTGCTCTGTTTCCAGGCAGGAGGAGAAAATGCCCCTGGCTTGTAGCTGGAACCCTTTGCTGTCACATGTCCCTGCCACCACCTCTCATCTGATGGGTGAGCTCTGTGTCCGCCAGCCCCCGAGCTGGAGTCTGACATCCAAGCCTTGTGCTGAGTGTTATTCAGACCCATCTGAGTCTTACGTGTAAGCACTGCATAATTTCATGGCAAAAGGGTGGGAGGGAGGAGGACGAGGCAGACAGAGTGCCCAGTGCCCTACTTAGCAAACGCCTGAAGCCTGGCCCTGCTGCATTGCCTTGTCAGGCTCTGCATGCTGCAGAACTGATTAAACAAAAACCCAACGTGTCGGGGCCAGAAATTGCCCAGTTCAATGTTAGCATTGTGTAAACACTCTCCAACTGACTAAATTCTAGCAGATCCAGAAGTTGCCAGGAGCATTTTCATGCTCACCCTCTCTGCTGAAGCTCAGGCTGCAGCTCCAGCTCCCGGGTCTCCCTGGGACTCATTAGCATGGCACCGCTGTCGCTGCTGGCGAAGGCAGCCACGGGGGACAGTGCCACACGTGCAGAGAGTGGCAACCTTCACACAGGAGCAAAACTGCGGTGGAGGGGAAGGATCATGCTTAATAATATGCAAATCAATGTAGCATCTCACAAAGATTTGATTTGCGTTTCGAGGCAGCTGCTAAAAATGTTGTTTTAACCCCTCTTGGGAGCGTAAATATATCCACTAGACACAGACTAGATGGAGGGTGATTACATTTTCTAATAACTTCAATTTTACAAGGTAGAATATTTGAAAGCTGACATGTCTTTCGTCCTTGGACCAAGTTTGTTGGGGAGATGCGCACGTAAGGGTAATTGCATCAGAGTTAATACAGCACAACCCTGCCAACCGCACAAAGAAATGCCCTGCAGATTTGTCGGGACGTGAGGAAGTTTTACTATATGTAATGAAATGTGAAATATCATTTTCAATGCACAAAGGACATGCTTTCTCCTGGCTTTTTATTGTTTCATCACAGGCAGCCCAATGCTCAGTGGTGCTCCCCGGGCTCAATCTCTGCGTCCTCAGGCTGCGCATCCTCCTCCCCGAGCCGAGTGCTTACGTACTGGCTCAGGACAGACAGTGAAGCCTACGTGCTTCCCATTTATGGGCAAATGATTTGGGTCCTTTGCCTTCCTGTAACCAATTCCACACGTTGTTAAGCTTGTGTAACTCAGGTGGCTTTTTACTGCCTGTACCTTGCAGAAAACAACACTAATCTTAATGTAGTTGTTTCCACATGACACAGCCGTAAGAAAGAGCAATATTGTGGCCCAGTGAGAAGCAGAGAGGTGCCTCTGGAGGCAGAGACCTACACAGGGGCTGAGGCCCTGGAGCCAGGGAATGAATAAATGAGCAGCACACTGCTGTGCTAGCACTTGGGAAAGGGTTGTTTGTGTCCTGGTCTGCTAAGTATTTGTTCAGGAGATAGAAAATTGGTATTTCTGTGGCTTGGATCCATTTTGATTTGTTTTCCTGTATTCAAATCATCTGCCTCCAGCTGCCTTCTTGGGTTGAGTTTGACAGAGATGCACAAATTGTCTCGTGGCTTATCATCTTCTTAGGAAGATTTGTAATTCTCCTCCCTTTAGTTTTTGTTTGGGGCATTTGTGGTAGCAATGCCACTGTAAGGGGCCAAGATTCCCTGCTCTCCAAACACAAAACCAAAAAGGCAAAGGGCTCAGGGACTCTCCAGGCTCTACTTTGTTTAGACACACATTGATGATGCAAATACAAAGGTATTGATGGGCTTCATTGTACCTCGGTGCTGCCCTTGACAGAATTTTCTTGACATTAAATGTTAAAGTTAAAATGAGGCCCTATTGAACAGGCAAGGGCTGCCCAAAGGCTGTGCCATACTCAGACAATTTTATATCAGTCAGCCAGGAGCCCATGTCGTGTCAGCCATGCAGGTCTTGTCTCCTCCTCATCCACCCACAGGGCAGGGAGCAGCTGTGCTGTGCTGAGCTGCAGGATTTGTGCTGCTCTTTGGCTCACACTTGGTGCCTTCAGCCTGTCTCCATCACATGAGGGAGGAAGGAAGGGAGGGCAGAAGAATCTATCACCCTGATAGATTTACTGTTTCCCTGGTGCTTGCTCAAACATTTTATTTTTCTCTATGTTGCATGTCTCGCATGGCACTGTTTTGAATTTGTCTCGTCTCATCAGATGAAGGAACCTTTTATTAACAACTATTCCCTCTCTGCCTCTCCTTCTCCGAGGTCTCCATACAGTGCAAACCAGGCAGATCTTGGTCTCTGTTTTGGGCTCTAAGTCTTACAAAACCAGGCATGTTCTCTTATCTTCTGCTTTGCACCTTTGCTGGTTTTCAATGTTATCTTTTAAAATTGAGGTACTGGGGGATTATAGAACATTCATCACCAGTCTCACAAGTGCTGCAAATGGAAGTGTATTTACCTCTCTGTTTGTCACTTACTTGTTCATACATCTAAGGATCGTTTTCTAGGTCCTCTGTTCTGTAGCTGTGCCTAAGTACACTTCTTGTTCCTACATACATACCACAAATCTGGCTTTAAATGAACCTGGTGAATATGAATGGATTTCACTGAGATATCAAGGTTTATTAAAAATTAAAAAGATCTGGTCTGACTCTGCTCCAGCTCCTCTGTGCAAACTCTCCTTAACTGGCTTAAAATGTTTATTCCTAGAACTTTAGCATCCTCTTTATTTACTCAAAGATTGGAAAACAATTAACTTTCCTACTGCCCTTTTCATAGATGGAATAGAAATATGTATTGAACATTTTACCTCTTCTGAATTTTATTGAGAACTTTGCTAACTGTAGCTGCTGTGCTGCTGAAGTTCCTTTGCTCTGTTTGATTCTGTCCTCAGTCTGGCCCGAGATGACTTTTTCCTCTGTCATTCTTAGTTTTCCTAATAAATATTTCATCTTTTCTAATATTGTTTACAGCAATTCCTATTGATTTCCTCCTTCTCAGTCATTTTATATTGGCTTTTTGTTCCTAATTGCCTCCTTTACTTTTCATCAAATGAGAATTTGCTTTTAGCCAAACTTGTTGGTTTTTTTTAATTCTGGTGTTATGTCTCTTGTCCATCTCATGATTTTCCTCCAAGAACTCTCCAGTTTCATCCTCTCTACTTTTTCAGTCAGTTCTGGGGCATTTTATGTTCTTTAGTTTTTGGGCAACAGTTCTTTTGATGCCTCAGCTGTAAAATTGTGTATGCCACATTTACCCTTCTCCTTTCCCTTTTGTCCTCATTTGCATTTGCTCATAGACCTGCATCCAAAGCCACTGCTGCACCAACTGCTATGAAATAATGTGCTCCTGTTGTGGCAATGATTTTGGTTAATGTCTGTCAGCCCAAGCTGCCAGAATAATCTTGTTCTTCCTGCATTCCAGTGAGCTATGCAGCAAGCTGTGGAGCCTGGCACTCATTGATTTGCAAGAACATGGCAGTTTGAGTTCACATTCCTGAGCCTCACTGAGTCACCTTGCCTCCTCATAGCTGAATCACTGACACTTAATTGGTGGAAAACTTTTCTCACACAGCAGATGTCAGGCCTTGCACAGAGGTCTGGTGAGTGATCCTGGTCTCCAGGACTGATTGGGAAGGTTCTTCAAGTCAAACCTATCTACACAGAGACAGCTTTACTTCCCCCAGCTGCACCCAGCCATGCACCCAAAAGGATGCTTTAGTGGCTGAGTGTGGTCACATTGAATGCCACAATCATAATTTCCTGCACAGTCTCCCCAGAAGTATCTTTCTTGAAGAACTCTGAGATGTGAGAGGGCATCATGATTTTTCATGTGACAGAAGACATCTGGTAGCTCCCAAGAGGTGAGTGAGGTCATTGTGCAGTGCAACATGAGCTATACACCTATCTAGAGGAGATCCTGAAGCACAACCAGGCTGTATCTGAGAGGCTGATGACAGCCAGCTCAGGCTTACAGAGCATTCAAAATTTGGTTTTCAATGCCTGGGAGAGCTCTTACCTTCACAGAAAATTTCTTGGAGCCCCAGACTTGAAGAGTGTCTGTGATTAAGGTCTCCTGACATTGAGCTTCTCCTCTCCCCTTTTCTACCCCACAGCTGTAGCTGGAAAGGTAAAATCTGGCCCTAGTGTCCGTGGTGATTTTGTGTTCTATTTGGCACTTGTGCAGTATCTCTCCCTGCTTTTTTCCCTCCCTCAAAACATGAGTCTCTAGATTTTTAAACACATCCTACCAAGAGCACTCAGTGAGCACGGAGCAGACTGACTTCTGATGCTGAATTCAGCTGATATTCAGCTCCTAATGCCAGCAGCTATTCCTGTTTTGTATCCTCTTCCTTCAATCTGATGCCGACAAGGTCAAGTTTAGAAACTTCTAACAAATGTTACTTTCTCATTAACAGACAGACTGTTGGGTGGCAGCTTCTGTTTTGTGTGTGCCAGTTGCCATTTTAATCAGCTCTGTTCTGCAAGCTTTGTGTTTGAAGAGCTGGCTGTGCCAGAGCAGTGAGTGGTGTAAGCACCAACAGGTCCCTCTGCATGTGTTCAGCTCTTCATGGTTTTTGTAGGAATTTGTATTTGAATCCCACTTTCCGAGGGACCCCCACTGTTCTCTTCTCTTTGAGAAAGAAGGGATGAGGTGGCAGAACAGGGGACATCAGAGAAGGGAGGAAGGGAAGGCTGGCTGGTTGGAGAGCATCATAAACAGGTTGCAACTGGTTTACAGGGCCATGTCATTACAGTGAGACTTCCTCTGTGTGGAGGAGTTCTGGTTTCAGATTCTGTAATTCCCATTTTTCCTATACTGCACCTTCAGCATCTTCTGCTAATCCACCATTGGTTAAGGGCCACTGAAATTTGCAAGGGACTCCAACTCAGCTGAGTACCTTCCAGTTGTGCATCAAAACGAACTCCCTGCTGTATTAGTGTTGGATAATAGGCTGAGGTAAGAGCCCTGCTTTATTGTGACCTGATCAATGTCTCTTCTCACCTAATGATCACAGTGATCTCTAGTGCAGTGCAGCAGGCTTGGCTTTGGATATGCACTCATAGCAATTATATAGGTGAATAAATCAAATGTATATATAAAAGATGCATAATAGAGTGATTTAAAATTGTATTGTGAAGATGTATATGGAGACTTACAGTTTTAATCAAACCTATTTTACGTATCTGGGAATATTTCCACCGCTGTCATAGAATCATAGAATAATTTTGGTTGGAAAAGATCTCTGACATCATCCACTCCAGCTGTTGGTAGCCTTTGGTTTGGCTTCCTAATGATTTGTCTCTGTTACTGGAAGTTATCCAGAGGCTGTTTTCCCATGAGCAGTTCGGGGCTGTCAGGTTGGAGGATGCTCTGCTGGGGTGATGGTCGTGGCAGTGAACATCTGTTGGTGATGCAGGAGGATGGGTGAGATTGGTCTTTCAGCCTTGATGAGGAGCAGTCTGGGCTGTTTAAGGATGAGTAAGGGTGGAATGACTTTCCACTGACTGGAAAGAACATCTCCTGAACAATCTTCTTGACCAATATGCTTTGGAATTGATACCCACCATCAGCTGCAATGAAATGGCCTCTTATTAACGCTAATCACACTTGCCTCTTGCTTTCATGTTAGATAATGAACATAGTTAAGTAGTGGAAAGCCTGCTCTCCCTTTTTCTGCTGTGACAGCTTTAGATTGTTGTGATTTATACTCTTCATATAAGTAGTAATATGATTATTCGGTTAATCTATTATTCATTTCACTCATGATCTATTCTTTTCACATTCTTATTCTGTGAGTCAATTTCTCTCTCTGCTATTTTAATAGAGTAGCATTTTAAATTGTGAGAACACTGCATTAAACATGTATAAGATTTAATCAAATTTAAAATACTTTCTTCTAGCAGGATATGCCTAATAAGCATAAAACTAATAATGTTGAAAATGCTATGGCATATTAACATGGCACATTGTGAGGGATGCATTTTTCAGATAAAGCTAAGCACTAATTAATGAATATCTAAACCACTTTCTTACTCCTTATCCTGAAGCTGTTATTGACATGGCAAAAGATCTTTTGACAGAACAGCATTGTATACAAGCTGCCTTGAAGTTTACAAATATTTTTTTCTTGCTGTCTAATGTGACATCTTTAACACAAAATCAGTGATATCTCACAATATTAATGTTATATGGACACTGAAATACTTGGGAATCATTGATTTGCACTTGACTTAGTGATGGATGCATGCGTGTGACCCATTGGATGAAATGGATTTTGTTTCCTCTCTGCATCTTTCTGCAGAGATCATGAGTCTGTTCCAGCCTGCAGCAGCACAGCCAGGCTCTTGCATTCTTGTAGTTTTAGAGACATTTGTAAGAGTTTAATAATCTGGGCAATAATTAGTTTTGCTTCAAATTTGTTTTACAGAAAAATGAAGTTTTGGGTTAATTTGTACACTTGTTTGAAGCAAATTCAGTCTTCTATCTGCTGCCTGAGAACTGAGTAATTTTGTTTTATGTTAAATATTTCTGTTTCCTGCTTTGAAACCAAGCTACCTCTTAGAAGTTAGGTCAATATACTCTTGTGAAAATAAAAAACTCCCCAGGTGCAAAAGAATACATTTAGTATCAATTGAACAGATACTTATTCTAACTAAAATCGAATTGTTTATTTGTTTCACTGTTTTCATGACCCTGTTTCATGCTCAGGTTTTGACCATGTGAAGATAGAGAAAACAGTAAACACCTGATCCTACAGAAAAATGATGATCAGACTTAAGGTTTATTTTGTCTGCACTGGCTCACAGTAACTTGTTTTTCCTTTCTGGGCCAAGCACAGCAGAGGGCAGGGAGGCAGCAGAGCCTGGTCCCTCACCATGACTCTGGATTTTGGCCAGGAGCCCCCACTGTGCAGATTTGGAAGCCTCCTCTGTCAGCTCTGCTGATTTCGACAGAGCCAGTGGAAGCTACTTTGTAACACCCAGTGGGAAAACTCATATAATTAAGCACATCTTTATTCTCTGCAGCTCTGCTTTGTAAATCTCCTATTCGTTATCGTTGTTATCAGTTTAATTATAGATTTTCAGCAGAGGCTGACATGCAACAGGAGGGCAAATTGTGCTCTTGGTTTCCGGGATTGCTCACTGCCCGCAGGTGACTGCAGGCACATATGGTGGCATTGGCCACTTGCTCCCACTGTGACCTTCTCCGTGCTGGGGCTGTGAGCTGCTGCACTCCCACTCTGCCACAAGGCTGAGTTGATGCAAGAGGAGACTTGGACAGGCAGATGATGATCATCGAAACAGCTCGCTGCAAGCTCTGCCTCTAATGATGTACAGAAATGACTAATGCTGCAAGTTCCAGAATACAAACTCCAGAGATATCAGGAGTGCTAAAAAAAATACTTTCTGACAAAGAGGTCAGGAGAATATTGGTTCTGAGCATGGCTTGGATTCAGCAGTGTTTTTCCTTAAGCATGTTTAAGTTCTTGTAAGGTCAGAGCTTTGCTGAATATTTCTATTTATTATTTGTGTCTTACTAGTTGCTATGTACTGCAGCTGTAGTATAGGATCTGTTGTGCTGGTGATTGAAAAAGAGAGAAAAATGAGAGTATATTTGAGGAATGTATTAGAAGTGCACTTAACCCTACATTATCTCTGCCCTGGAACTTGCAAAAAGTAATATTTTTATGGGAAATTAACTTTTCTGAGCATTACAAAGCCAATATTTGAGTGTGTATTTACAGTATTTCTTTAAACTGAAGAGGTAGAACTCCCCTCTGTAATTCTTTGTCCCAGGAGACACTTATAGAAACTGAGTTACAGGGGTTTGAGAAACCCAGACTGAGGTGCTGGGACTTCAGTGATGCTTCCTGGTGTGCTGAAGAGACTGATGGGGAAGCTGTGGCCATTGTTGCAGACAAACAAAGTTAAAGAAATCACCACTTTAAAATTGGGAAGGAATTTTTCCTGTGTATTCCTCAAATGCTGTTAGGTGCTGCAGATCCTAATGCTGCCCACCCCACTGTTTCTCTAACCCTGCAATCCCAGTGAATTTAGGAAAAAACCCAGTGGGTAGATTATTCAGCTTTCTGGGTCTGCAGGTGTATTGGTGTCAGTCCTTCTGCCACCATGACTATGATTCTGTTTGCAATTACATCTGCCCCTCTACAGCACTGGAAAACGAGATCTAGCAGATCTCCTCTGCCTTGTGATCTTTGCAACACGCCCCAAACCTACCCAGAAACTTCCAGCAATGAAAAATGCTATTATAGCATTGCTTGATTTCACAAGATACTGCCCCATGGGTGACACCCTCCAGACAATAAAAGAGTTGGCTTTGGTATACAAAGCTCTTCCTATTTAGGATCCTGGATGCCTGAGTACCGACTCATCTCAAGTTGACAATTGGCATTAACGACTATTTGAGTAACTTAGGCCTTGGGTACACAAAGATGCAGCACTTTTGTTTTTCATGTCTACTTCTCCTCACATCTATTCATCTTAACAGTGATGTTATTCCTGGCCTTCATTGTTTTGTTTCTGCTTTCAGCAAATAACAGAAGAGAAAGGTCTGTGACAATTTTAGGAAGCTTTATGGAAGGAGGTTATTGATGGCTGCTACTTCTTCTACAGGCACTTGGAGAAATCCTTGAAATGATGTTTGCTGGCATTGTGAAACGAATTATTACTATGGTAACAGCTGCTGAAATGTTACAGGAAAGTTTAGCTCTACTTTTCCTCTTTTTTGTTTGTATGCTGACTTGAAATTTTGTATCCCTATTGCTAAGATGGTGGCATATTCGTTATGCAGCTCAAAAAAAGGGAAAAGAGCAAGCTTGTCAAAATGTTTGTATTCAGGATCTGAGCAGCAGCAGAAATAAACACCCTTCTACCTAAATAAACTAAGAATTGGGGAAGAAGGATCTATGTACATCGACTGCAGGAATCTTATTTTAAATGCTAGTGATTTTTAAAATTAAAGTATTATTTCATATTGGATTGATATCCCAATTCTACAATTATAACTGTGCCTGAGCTAAGAAATAAATTGCCTTTACAGTATAATTTTCATATTTTTCCCAGCAGGGCCAAATCTGCTGTTTGGTCTGTGGGTAAGCAGTAGAGAAATAGCTGAATGCTCTGCCTGCACATCCTAGGGTTGATTTGGCACAAGATTCATATCCTCCTTGCTGGAATAAATGGCCCTAAATTATCAGAAGTGTAAATGTCTGCATGACCCAAGAGAGACAAGAAAGTAAGCTCTGGGCCTGTGAGTGCAGAAATCTCAGTCTAATATCACAGTGGACACTAAAGGACATGAAGTGTGAAAGTTCAAAACAAAAGTTAATAAAAGTTTATTGCAGCCTTTCTTAAGCAGGAAGAAAGGCTCTCCTTGTTCAGTTCTGGCATGTAAAGGATGAGGACATTGAGGAGTCACCAGTGGTTGACTGTGGAGGTGCACACAAAGAAGTAAATGGGTTGTCTTCAACATGCACATGTATTGTCCATCATGGATAGACCCCAGCCCTGGCAACTCATCCTGTTGTAGGGGTGAAAGGAACCTTGCCAAGCCAGTTCATTTGTCTGCTGGGAAGTAGAGTCTGCACTTGTGTACATCCTGAATGAAAATACAGCACCGACTCAGTTATGAAAGTGGCTTGAGAAATATGGAGCTGTTTTTCCTTATGAGATCGGAGAAGCTTTGTAATGAAAAAATGTACCCACTGTGCTGGGTATGTTGCAAGCTCTGCACAGTGGTTTTCACTGCTCATTCTGAAAGAGAAATGGAACCCAAATCAAGGGCAGGAGCTCTTTTTAGCACAGAGATTGCTGATGTTGGTGCTCATGACCAAAAGAAGATGCCTGTCTCTTTGGTTTTCTCCAGGACACTTGACTTATTATATATTGTGTTGCAGGAAACAATCTCATGCATCTGAACAAGGTGGAACGTCACAGTCTCTGGGTGGGGTGGGGCCAGTCCCAATGTTCCATGTGATACCAACCCAAGATCCTTTGTCCAGGTGTTGCCAGCCTTGGACTCCCAGAGTTTGGGACCACATGAAACCTTTTAATCTCCAGGCTGTGTTATCACTTGCAGAGCTGCTGTGGGAGTGTAAAACCTGCCATGTGTAGTGTAATGACAGACAGTTCAACTTCTTTGCTTTCCTTATTTTTTTACTAGTATTTTTGGATAGGACAGTGTCAGAAAGATGTTACTGAAGACACAACAATCTCATGAGAACTGAGGGCAGCTCTGCCTGTAGTCAGTGTGAGCACAGTCCTGCTGCTTAACCATGGATGTGGGGAAAGCCCTGCAAAGGCACATGGTTTAAGGATCTAAACCCAGGTTTGAGATAGAGATATGCCAGTGAGGAGAGAGGCAAACTGCAGTCTGCTCCCTGGAGTGCTCTCCTGGAGTGTTTCTGGGAGTGTTTGGGCAAGCTGATGTACAACTTCACATCTTGTGAGGCCCAGCCTTGGTTAAGTGGCCTGATCCTTATATGTTAAAAAGTTATTGAGGTATTTTATTATCTAACTTCTCTCTGAAATTCCAGCCAGACTTACTGTATATGCAAGCACCAGGCAGGTAGAAGCCTTCATCTCAAGGAATGACTTTGGCTCTGTCCTTTCCAAAATTCCATCTTTAGTGTGCCTTTGGAAGTTAAACCTTTTGTGGTGGTTAAGGTGATGGGCTTTGTCCTAAGTCACAACCACTTAGAAATATTTGATTGTATATGACCCTAGCAAACCTGGGGAAATTACTGGCAGTTTTACTCCATTCTTTGGGATCTTAGTCCTCCTACAGCAGCACAGCAATTCAAACAATTTTGCTTCATGTATCAAAGGCTGCTCAGGGCTGTCTGGCTACTGCTAATTTAAGCAATGGATGGAGGAACTTTGTGCCTGGAAAATGAAAAACTACAAGTGGATCAAACAGTGGGAGGAAAAGTGGGTTTGTGTTTGCAAACACCCACTCAGCTTCAAAGCACTGGCACCAGAGAAGTTTTTGGCATATCCTGAATCTTATCCTCTATAAATCTGTGGCAATTAGGAGTAACCCCAGTGAATTGAATGGGATTATTCATGTAAATAGAGATGAGATCATATTTATGCTTCTGTGCAACTAGTCTTAACAGGGAGAGGCTCCTGAAAAGAATTAAAAGATTCAGGTTTGAATGCATTTTAACTATCCTTCTCATCACTTCTGCCCCTTTAAATCCAAAATAAAATATTGCATGGAGTGCTTTCATCAATAATTTACTTTCTGCCTGACACCAGTCAGGAAGGCATAAAGCTTTCTGTGTGTGCATGCTGCTTCCAGAGCTCAGCAGTAACTAGAGCTGAATTTAAAACAAAAAATCTGAAGACTTTTGCTTTTCTATGAGGATGGAAGAAGTTCAGGGGCTTTGAAAGAGTCAATTCAGGCTCCACCACATCAAACACTCTCTGTGCTGTTTGAGAAAGCACTGTTCATTCATCCTGACCCCCTCAGATGGAAGAAGGATGACGTGAGGAGAGCTGCCCTTGTGGTTAAGGAATTGGGTGGAACTCCTGGAATTTTGGCTCAAGCCTCTGCTCTGGTCTAGGTGATATTGGCCAGACACAAGGAACTCCTGTGCTGAAATTTCCACGTTACTTCCAAATAAGCTGGGAAGCAGAATAGCTGCATTGATATGCTGTGTTCAGGAAAGATACCTGCTGCCCATTCTGGCTTAGCTAACACAACAGGTGTGTCTTGTTTTCCCAAATGGCCTTGCAAAATTGCTAAATTTCCACTTTTCAGAGGGACAGTAATTACTGGGCAAGTTGTGGAGTTGAGAAGTGTTTTTCCAGGAGTATTTTATGACCTCGGGCAAAGCACTTGGGCAGAAATTTAGTGAATTATTAAAGCATTTCAGTCCTATTGAGGGCTTATCTCTGGTTCATTTCAGTGGGATTTAGGGTTCCACTTTCTACTCAAGTACCTAAATCTTTCTGTGATCCATGAAAATCTTAAAGATTCTCTTTGGAAAAAAACCTCAGAATAATAAAATATCTTGTCTCATAGGGGTATTTTGAGAATAAATTAAATATTGGGAAAAAAAAAAGAAGACTATGAGGCTATGTAGATGTGATAGAGAGAATGATCATGTATTCCCTAAAACAAATCCTGGAATACATACTTGGCATGAGTGTTGTACAAGTGTTTCCATGCTGGCAAGAGCACCCTGCCCACAGTGCACAAAGCTCATTTTATAATTTAGAGCAAACCTCTGGAAAAATATTTCTTTCACTTAAAAACCCAAAAAACTCTGCCTGTGGCGTGGCATCTGGAACCTGCTTAGCAAGCAGCAGGAGCTCTTTATAATTCATCAAAAAGGCCACACAGATAATGAGACAATGTTCCTTGCTGTAGCTAAATATTTCTTCCCAAAGCTGCTTCAAAACAAAAAGTGCCAAGGTGTTGGTATGGAGAAGCCTTGCTCCATCCCCAGGGTCTGGTGTGTGCCAGGCAGGAGCAGTGTCCACAGCTGTACTCGTGTCTGGGGGCACCATTTGTCCTCCCCCACTCCAGGGATGCTCCAGCACAAAGCGCCAAACCATAAACCTCTCCTGCCCAGCTCTGGCACAGAATTTGGGCTAAAGTGCCCAAGCTGAGGCTAAATGAGCTTCAAAAAGCTGTCAGAGTTGTCTTGGGAGCTCTGCTGCTGCCCTCTGCCACCACTAGGCTTTCAGCTGGGCTGGGGTGGGAGAGTTTTCTGGCTCTAGACAGACCTAGAAAATGCTGTTGGAAGAGAGGGCAGGCTGGGTTTGGGCTTGTTTTGTTTCTAGATGACACTATGGACAGGGTGAGCTGAGCCTGGGGAAGGAAAATGTCTGTGGGAAATGATGATTTCGCTTGGCACCGTTTCCAGTGGGAATCAGTAAGGATTTCAAAGATGTTCCCCCTGATGTGCTAAAGCTTAGCTTAAAAAACAGAGAGATGAAAGGGCAGCCTCCTCTGGCATGCAGAGATGTGACAGGGAGAGAGGCTGCTGCTGCACTGAGCTGTAATGAGCTCCTGTAAGGGGAGTCACAAGCACTGAAAAGTCAAATGAACAGGAACTGACTGCGTGCAGGGTGATCCCAGCAGTGCCAGGGCTGCCTGTGAATGTGGTGCCTTCAGTCCCTGCTCCTTTGGATGGCTCTGTAATTCCATGGGGCTGGAGGGGCTCTGAGGTGTCTGGGGAGAGAGAGAGGGAGAATTGCTGTACCACATAGGCTTGCTCTGCATTTTGGCCACCTTTCCTCACTGTGTTTGGTTTTTTTCTTTGTCTTTAAATGTAAACTGCAGAGACTTTGATACTATAACAGAAGAGAAAAGTGAGGCTCCTGTACTTCACTGAAAAGCTGTTAGGTTATTTCCTAGTCTTCCAGCTGTCTTTTCCAGTCTGCTGTAACTGTGGCTGAAGCTGTAATGCAGACGTAGGGAATTTTCCATCATGTTGTATGAATCTGGGAGGGTTGTGAGGCTCTGTAATTCTGCAAACTTTTAGAAGCACAGTGTCTTTGTGGGGTTCTGTGTCTCTGTTCTTCTGCCTGTATTGTGGTAAACTCGTAGGTGTAGTGTGTGTTTATATTAATGAATCCATGTATTCTTTCTTTCTTTTCTCCTGTTTAGTTTCATGAATGTTAGAAATTAGTAAGAAAGACTAGGAAAGTGTCCCATCCCTCTGCATGTGGGATACAATGTCAAATGGAAGAGGGCACCGAAGGAGGAAACAGAGCAGTGGAGAGTATGAGGGGATGGAAGTGCTTCCATCTGCTCTACCTTCTTTGCATAAGCTCTGCATCTAATTGCAAACTAAGAACTGGAGGAGCAACATTAGAGAGATGTGTATGAATGATTTGCTAATAGTCATAAGCAGAGGTTTCCCTCTCTCCTCCATCAGTTTGGAGCATGCCTTATGGTCTCGATAACACTGACTGAGAGATGTGCACTCCTGCCTTGGGGATGATAAATGGCTCTCAGTGATTAGGAATGGGACTACCTTCATCTCTGGGGTAAGCAACCAAGCTAACTCTGCACACAGTGGGGATGCAGGAGTTATTGTGGCAATAACCTGTTGAGTCACTGCTTTTTATTGTACAATTATTTGTGTTCAGGTCTGATGCCTAAATAATGTGCGATACTGAAACCTTGCAAAAAACTGAAATGAATGCAGAGAGCATTGCTCCACTTTGCAGAATGTCCCTGCTGAATAAAATCTATAGCTATTTCCCTAAAGCTCTAGTTAATAAGGTTCAAAAAATGATGGCTGGACTCCTTAGGGGCTGAATGCAATTCACAGGAGTAGCCCGAAGTTCAGGCACTTCTCTGAAAGCTCTCTCATCCATTTGAATGTCATAGGGTCTTCAAACCTGGGCTGAAGAACACACTTCTCAGGTATCCCCCTGGAGCACAGAAGTGCAAAGGCATGCAGAACTCATGCCATTACAAGCCTGAAAACAGAAGTTTGTGGTGTATTGGTAATAGGCAGAGATTTAGGGCAGAGGAGCATCTTAACAACTGGTTCCAAACAATGGAAAAATCTCACCTTTGTTTGAAGTATGGAGTGTGCAAGGCTCTTTAATAACAAACGTAGGAGGGCTTTGCAACCTGTCTCTATTTACTCCTTGTTCATCTGGCTCATTAAGTATCCTGTCTAGTGTAAGATTGGTTATCATACCCCAGCCCAGTGTCAGCACCCTAACACAAAGACAAAACACACTCCCAGGTTTGAACTGCTGGGGTTTCTCTAGGAGCTCAAATAGCACAGGCACATCCTTTGGCACACAGCCCCAGGGCCCAGTGCTTTTACACGGGCTGAGAAACCGGCAGGGCCCTCCTCCAGGGCACCAACACCCACACCCCTTGGATGTGGTGTACACATACCTGCAGGATGTGACCTGGTCACATACAGATCTAGGCTATGGCTTTCCACAAGGCAGCACCCTTAAGAGGCATGGCAGGTTTCCATAACAGATCCAGTTTCTGTAGGAACCTTCCACTCTGAAGAGAAATACTCTTTTTTGTGTGAGAGTGAGCAAGCTACACAGAGCCTAGCAGCTCTGGATTTCTGGATTGCATTCCTCAGCGCAAGAGCTGGCAGCCTGTCAAAGATAGTCTTTAAGTATGCACATATATTTTTGCAAATTGGACACTAAGTGTCTTAGCAGAAACCTGGTACAAATGGGAGATGTTTCCAATCAAAAGTCAACATGCTGCTGATCCAGCTCCTTACCATATCTTGCCCTTGGGGAGTAGTACCTGGCTCACATGAGATGACAGATAAAGGAATGAGCTGGGAGGGGTTTTGGGACCATTACTTGTTGACTCATGTGCCTCTCAAGCTGTCATGGTTCCCGCACCAGCCCTGCAGCTCACTGTTCAAAATACCAGCATTATCCTCTTTCCCAATGCTGGTTTCCCTCCAGTCTCCTATTCTTGGAGTCCTTTGACATCAGAGTTCTGAAAAATCTTTGTCTGAAACATTATTTAGACTATTTAGAAATTGTGTGACTACAATTGGGTGACTATGTGTCAGATCTATGGATGTTGTCTGGGGTTTTGGAAAAAGATATATATGAAGGAGCGAGGAGGAAGTGTATGAAAATCCTTGACTTGGATTTAAGCAATGATGACTAAGAATTGTCTACACAGGAGTTTCCTGTGCAGTGAGGTAGGTTTAGAAAAGAAGTGCTTTACTTAGCTGCCACTTCCATCTGCAGTGTCTGGATCTATCCCTCCCACAAGTTTCTGAGATAGGAGCATAGCTGAGTTTTCCAGGGACAAGAGAGTGGCACCTGAGATGCTGTTAATAGAGACCTTGCACAGAGTTAGCTGTACACAAAACTGGAAATTCATATTCTTGCTTAGAGGTCTGTATTATTTGTGGTATTGCTGAAAAATTTGTGTTCTTTAGAATATTAGAACAGAGAGTGGGAGAGTTCATCTTCAGGGCTTGTGGAGTAGTCAGAGATGGGTGGAACACACCCCTTATCATATGACATATATGCTTACTTTATGTCTGTAGAGCTTCTAAGAGCATCTTTGCTGCTTGCTGTGAGGTACTGTCAGATCTGCAGTGCTTCCTAATACCTGAGGTTGTACAGCTAGCATGGTACTCTGACAAACATTTTTAATGACTTGCTATAAAAGTCCAAAAAGGACAAAGAACTGCAAAGGTGCATTCAAAACAAGTGAAATTCTGCAGTTCTGGGTCGTTAATTTGATAAAAGCCATCTTGATAAGCAGAAAAGTAGAAGGACAACTTTCCAAAGCAGAAGTAGGGTTGTTCCTGGCAGGACCTGTCCTGCTTTGTTGGCTTTCAGGACTGTCCATGGGCTTACCTGCTCTCTGTGTTTCTGAAAGTGTCTGAAAATTGGCACAATTTTGTGATAAAAGATAAAAATGCTTTATTATGTGCACTTTCCCCTCAGTCCACTAAAACAATGACCCTTTTTTTGTTTTGTTTTCTTGTCAGATTGCCTATGGGACATTCATCTTCCAGGCTGTGACATTAAATGCTGTATTCACGTGTTAGAGAGCGGAGGGTAATGTCAACAGCAGCTATCAGTACTTCAGCTTTCAGAATGTCTTGAGGGTTCTCAGGCAAACTGAATTCAAGGTGTTGGAATGTGAGAACCCTTGTTTTCCTCCCTCTCTTCATGGTGTCTCTGACTCTTCCAGACTACCAGAGCTCATTCTCCTTGAATCCACAGAGGGAAGGCGAGGAGTTGTTTCAGAGCACCTTCCTGGATCCTTGATGCACTCTTGAAGGGTCTTTGATTGCAGTGTTATTTCCTCTCAGAGCTGATGTGATTCCCTCTGTGCCACAATAAAACTTAACAATCTTTCTTCCCTTTGAAGAGAAAGGAAGCAATTTAAAAAAAAAATATAGCCACATATATCCTCAGCATTTCTAGGCTAAAAAATATATCACATTTAAACTGTTGTGGCTTTGGCTCTGCAGGCTTTCTCACATCTAAACAATGCAGTGTCATGCTCCAAAACTTCATGACTTGTAAGATTCAGTGCTGGGTTGGTAACTTATATGTTGTATTTTTTGAAATGTTGCAGTGTTGTATATCATTGGAAAGAGAAAATACTTATTTGGCCTCTGATACTGAGTACTGATTGGTAGCCATATCATATCTGAATTAGAAATATTTTAAATTGTGGCACTCACCAGCATATAAAAAGTATATTAGATTATCTTAGAAGGTTTTTATGGCTCCATGTGAGTAATTCAACAGATGGTACAAAGGCACTTGGCTATAATGTTAAAGGAATGTAAAAAATTGTCTTGTTTAAAAAAAGAAAGTAAATTCCCAGAAAACTCTACAACAGTTTCACAAGTGTGCTATGTGCTGCATAGATAAAGGAGTGAATGTGAATCCTTAATGCCATGCCTGCCTTAGAAACTCAAGTAAAATCTCATGAAAGTAGTAATGTTGTCCCACATGTACACTGAGAAAACATTTGCATTCCATGGTTCTGTATCTGTCTTGAAGATCAATGTGCATATACAGGTATAGGCCGTGTTCAGAGAGTACATGAATTAGTGAAATGTATCCAGCTGCTGTGAAATCAGGCTAAATTTGCAGCACAAATTAGGTGGAAATTTTCCAGATTTGTATTTAAAACCAGCATACCCGGGAGCTTTGGAACTAAACAAGCCCCATCTGTTTTAAAAATTATACAGTACTATGAACCAGCCGCAGTATACATTAAAACTTGAGATGTTGTATAAGAAACAGCAATTTCTAGGGTCGGAAGAAGATTTCCAAAAAATTATTTTGTATGTCTCTTCTCAAAGCAGTTGATGAAATGCACTCATTGCCTAAAACGGTATACCAAGTTTTTCATGTTAATTGTGAACTATTTCCAAGTGTGATTTTCTGCATGGAAGTGCTCCATCACACCTTATGGCTCAGCTGTGTTAGCTGGTAGGTCCTGCTCAGCTAGGAAAGGGCTCTCTCTGGCACCAGCCAAGCCATGGTTGGTGTTTAATGGGAATTTCCAGTGATATGTGTATTTTCCATTGTCTGTGCATCACTTAACTGTTCTTCCTGGGACACATTTATGGACACAAGAAGGAGAAGGTGGTCAGGAGCAGTCAGCACAGATTGAGGAAACAGGCCTGCCTGACCCGATTGCCTTCAGTGATAAACCAAGAACATTTGTGGGTGGATGAGAAACCTGCCTGTCATTTACCTTGACTTCAGCAAGGCTTTCCTCAGTCTCCTAGATCATCCTCTGTGTAGTGTGGGATGTTACATTCTGGACGGACTGAGAAATCAACAGATGGACAGAGAACCCAAAGTACCAGATAAATTAGCTTGTTGATCCCAGGCACACTCATAGGCATATAATAAGTGCAGTGCTCCAGCACCTGTCCTGGGATCTGTCCTGTTTGTGGCCTTTACCAGTGACCTGGAGAGGGGGATGGAGCATGCTTTTGTCAAGTTTTCAGGTAACACCAGTTTCCAGGTGCTATCTGTCTGTAGCTTGGGGGCAGACCAGCTATTCAGAGGGACCTTGACAGCTGAAAGGCCAGCAGGAGCCCTACAAAATTCAATAATGATCAATACAAACTCTTCATCTGGGAAGAAAAAGCCTTGTAACAGTAAAGGCTCCAAAAGGCAGAGCCACTTCACTGAAATTGGTGGAAGGATCAGAGATGGCAGACATAAACTGCACAAGAGATTCATACTGAGTGTAAGGAAAACTGTTTTCCCCAGGATGATGCTTGAGCAGTAGAGCAGGCTGCCAGAAGGGCTGTGAAGTTTTCATTCTTGGAAGCTTTTAGGACCTGACTGGACAAAGCTCTGAGCCACCTGGTCTGACCCCAGGCTGGCACTGCTTTGAGCAGCAGGTTGCACATGGAGATTTCCTGGGCTGCCCTCCAACCTGAATTACCCTCTGTGATCCTCTAAGGGTTGAACATTTGGGATTGAATATTTTTTAGGCTTGCAGGTGATGTAGACCAGAGCTGACCACTGGGGAGTTAGACCTACATATACTAGCCTGGGATTTGGTATTTCAAGTCTCCCAAAGAGTCTGGGACATGACAGAAGATTAAGCTCTGTACAATGACAAACCTGCATTTATTGAGTCTAATAGGCCTGCTCAGCTCTGTTTTCTTTCAAGTATCTCTGTTGGCTCCAACACTGGAATGTGTTACTGTAATAAACAGCAGAATAGTGACCATTCCTCTGCGGTTTGCAGGGGGATATCTGTATGATCATTTTATCCAGGAGACACTATTGCCTGAATTACTGATAGCAGATTTGCTGTTCTAGCAAGAGAGGGAAGAAAACAGAAAACTTGATCAAAGCTCTTGCAAACAATTAGTAGCAAGTAGACCAGGGTGTGAACTGAGAGCACATCAGCTAACGCCCTGAATTCCTCTGTGTGAAGCAGTTGACTTCACTCAGAACGTGCAGCAAGGCCCTGGACAGATGCCTGTCTGCAGGTTCAGCTGAGCAGACAGAAGATGCTACAAATGCAGGTGTTCCTCAGAGCTCCTTTGACAGAGGATGCTGCCCCTTGCTCTTTGCTGGCAGAAGGGATTTGCCTGAACATGGACACTTTTGGTCAGGCAACATCAGCAGAGCTGGAACAAACTGGCCATGTGGTTGGTGTGAGTTGGTCCCAAGGGATTGCTGCTGTGAATTAGGGAATGCTCCCATGGGCTGCTCAGTGTGGCAGATCCAGTGCAGGGACAGATGCCAGCAGCACCTTGCATGAAGGAGCATCTACCTGAAAAACGAGTGCCAGTGCCGAGGAACAGATGAGCTGTGAATTCACACCCCTCTTACTGAGCATTGGCTTTGTCCCTTCCAGAGGGTGGTTAGGTTGCTGTGTCACTGCCAGTGAACAATGGCACCCACCCACCTTTTCTGAAAACTCCATGTTATGCTACACACAGGCCTTGATTATCGTTGACTCTCAAGCGTATTAATGTTTTACAGAAGCACAGATGTTACCCAGAAAAATCCAAAGTTGTAGAATTGTCTCATAATGCTTTCAGCTTCACTTTCATATTTCCCTGAAGGATGTAATGCCTTCTTACATCTCTTTCTGGACAGAAAGTCCCTTTGTAATGTCCTCATACTGCAGGACTGTTTCTTTTTCTTCTTTTTCTTTTTTAATTTAAAAGCTTACTTTGGGAGTTGTTTTACCTTACATGACAGCCAGTCCTCAGGAATTATTTCACTTTTCCACAATGTGCACATCTGTGTTCTGCCTGTGGTGTGAAAACCAGCAGAATGGTGGCTGTTAATTACAACTATATATCCACTGCTTTCCTATTGCCCCATGACTATCCCCAAAGTCACTGGCAATTCATCATCTTGTAGTAACTCCTAATGAGCAGCATGCAAGAGGTGAATTCCTGATGGTTTAGTGTGGTCATGAAGTGTCCTCATTGCCCCTTCTGTCCTGAAGAGTTCAGTACTCTAGAGGACAGTTTCAGTTCACCTGTCGCTGAACAGTGACCACCTCTGCAATGGGCATGGCAAGTATTGAACAGGATCCATTTGGTCAAAAATAAGCTGTAAAAGTAGAATCTCTTGATGAGTATTTGTGGCAGATGTTTGCCTGTCCTGCAGTGACAAGGAGAACAGCTCCTTAAATCACAGGACTGTCAAAGCTGCAAACATCTGCGGATGTGGGATCTGTAATCTCTTCTCTCAGACCTTGACATTGCTGCTTAATCTCTTTTATTTGTGACTACAGTTTTGTTTTTATTTATTTTTTTTTAATAGGAGTCACGTAAAATCCACTGCAGGAAGAAATCACTGCTCATTTCTCATTTGAATGGCAGTAGATACTGCAGGAGGACATGTATATGCCTGGATGTGTGTATCTATATACACACACATATATATGTATGTAAATAAAACCACAGGAGCTCTAATGCAAACATTACCACATATTGTGAAGCTAAATGGAGGCAACAGATATGGAGGCATGAGAAGGAGGTGTTGAGTTTTCAGGTGGTACAATAAAGAAAAGTTGATGTGCCTTGCTGTCCTGGTGGTGACACCCATGAGAGCCCAACACATGCCTCAAGGACAACACACCCGGAGAGGTGCAATCACTCCCTATTAAAGTGCTCATTGTTTTGGAACCCAGGACTTCCTTTACTGATCAAAGAGCTGCCTTTGATTAATCAGTTTTGAAATGAATGAATTTCTAAGTTCTTATTTTTTGCTTTTCTTAGGGGAAATATTTCAAAAGCCTTTTGATCTTTGGTGATAGGTATTTAGTAAAAGGCAGGTACGCTTTTACAAAAAGAGCCCTGGAAGTCTTCTTGTAAAGGGTAACGTGTATCAGAAAACATTTAGAACATGTTCAGCTGGTTGACTGGCTTCAGCAGGCCCTTGCACACTCACAGAGTTGCTCTTGTGCTCATTCTTTAACAGGATCAACGGTTTTAAAAGGTAAAATCAGGCTGCTGGTCTGTGGAAAAAAAGGGCAATTTCTACTGCAAAGGTCAGAAAATATTAATGTGGCATCTAACACTAACAGGCAGCACAAATCTCTACAAATAGGCATCCTGCTGGTAACCAATTGAAATGTAGGAGGTAGTTAATGTCTTTCCATTGTAAGTGTCATTTGATCCCCAGGGAGACATTTAATGGATGGTATTTTCCTACTGAGATTCCTGTCTTTTCTTTCTGTACTTCATTAGTAATAGTTCAGGGTCCTCATGTTAATAAAAAATGTATGCACTGCTTACCTGATTTTTCACATTTCACACACTGTATTAGGAAAATTGATGTTGTTACTACAGAATTAAATAAAATACTTTACCTTTAATTACATGGTGTCTTCCTGTCTGCAAGCAGGTTTCCCCCACTACTTATTAACAAGCCAAAGAAAAGGAAAGAATAGAACAGAAAAGGTAACAGTACCTGAATAAAATAATGGCTATTTGCAAATCAGCTTGCTGTGAAAGTTCCCCCCCTCCTCATCCGAGCTGTGTGGTCTGGATTAGTCTCAGGGATCCTTCTGAATGCAGGTCCTATCTGAGGTATTTATGGGAAATGGATGCCTCACTGCTGTGGAGGTGGACCTGTGATATGAAACACTCACTTACCGAGTATGAATAATTGTATCCATAAGTGGAATCTTGCAGTTGTTTGACAGGGTAGAGCATTAATATCCATATTAAAGGGGGGGAAAAAATCACTCAAAGAAGTCAAAATTCCACAAGAAGAGCTACCTGGAATAATTTCAGATTCAAAACTCAAGCTGTTTCCCTCCAAGTGTTTTCCTGGCAGCTCAGGGAGACTATACTGACCCATCTCTTTTCCCCAGGATCAGGGGCTGGCACTCATTTTCTGGTACTGTCTTGGGTGACTGCTGTCATGTTTTCAAAATGTTTTAACTCAAACTTACTTTCTGGTAATCTTTATGAACACCCCAATAAGCAGATAATTTAGTAACAGAAACACATTAATGGTGTGACTAAATACAAAAAACCACTCTAACATGCAAATATAGAGCCTTCCAGGAACTGTTTTGTGTTCATGGGGTTCAGTTCAGAAGTGCAACTCTGTCTACATTTGTGGCTGCAGTGTTCCTGCATGGGGCTCTTGCCTGGGATGGCAGAGAACAGGCCATGCTGTCTGTCATAAACCAGTCCCCTGTGACCCAAAAAATACTCTGGATCCATTGCAAGTGAATTCATTGAAGGTGGAAAAAATCTGATAGTGGCTAAAAAGCGCTTTTTTGCATTAAACACGAGCCCTGCAGGTGCAGGAGCTCACTGCACATGTTCAGTGTGGTCCTGAGCACTGGGCTCTTGTGCTGAAGCAAGGCTACTCCCCTTTCCATTGGGCACCTTCCACCACCCCAAGGAGCTGTTCCTCCTGTGTTTGCACTTACACACGTGTTTGAGTGCCCTGCTGGAGCAGAATCAAGCGACCAGTTTCAATATTGACTTGTTTTTGTAAAGTTGAGCATGTTGTGTTTTGTTACATAGCTTGCAGTGGTGAGAGAAATCCATTAAACTTGAAGTTAATTAGTATGGGAAGA
The DNA here is from genome assembly GCA_013397375.1 of Toxostoma redivivum. Taxonomy (NCBI): domain Eukaryota; kingdom Metazoa; phylum Chordata; class Aves; order Passeriformes; family Mimidae; genus Toxostoma; species Toxostoma redivivum. Next base: position 1,459,619 of record VXBI01011035.1, read on the forward strand.
CTGTAATTTATCGAGATTGCCTGAATGGAAGTAAGGGCATTGCTATTTAATTAGCAAGTGCATTTGGATTTGTAGATTTTTTTTTCTTTTTGATTTTATTCAAAATATTGTAAGTGCTTTGCATATAATGGCAGAAGAATAGATTAAGGACAGGCGACTGAAAAGACATTAAAAACCTATGGCATAATATTATTTTTTTTTGCTATTAAGTGCGTGCTTTTGATCAGATAAGAGAACTTTTATTGCTGTGGTCTATTCTCATTTTGTATCTTAATTATGTCTGAAAAGATTCCTTAAATGACAAAGTCCTAATTTATATTACCACAAAGGACCAATCTTACAGAGTTATTAAACCAGAACGTGCCTGTTTGTGGCTTCTTCTGCTTCCCTGCTTCTGAGACCTTCCATTGAAGTCATGGACACCTTCAGGTGATTTCCATAAATGTTTATACTCAGCTGTGTTTAATTCTGTGCCATGCTTTCTTTGTTTTCCTTAATTGAAGTCATTGTAGATTGAAACTTCACTGACATCACGACTTCTCCAAATTAAAAAGTCATGGGACAAGAGGAAATGGCCCCAAGTTGCACCAAAGAAGGTTTTGATTGGATATTAGGGAAAATTTCTTCACCAAAATGTTGTCAAGCACTGGAACAGGCTGCCCAGGAAGGCAGGGGAGTCCCTGTCCCTGGAGGGCTTTAAAAGATGTGTGAATGTGGCACGTGGGGATGTGGTTTGTTGGTGGCCTTGGAGGTGCTGGGGATTGGACTCAATGACCTTGTGGCCAGCGTAAGTGGTTCTAGAATTCCTTCATGGAGAGTGAACCTGCTGCTGCTCACAGGATGGACCTTGTCCCTCCAGTTACAAATCATGCAGTGTGTCCCACTAAGGGATAGCGGGATGGCGCCTTCAAGTGTGCTGAAAAAAAGTAGAGAAAACTCTCTCTGAGGAGTGCTCAACTTGCTCAGCCTATCCATCCATCCATCCGTCCGTCCCCTCCCAGTGAGGGACACAAGACTTGCGCCACACAGGACGGCATTTCGGCACAGTGATGACCCCAGCTTTCAGGGCGGTGATGACCCCGAGTGTGGTCTCAGTGCTGCACGGAGCGCCACTGCACCCTCGCCGCTGTTTTTCGGGACGGCGGCCGCCCCTCAGCCCGTCCCGTCCCTCGTCCCGTCCTGTCCCTCATCCCTTCTCGTGCCGTCTCGTCCCGTCCATTCCCTCATCCGGTCCCGTCCCTCGTCCCGCCCGGTCCCGTCCCGTGCCCTGGCGCGGCCATGGCGCTGAGGCGGCTGAGGGAGATCCCCGCGCGGCGGGCGCCCCCTGCCGGCCGGCCCTTGCGCCGCGGGGCCCGGCCTGGGCCCGGAGCCGCGGTCGCTCCGCGGGCCGCACCAATCCCCCGGGGAAATCTACATCTAACAGCTCTTAAACCTCGAACAGCGCCTTTCTAAACCCTCCGGGGTAGATAAACCCTCTGACACCGCCTTTAGTGCTAGCGAGTGACCTGTTCTTTATTCTTGCTCAAGAGGGGGGTGTGTGTCTGTGTGCCCGACAAAATTTTCCGGCCTCCACACAAGATGCTCTTACAAAACTTCTTCACTTGTTTGTATATTTTTAGCAAACAAAGAGTTCAGTGATTCCAAATCACACAATTCGCTCATTAATTAGTATTCTGTACTCTCTTGCTTATGGATTTCTCACTGTTCCTACTAATTCGTATTTTTAGTCTTTTTAGTATCTTTTTTCCTCCAGCAGGGATTTTCCAACACGAATATACTGAGTCTTCGTTATCTTCTTCTTGTTATGAATGTTGTTCCTCTACTATCCCTTCCAAAATACTTGTTTGGCTCCCCACATCTGGAGAATGTCCTTTGCCCTGTCTCACCCATTTCCCCCCCTCACTCTGTAACAATTACCTTCTATTGATCTAAATACAATTTTGTTAATATAGTTACAATTTAATTAGCACGAATCACATTTATCACATTCTTTACCTTCTGATTTCTGAAAAACATGTTTGTAGTCCATAAATTCTTCACTTCTTGTATCCTGTTTCAACAGTACATAATTCTCTCCCATGCCTTGCTCATTGAAACATATGTAAGTTAGCTTAGCAAAACTTGAAGTTTCTGTAATTTTCCCAAGGTGTATTCCCTAAAAACCTGCTCATGCTAAATTTTGGCTAAAAGTGATATAACACATTGCTTATAATTAATACACTGGTTATTATTAAATAAAACAAATTAATTTAAATTAATTTAAACTGTTAATTAAAAATTAGAAAAGTTACATAATTTCTAACAGAAGGATTTGGTAGTTTGGATTTTGGTCATAATATTTTTAATCTCGAATTTTATGCAGGTATTTGCAGCTGCCTCTGCTCAAGCAAGCTTCCTATCTCTGCACGGCTCCCTTCTGCCTCCTGTAAACAGTGATAATATCACTTTCCTGCCTCCCAAGACTGCTGTGAGTAAATGCATTAGAAAATTATTTGGCTGGGCTATTCTTTCCCTAATGCTCTAGTATGATTTGCTCCTGTAGTTGTGACAGTTGTACAACTGCACTATTTTATAAAACACCAGATAGAGGCAGGGGATTCTGCCCCTGTCCTACTCAGGTGAGACCCCAGCTGAGAGCTACCCCAGCCCTGGGGGCCCAGCACAGGAAGGACATGGAGCTGTTGGATGAGTCCAGAGGAGATCACCACGATGATCAGAGCAATGGAGTAACTCTACTATGAGGAAAGGCTGAGAGAACTAGGATTGTTCAGCCTGGAAAAGGGAAGGCTTTGAGGTGACCTGATTCCCTTATCTGAAGGGAGATGACAAGAAAGGTGGAAAGAGACTTTTTACAAGAACATGTAGTGACAGGACGAGGCAGAATGGCTTCAAACTGACAGAGAGGAGGTTAAATTTAGACACCAGAAAAAAATTGTTTACTGTGAGGGTGTTGAGACTCTGATGTGGGACACACAGAGCTGTAGATGCCCCATCCCTGGAAATGCTCAAGACCAGGTTGGTCTAGTGCAACCATGGCAGGGACGTGGAACAAAATTATCTTTAAGGTCCCTTCCAACCCAGACCAGTCTATGATTTCATGATTCCATGATCTGCTGTGACTGCTCTCTTTGTGCACACTGCTGTAGGAATTACACATGCTGGAGATGAGTATACCCAGCTCTGAAAGAAGTTTTTGGAACTTCTGCTCTCCCCACTTTAGTGACTATAATTTAAAAATCCACATTTGTAGTGCATGGTGTGCTGTCAAAGCTGAGATCTGCAGGATCTGAACAATTTTGTGACAGCTGCAGGATGGCATTTCAGTTTCCACGGAAACTGGCACAAAAATCAAGGTGAAGTGTTGACTGATTATCTAATAATAAAGCTGAGCATTTAAATATGAAGTTCTTCACCTTCATTTTGCTGAGAGAACTTCTGTTCCTACAGCACCCAGCAAATGCAATAGAGGCCTCCTGTCTTCAAAGTGTGGTCACAGCTTGGGCTGTGTAATCTCCTTTCCAGAGATGAAAGACAAAATTCAGCCTTGACCCGTTCAGCCATGGAGCCTTATGCTCTGCTTTTAAGATAAAAGGCTGATTTGTCCCCACAATTACCGCACAAACCAACACCATTGTTTATATGACAAATTACAGAGTAATTGCAAATTACAGAAGTTCTTTTGCTTTACTGTGTGTTTTTCTACTGTGCATTTCCAGAACCTTTTCTGTGCTCAAATGCATTTCCTTGTAAAAAGTTCTCATTGCATACACTTTTTATCTGCCCACACTCTTGCTTATCACCTGAATTTAATGGCTCTTTGGCTTTGCACTCACTGGACTGTTGTTTTGAGTCAGTGAGTTTGATGGTTTTGCTGAACATTCCTTTTTGCAGGTCATTGATTTCTAAGGTTAACAAAATGAATCCTCCTACTGATCCTTGCTACGTCCCACTAATCTCATTGCTATATCCTGAACTGCTCAATTACCTTTTGTCTTCAATTTCAGATGCATTTATCAAACCCACAGATCAGTCTTTTGTCCAGGAAGCAGTTTCATATTGGATTCAAGAACATATTCATGTGAATATTTCTCATACTTATATTTCAATTTGCTGAGGCTGTTTAAATTTCCTTGGTTAATTTGCTTCTTGACATACCCTTTTAAGTGTACTTTTCTCCACTGTTATTTGCTATTTTTTTTGCCAGAGATATCTTTCTTTCTAAGAAAGTGTCTTCCAGTATTTGATAGTGTTGCCTTTCTACTTTGCAGCACTTTATCTTTTCTACCCTCCTGAATAATTTGATTCCTTTGCCATCCTTTCTTCACTCTAGGCAGAGAGAAGAGTATTCAGTATTATTCTGAAGGACATTTGCTCCGTTTTTCTCAATAGGAAATTGGGGATTTTCTTAGGCCTGTCTTCTGTATTTCTAATTCCATGTCCCACTTTTTTTGACAGGGGTTGATACCTACTTTGCTAGGTTTGGCATGATCAGTTGTATCTTGGCTTGGACATATGGAGAACATTAATGCCAAAACCCAAAGCAGCAAAGTTCATGGCCTAACATCCTATGACACCCTTTGGATCACCTGGGTATTAATTCAAAAGGAGCCAAGCATAAGTCTTATTCCTTTTGTATGATCTGTTTGGAACCCAAAAGATGCCAGTTTAACATGTCTAACTGAGTCTGCTCTCACAGATATTGTCTTTGCTACCAGTACAATATGGAGAAGAAAGGGCTTTTTACACATCCGTGAACATGTCAATGGGTTGTCTTTAAGTGTATTACAACTGCAAGGGCCACAAATGTTTCACAAAGGAAATAAAAGAAGCCCAAACTAAATTCTGACTGCAGAAACCCCTGTGCAGTCTGTCTCAGGACTCTGTCAATCTGAGCTCCATTTTGCATATCAGAAATCTCTTTTTCCCATTGCCTTAGGACCATGTATCCATTTACAAGCCACGCTGACATCCCAGAACAAGTCCCTGCCTTTGGCAGTGGCTCATGGGGCTGTGATCTCAGGAATAAACAACAAAACTGAAGCTCTCAGGCACAGTAGCTTTTTTGCTAAAGAGAGGCACATTCTTAGTAACTGAATATTGCTGGAGATAAGAGTTTGATACCAGAGCACAGAGAAAGAATGCAAAGAACACCACTCTTAATGAACAAGCTTGCTTAGAAATACCATTTCTCTTTGGAATTAAAGCTGAAAGAAGTTCTCTTTGGAAGGGACCTTTTGACAAAAACTTGGGTTTATAGGATTTATCTTACATGATCCTATTCTATTTCAAATGTATCAAGTTAATTAAGGGTCATGTAATTTCTTTCACAGAAAAACTGAAGCTCTGGGCTTCTCTGAGGAAGCAAAGAAGTTGAACATATGAGGTGAGTACCCTAAAAACCTCATGGTAAATCCCCTCACATTCAATTATCTTCCAGTCATTTGAGAAACTATGAAAAATCCCAAGCCCATAATACCCATATCCTTTAAGCAGAGGTGGGGAGGTTGTGTCACATTTTAAAAAAGTCACAAAGGCACTTCTGTTTAAAAGCCTCCAGGGTACTCTGAAATGCCAGTGGGCAAAGCCTGGCTGAGCAGGAAGCTGATAGTAGATGATAGTCTGCAACAGGTGTGGAGTTTATACAACCTTGAACATTGATTAGGAATTTAAATTAAATATGTTTTGCTGAATAGCTTTGAGCTACTGTTTGTTGCATTTTTTGGAAGAGGACCTTTGATAGCTAATTGGGGAGCAATATGCAATAAAAAAGAAGCATGAATAGCTAAAAAAACAGATTAGAGTGATGTTCTATTTTAGAAAGTGGTGGACATGTGGAGGTTTCTGCAGGACCAAGACACTGCTAGCAGGTGAGTATGTCACCACCACTACAGTCTGACAGAAGTTCATTAGCTTAAAAAGGAGTCTTTTAAGACAGGAAAAGGACAACATAACTAGGTAGTCTGGTTCATTGGAAACATCTCCTCTGTTTTCAACCTGGACACATCAATTCCTTGATAGAAGAAATACACATTCAACAGTATTTTGGGTGACTTCCATTTCCAGTAATATTGTTGTACATAGGAAAAGAGGTATGTTTGTCTTAGGCATTTTCTTCTTTGAAACAGATAACAGAAAGAACAGAGAAATTACAAGAGGTAGTGAATTTAGCAAACCTGCACATAAAACAATCTTTCATAAGAATAAAATGCTGCTTTTACAGCTGTAAATGTATACACCTGTGTAACTTAAAAATACAAAGCTACTTTTACTGTGTTTCTTGTTCTTTTTAAGTTCAGAGAATGAAGTAGTCAAGTGCTGGACTTAAAGTGGTGAACCTCATTGCACTGGCAAAACCAAACCATTCATATGCAGCACCAGGCTTTTGACTTAGCCTAAGTGAGAAAGTTAGACAGTTAGTGCAACCAAAGTGCAAATGTGTTCTTCACAGTGTGTACATTTTGACTGGCTTGTAAAGTGAATGTAGAAGTTCATGACTCTCCCAGGCAGCTTCTTTTGATGGTTGAAGAAAACATGATCTGCAACACAGTGAGCCACAGCCTGACTTGGAACGATTAGACCGGTGTTCATCAGACAGTGGAGAAAAGTCAAAGTCAGCTACCTGGAAAAGGAACATCAAAAGGTAATTTTTAGTTCAGTTCCCACTGGCTCAAGTTCAGCAAGAACACACTGGGCTACAAATAGCACTTGGTCCTCAACCATTTTCACTCAGTCACTAACTTCAAATAGACTTCTGATTTATAGCTGCTGTGCACATAGCTTATAGGCAGTGTCTCTAGAGGTATATGATTTATATTGTGGCACAGTGTAAAGGGTATTAGGTACTTTCCAAAGTACCATGAAAGCTACTTTTGATTTAAGAACTCATGCTTATTGTAAACACCTTTTGTAGCAAGTGAAAGTATATCAGAGATGGAGGGAGCTGGGGAGATGAAGGCCACATACAAGGGGTAGGTAACAATTTAGGGCTGCTTTAGGAAACATACTCCTGCTTTTTTATTATCCTGTATCCTCTTGCACTGTCTCCTTGCTTTCTTTCATATAACTACAGGTAGATCCTCTGGAATGGATACTTCAATGCAAACATCTGCTTGGGAATATTAACAAACTCCCCATTATTATTCTGGCAATTTAGAGTTCTCTGCAACAAGCCAGAAGCATGGCTGCTTCTTCATTTGCCTACACCGCTTGGATTTTTTGGTGGAACAGATCACACATACCAGGGAAATTCTCCCTTCTGCTCTGTTTGTCTGGGGATTAAAGAACCTTTCATATCAGATACCTTTCATGGCTGAAAGCTACCTAATTATTATCCCAGCTCAAAGTAAGAGTAACTGAATACCTCCACGAGATCTTTTTGTTGGCTGTTACTTCGAAAAGCTGTGTACAGCACCAGTACCAGCATCACTGTAACCAGAGCAGTGCAGAGCAGGACAAAGAATGCTGGGTGGATTCCTAGGAAAAAGCAGAAGGACACATTCCTGGAGTAACACAATGCCCCAGAAAAAGGCAACAGCAACAAGGAAACAAGAAATTTTAGGAGTATTTTTAGAAAAAAACAAGGAATGTGTGTAAGAAGGAATAAACTTTTCAGCCCTGATCACTTCAGCTTTTTCTGAAATCTCAGGAGTAGGAGAGGGGTTTGTAAGGGTCTTTCCCTTTATGCCCTCTTTTCTCTTGAAGGGCCCAAAAACCTCCACCCAGTTACATACGTTAGCTGACTTCCCAGGGTGTTTGTGGTACCCCAAGAGGACAGGAAGGACTCTCACCTCCACAGCAGCCAAGAGCCTCCAGCAGAGAATCCAGCCCTGAATGCACACCAGTGCTTTCTGGAGTGCTGGCCTGTCTGTACACAGCTGACTCACAGTTATATGGTGATTGGCCACCTAACCACTCTCCCAGATGGTTTAAGCACCCAAGAAGGACATGTGTGACCATGCATGGGGAAGCCAACTGGAGACACCAGCAGGAGGGACAGAGAGTCGTAATGGAATGGAGGCTAGAAAAATCAACCTTAAAAAATCCATAACTAAACTAAGCTAAAAGAATTGAGACTGCTTAAATAAGGTGGTATTACAGATGAATATGTTTTCCTAGGTATCCTCTCTAACTACAAAAGCTGGACTACTTAAACTGAAAAATATTTCATTTAAGTAATACTGCCTTCCCAGTGCACTTAGTAGCTTCAAGACACTCTTGGGACTAAGGGTTCAGCAGAATACAAGAAGCTCAGAGCAATTACAGCAGGCACATTATAAATTCTCATTTCCCTTTTTATTCCTCTCCTTTTAGGAATCTACACCACATTCTTGAAACCTCATCTGCAGGCTGGTTAATCCACGTTTGTCCCTAACCTGTTTGGGACTCCCCGTGCTGCTCAGACTCCCTGCCCCTCACCTGCTGGCCGCACTTTGATCCCGTGGTACGTCTGCAGCATCGTCACGCCGTTCTCCACCCTGACACTGAGGCAATACTGCCCCGCGTCCCTGAAGGTGTGGCTGAGGTTGTAGCAGGAGCCGCTGATCTCCACCAGATGGCATTTGTCACCTTCAAGTGGAACGCACTCGGATTTTATAAGCCAGCATAACGCCAGTGGTGGGCTGAAACGACAAGAGCAAAAAGGCAAAATTAAAAAAGGTGAAAACTGCAAAAGTTTCCGCCAAGATCTTGGTTAAAATAGCAGAATAATTTTGAAATTAATGAAGTGAATTTAAATTAATTAATTAATTTCTTTAATTAATAAATAATCAACTGCACTGTTGTTTGGTTTATAACATATACCAAATGAAAAAGTTCTTTGTGATGTTTCTATAAAGGTAGGTCTTTCAGCTGAGAGCTGAATACCTGCAAGGGTCATCAGCAGGCCACTGTGTGTAGAAAATTCCTTCTGTAAACTCTTCAATAAAGATAAAAGGAATCTTTTTTCCTGCACTTCCAAGGGAAGGTATTTTTTTTTTTTGTCCTTCCCACACAGAAATCACTGCCTTTACCACTGAAGCTCACCTAAGACTGTATTAATTAAAAAACCCTGCAAATGAAATTGGAAAGAATATGAGTTCTGCACAAAGGACTGATAGCTGGGAAATGTAAGTAAATTTCAAGGATCACAGCATTCACTTACATTAACAAAAGGGGTTTTATTTGCTATCAAGCAATTTAGTGCAACCCACTTCATGGCATGTGGCTTCTCACCACATCTAATGGAAGCCTTCTATTTACCTTTCCAGATCCCTGTTTCAACTGATCCTACTGGAACTCACCTTATGCACTATAGACTTCGATTCTGACAGCAAACAGAGCTTTTCTTTACCCTATTTTATTTGTATTTTGTTTCTTATCACTTTACAACACTCTTTGCTAAAAAAAGAATCATGTTTATGTGTTTAGCTCATTTTCTAGCTTTGTTTTTGATAAGCCATCTCTTTGTCACTGCATCTCTATCTTAAACTCCTCTTGCATCAGCCCCAGTCCTGTGACTAGGAGGTCACCAAGCCTGCTCTTAGTGATCTCAGGTTTGGCTGTTCACATTTACTGGAATGACATCTCCTTTCACTTTCTGAATGCAAACTGTGCTGCTTTGTCTGTTGGGACTGTTTATGCCTTCAGTAAATGACTCTGTTTGGGTGCTGCTCCCTCCAAAATTCCAAAGTGTTCTAATGCTGCAACTTGAGAGAGCTTGCCCTAGGATTGAAGGGCTCACAACTCTCCCTATTTTTCTATGATCCTTGCTGCATGGGGCTTCTATGTCTTATTCATCTTGTGGCAATCTAAACTTTGCCAAAATCACTCCCCAAACCTATTAATCTGCTATGCCAGTCAAGCTTTGCTGCTATGCAACAGGACTTGGAATGTATTTCAATTTAATAGCAGGGAAATTGGTGAAGGAGGAACAGAACATTCAGAAACAAGTTTTCAGATGTATTTTCCCCACACTATTTCTCTGGCTACTTCTCTTTTTAACATTCCCATTACAAAGATTAAAAAATAATATTTGCTTTACATAGGAGAATTCTACTCTTCTGTAAAGACGCAGGGTCTTTCAGGCTCTTGGAGCTCATGGCATTTCAAGTCAGGAAAATGCAATATTCAACAGTATTTTTGGGGGGGAAGGAGGTGGTTTTGGTTTTTAAAAGTAATTGTTCTGTGGGGTTCAACTGACTATTTTCAGGAAACACTGGGGGAGAACACTTAAAGAGACAATTTTGGGGGGGGGGAAAGAAGTTGTGTTTGCTACTTACGTGCCATTGATATGAAGAGATAAATTCAAGTTTTCCATTACATGAGTCTCTCTGGATCCCACTATGTTAATGCTTTTAACAGCATCTGAGAAGAGATGAAAAGCCAGCATGTCACCCTCCACACATAAACTTGAGTTTCACTGGTTTCTCAGTGAAGGTTTGTTTCCACAGACTTGATTATTTGAGCTTCATCAGTCACTCAAATAATAGTATTTGTCTCACGTCCCAAAAGGAAACCTTCCACTAGAGATGTTGTAAGCTTCCTGACTTTTTGTCTGATTGCTTTTTAGTATGTATAATCAACTTTATTAGTTCTTTACATTTTTAATTCTGTGTTTATTAACTCTTGAAACTGATCAAATCAATAAGACTTTCCTAATGCTTGATGTAACTAATTTATTGTTCAGGGATAGCTGCTGTAAATCGAACAAGCAATTACACCATAAGTTACCATAGATACTTTATGTTTTAATTGTGTGTGAGGCTTTTACAAAAGACAGTAAAATTGTCTGTAGATTAAAAAGAAACTGCAGATTTTATCTTTTCCCCCCTTTTTTCTGCCCTAGAAGAGCACGAAGTCAATTCTGCAATGGAAGCACTTCACGGAATGATGTTGCCCAGTCATTGCATGTGAAACAATGTTGAAGTTGTGTTACCATGTCAAAGCTAGATTGTATCTGAACATACTATATTGTATCTGTACGTAGGTGGCAAATTCTGCACTGAAGGTGCAAAATACTTCATAATTACCCAAGAGCTCCAGAGCTGTGGTAAAATCACCAGTTTTCTGCATAGTTTCTCTTTCGTGTATGATGCTCCCGGTTTGCTCCCATTCAGCTACAGCCTTCAGATGCACTGTGCGGTTCCCCTTGGAGGAGCAGTTGCAGTAGACAAAGGGTTCCTTGGTAATGTGATAAACTCTGTGTGCAACAGGAAAACATATAGAATCAGAATTGCCATTTACCAAGTGCTTGCATATTTCTGGTTTTAAAAGGGACAAGCTCTAATATGTTTTCTTTGCAGTTCCAGGGGTGGTGATTCTAATTCTACTTTACATCCATAAATGAGGATTTATGTTTGTGGTATTACCTATAGAACTACAATTAGTACAAGATCCAGAGTAAATCTCTACATTTTTAATTAAAGAAACTAAAGATAATGCTAAAAGAATTCACAAAATTGAATAGGAATAGTCAGTAAATTATGAAAACAATTTTATAGCAGGCAGACTGCTAGCTAATAGTCTGTTTTAATTGGGATTTTTCTTAATCAGAACATCTGAATCAGAGCCATCTTGAATACTTATTAAAGCAAACAAAGTAACCATACTTACCCATCTCCAAAATCCCAGTTGTAGACAAATGATGCTGACTTGAAGTAATGACTTGGGTCATGAAGAGAGAAAGAAATCCGGGTCACTGTGTCCATGGAGGAACTAGAACCATGTGTGGTAACTCTGCTGTCTTCTATTTGGGCAATGGTGAGGTTCCCTGTGATAAATTCTGCAGAATAAAAAGGAGGAAGAAGAATGACAACATATGTGACAGAAGAATGACAGCATGTATGACAGCATATATGACAGGAGAATGACAGCATGCTACCACAGCATGCTCTGTGTATCAAAACATTCTTTCAGATGTACTGGGTAAGTCTTTCTGTGTCCAAGTGCTTACGTGTATTTTGTCTCTATTACTCAGTGTTGTCATGTGTGTGAATGAGGCAGTGAAATTAAAATTTAGGGTTATACAATGGGTCCTGATAAAACATCCAATAGAACTAAGAGAAATAATTCTGGACTGATTTTGCTCAATATAAACTTTTGCTATTGATTTAAAAATAACTGGTATTAATAGCAAGTATCTAGATTCAAAATCAGCCAGTACACATATTCATCATGTTTGGGATGTTGCTTTTTGTTTGTTTTGTGGGTTTTTTTAAGGTAGTTTTTTCCCCTCTTAGTTTTAGCAATTTTTACAGAAATTAAGATTTGACTACTGTGAGTAACAGATGTGCTATATATCATGAATACGGGACAGGGGGAATGTTTTTGTCTGTGAGAGGTTCTGTGTTGGACAATGAGTGACAAGGACTGATCTAAAAAATCCTCTCTAACCTATGAATAAAAAGGTATAATGATGAGATGCTTATCAGCTTGTTATAAAATTAATAGGCTATTGATTACCAGTAACAGACTCATATCCTGTTAACAATTCATTAAACTTAGTTAACAGTTTTCTTGGTGATGCACAAATAATAATTGCAATTACTGTTGGAATGAGGCTGTCAATCCTTGTATCAGAGATTAAGTTAATCATAGCACACCAGTGGTTAATTTGTTTAAAAAAGAAGCATATTTTTGGTTATGAATATTCCCAGAAAACTGAAATTGCACTTAGCAACATTTAGAAATGCAGCCATGACTTTACATCCAATTTCAGTACACTGGGACAGAACTTTAAAAGAAAATTTAATGCTCTGTGGTGCTGATGGCCTAAGATTTGCTGTGTCATGCAACAGGGAAAAACAGCAGATGGTCACTGCTGATGGTCATCCTAGCTTCAGGTCTAGAAATGCTGGGAGGCAGTAGAAGAAGCATTGTTCTAGGAGTTTGGGCACCACTGACCCATGCTGATGTGTGAACTGCAGCTGCTGAAGCATCTGGTTTCTAGTTCCATTTTTCTAAGTGACAGGGCAGGAAAACACAGGCAGCATCACACTTTCTTCCTGGATGTAGAGAGACTGGAGCGTGGCTTTACGGGTACTAATTGCACCATGCCACCCAAATCCACCTTCAGCCACAGGGCTACAAATCCAGCTCTTTGTCAGGAGCCATATTTACACTGGCTTTCTTCCTGATGCTGGTGAGGGCATATATACTGAGTTCCTGTAGAGGCTGTAAAGCAATTTCACCCATTTTACCTGTAATCTGAAGCACCGTGATGTTTCTTGCAACCGGCTGACACAACCAACAGTTTTTGTGAGTCACCCAGACAGACACAGGGAAAGTGCCAGGAAATTCACCAGTCACATTAATTACAGAACTAAACCTCTGCTCGGATTTCTCTATCAGAATCAGAGGAGCATAAACCCAGTTGAAGTGATACAAGTTTGATGTGACATTTTCGTTCTTCATTCTTAGCCTGGCCTGAACAGTAGCTTGAGCTCCCGTTGTGATGGGACCATTGTTGGTTATTTCCAGACAATACAATTCTGTGGAAACCAGAAGAAAAGGAGTAAACTAAACCTTGTTGTATGGTATTTTAAATTTCATTTATTTATTTATACGTTTTAACTAGTCAGCTCTAGTTATATGACTCACAACGACACTCATTCAAGCAAAGACTTCACCACCATAATTTTTTACTGTTTAAATATCTGGAACAGAAACTGTTGCATGTGTATATGAGTTCAAATAAATAGCAGTAAACAACATGTCAGACTGAGTCCTAGAAAGTTCATAGTAGAAGACAGGTTCAGTCTAAAACACCACAAAAGCTTTGATGAGGTTTTGCACCCAGAGCTGGGTGCTGCCTGTGGGCTCCTTGTCACTAATGATCTAACATGATCACTAGACTTCCAGCTATTGGAAGAGGCTCAGTTATAATCTCTGTCTTAAAAAATGTAAACTTTCAAACTCAGGTGAGATTTCATTCACTAGATTCCTTTGCCAGCTCTGTTGAAAAGTTTCTCCAACATTCCTCATGAGTAAATGTTAAAAACTCAGTAAAAGCATTTTCTGTGCTATGGTCCACCTTAAATTTCCTTTTCCAGGGAAGGACCAAAAATCCCAAGGTAAATGCAAGTTGTACCATGCTCTAGTGGCAGGTCAGTTGCTGTCCAGAGGGACCTGGACAAGCTCAAAATGTGGGTCCATGGGAACCTCATGGGGTTGAAAAAGGCTGAGTGCCAGGCGCTACATCTGGATTGGGGCAACCCCTGGTATTCAGTACAGGTTGGGGGATGAAGGGATAGAGAGGGACTTGATGGTACTGATGGACAAAAATCTGGACTTGAGCCAGTAATGTGCACCCAAGGAAGACATGAGGCTGAGATAAAAATCAGCCAGCAGGTTGAGGGAGGTGATGTTTCACAATGAGGGTGGTGAAACACTGGCATGGGTTGCCCAGTATAAACATTCTAGGTCAGGTTGGATTGGGCTCTGAGTTACCAGATCTAGTTGAAGATGTCCCTGCTTGTAGCTGGGGGTTGAACTAGATGACCTTTAAAGGTCCCTTCCAACCCAAACCATGCTATGATCTCACAAAATATCAAGGCATGAAAGGTGCAGGAGCTGTAATATTGAACCAGCTCTGCTGCTCAGAATGACTCACCATTATCTTCTCTGCCATGTTGACTCAAATTGCTTACTTCAGATCTTGCAACTCCTGCAATAGGCAGTGTTGATTTTTGTGGGAAGGATGCATTAAATTTTCCAAAAAATAACAGTGCAGAAGCATTAAAGGATGTGCATGTGTTAAACAACAAAATCAGGCCCCAAGCCCCAAAACAATAGGAAATGCAAAATAGTTGTGAATTGGGACAGAGCTGGGAACAGGATCTGGTTGCTTGCCTCCAGTATGGAGCATGTTTCCTTCCCTGTATCAGAGCTCTGCCTGGCTCTCTTCTCATCAGCAGGGCTGAGCAGAGCAAAAGAGCTGGAGGGTACTAATGCAGGTGCCTTTCCTTATCCTCTCTCTCAGCAGTCACCAGACTGAATCAGGGACCTGAATCTTTAACCTTTAGAAACTGTGTTTTTCTCATCCATGACCTCTAATATGAAGGGAGCACTGAGGCCAGTTAAATCCTATGCTGGCTTTTCTGCACCCATCAGCTTGGGATGGGATGAAAGAGACTGCGTTTGTGCCTGCATTTTATTTTACAGATCACAGGTGCTGAGCAATTCTGGAGGCAGAAGAACTGTGAAGAATGAACTGTGACACTACTGTTCCCATTTCGCAGCACAAGAGATGGCCCTGAGTTCAGTTTTTTCAGTTAAAAGAGGAATGCTTGTGATTTGATGAAACCTGGCAGAGGGAGGTTTCATATCTCTAGAAGATTCAGGCTATGCTCCACTTGGTTTCAGCAGAATTCAGGAAAAAAATAGCCGACTACTTCATGCTTATCTAGCACTTCTCCTTGGAGGTTATCAGTGCTTTACAAATCAGGGCCACACCGTCCCAACAGCTGCAGCAGCTGGAGGTTCAGTGGCTAACCCAAGGTCACCCAGGGGGTGACCGGCACATCAAGACACTCCATCCGATTCAGGGATTTCTCGTGTCTTTCCGACCTCTGTCTGCAGAATGGAGCTCTGTGAGTCTCACAGCGAGGGACAGCAGCTGCCCAGGTGCCTTGTGACCCGCGGCGCGGGGTCAGAGGAGGAAGTAGAAGCGCAGCTTTTGGGTTGGAAGTGCAAAGCATAACCCCGGCTGCCCGGGATGCCCCACCTTCACTGCATGCACCAAGATCGCAGCGCCTGAGAATAAAGTCTGGGGTAGTAGGAGCGTGCCCAGAGCTGCTTCCATCCCTTGTCACATCCATCAGGCTCGGGCAGGAAACCATCCCCACGCGTGATGCAGCTCACTCTCGAGGTCTGAGCCCTCGCCCCCGCACCCCTCGCCCGCTCCCCGGTGGCGATGCCAGCACAGACCGGCGTCCCCTTACCTGCGGCCGGGGAGCGACCGTGGCCGAGCTGCAGCAGCAGCAGCAGCAGCGTGCAGAACAGCATGCTGAGGGCCGCGGGGGCCGGGTCTGGAGCCGGCTCTCGAACCGGGAGCGGGTCCGGCCGCGCTGGGGCCGCGCTGCCCCCGCGGCGCTGCAGCTCCCGTGTCCGCGCCCCCGGCCGCTCCCCCTCGCTCGGCAGCGCCCAGCCCGCCTCTCCCGGGGGCAGTTCCTGCGGGATCGCGCTGCCAGCGCGGCCGGGCTGCAAAGCCGCCGGCGGCTTGAACAAATAGTCAATAAAAACCACAAATGACTTGCATCCCGGCGTGGGGACACCCCGGAGCGTTTGGGAAGGGGTTTGCTCTGCACTTTGGTTGCGGCAAGCACGTATAAAGTATTCCTGCGGTGGCGAAGGGATGCCTCTGCCGGGGGCAGTTCGGCTGCTGTTACCGGTCCCGCAGGGCTCCGAACGGCCTGTAACGGGTGCGCCGCTGCAGAGAAGCGAGAGCAAAAGCGCCGGAATGTGGTTTTCTGGTGTTCTTTTTTTTGTAGTTTTATTTTTTTTTCCTCTTTCGTTTTGTATATTTTGGTTTTAATTCGCTTACTTTTATTTTTTTTTTATTTTCTTAAACTCAAC